>OW203762.1:51246721-51846721 GCA_934045905.1 Leuctra nigra | reverse complement strand
GAATCAAATTATAGTCTCTTATAGAACTGGGAATGTTTGAAAAATAATCTTGTTTTCTTGTTTTCGAAAGAATATTGCAATTGCTCATAGTTTTAGTACCTGACCGAACGGAGTCGTATAAAAAGAAGATTCACAAGATTTCCAACTTTATACACATAAGTTATTTGAACATAATATTAAATTTGATATAATGTCCACTTTAATTCTGTCTTGGATTTGAGACTGTTCTATAAATTCGTTTCCTCTGACATTGCTGAGATTGTGTTTTCGTTTTAGCGCATCACATTTATTTACATAATGACAATAATATCTAATAGCAATCCATAAAGCTAAGTGTATCATGAGTGTATAACATCAAGGAATAATAATAGGTGTGACTTTCAAATGACGTTGTGTAGGAATCTTACCTTGTCATGTTTGTCGGAAGCATCGCGACGCCCTCACAGCGTCGCGTGTTGCGTCTCGACGCTCATTGTATCCATGTGGCGGGGCGCGACGCAACCTGCCGAACACAGTCACGTGTTCAACTCGCTTAGAACGTCGGACCAGTCATACGCTTAGGAACGAGTGAAAATAACTTTATTTCAATGTCAACTCAACGCTAAGATCGGAAAATATTGTCATTGGTATTTTTTCAATATCGATAATGAAACAAAATTCGATGGTCGTCACTTATTAGTTACTTAATATGTCATAAAAATTAAAAAGTTAAAGGAAATATAATTTAAATCTTGGCATGTCAATCAATTCGATTTAAATGATTGAATGACACAGAATGCGTTGTGAAATGACACAAGTACGAAAGCACGTCGGAGGTGCGAGCACCGCTTCCTATAGCAGCAGTGGTCCTTCGAGCGCGTGTATTCGACTGACTTAAACCAAGCCGTGTCTTGTCCCAGCTTCCTCCCCCACAACACTTCTCTACGGATCCATTTCATTCGTTCAATTGGCTTCTTCTCACGTCGCGGTGTTTGACAGACCCGACTGATTGTTCAATTCACCTAGCTCCGCCCGCCGGGGAAGTTGACACGATGACTCGCCTCCATCGCCCACCCTCTCGCCGTCCTCCTCGAGACCAGCTGACCCTGGAAGAGAGATTAGTCCCGCATTTTGCTCTCTTCTTGCGTCATGGAGGGAAGGATTAGGCAAATCAGGGCGTAACTTTCATTCAACAATACATTTGATGTGGTGGAGGTGCCATATTTCGAAGAAGTGTCACCCAGAATTATTCCGAGTTACAAAATAGCGGTTGACTACCTGCATTTTCGCATAAATTATGCTTGCGAGGTGTCGAAGAACACAGGTAATAAACGATAAGCACAACCGCTTTCAGTAACCACAGATGTACATGAATGAATGATGGCTTGATGTGTGGAGGTGGGGTGCATTGCTGGGGGCAATATGGCTGCTTGCAAGTGAGTGGGCATATCATGGCCAGAGAATGTCAACACCAGGCAAGACGCGTAACGTGTACTTTGCCCGGTGTTTGTGTTTGCGCGAAGGTAGGGCTGCTCCTGTCCATGCAGCCATATTCATTCATAGCTCGCATTCAAGTAGTGTGCTTTGCAGACGATTAATGCATGCTCATGACTGCTTCTCCTCTATTTGCAGTTCTTTTATTTGCTAGCTAAAGGCCGGGCTCGAACATTCTTCTGCTTTGAGGGTATCTTCTTCACCGCCTGGTCGCACACCTGCTGCATTGCGCCCTTGCATTGGTCGAGGTCCAGGCAGAGGGATGAGATTGACGAGACCCGGGATCAGCTCTGACGGACACGACAGTTCTAGAGTCGACGTTGATCAATATTCATCATGCAAATCTCATTACAACTAGCATATTACGAGCCACTCCTGTCCTGAAGAAGGAATTGGTCCAGCCATTGGTCCTCCCACATCTCGACAATCTTTGGAGCGACTCTGATTGCCCAAGTCATGAAATTACTTACTCTCGTCCCACAACAATCCATAACCATTATGTTTGAATTGTAAAAGGTTGAAAACTGTTCTCAGGTGCGAGTTGGAGAGATATTATTTCTCCAGCTGGGCGCTATTGTGTCCAGGCTGTGGTCTACCTGCACCTACCTGACACCCTCCGTGCTCGGCATTGTCGGGAGACGGAGATTAGTTCTGCTCTCTGCGCTAGGGACCAGGTGTCAGAGAATTAATCTCGACCTCTCACTTGTTGCATTCAGCCCTTAGCCGAGCCAGCATGTCTGCCAGGCAGGACCGACGCATTCCAACACCTTTGTCCAACACAAAGTTCAAACTAAAGCCGCGTTTACAACAAAATTAACGTTCGAAAATTAGGAAAATTAACGCAATTTCAATTATCAAGCCCATGTAAACTTATGGATTGGTTCACAACGAAATTTTGTAAATTAACGTACGCCAATTTCACCTCAAAGTAGACCTACTTCCTACTTTCAAGTCGAACGTTAAGTGCGTTAAGTGGCGCATGCGCACGGACACTTCTCTCACATCTTACTAACAGCTGATCGCGCGGGTCGGCGCCATATTGTTTTACGTGTGTGTTATTTTTCTTAAGTAGTTGTGAACGAAAGTGGAATTGCGTTAATTTTGCAACGTTAATTTTCGAACGTTAAGTTGTTGTAAACGCGGCTTTATACTTCATTTCGAATTCAACATAAAATTCCATTTCCTGTTTTGTATGGTGTCTAAATACTATTAGTCGCTGGCAAAGGTGACAAAATTAACCTTTGGTAATATTATGACATCAGCCAAAAGTCATAATTCAGCTAAATTTCACATTTAGCTAAACGAGTAAAATTTCTTTGTATTTTCTAGTTTCGTATTCTTTCTAGGTCTGTATGGGACATTTCACCAGCGTTATGAATAGTCGACGTGTTGAGTCTGCTCTCATGCGGTGCTGGATTGCCCGCTAGGAGCAGGTCGGAGGCGGGCGAGTAATTAATACAATGCGATGAGGTAACCCAGGTTCGCGTCCGGCTTGCGGTCGTGTGACGGGCACGTGGGGTCAACGTGGGGGCCGAGGGCGGAGGTCACTCTGTGCGAGCATCCATCAGACCCCGACAACTTACAATGTAGCGGCAACGCGACGCTGAGCGAGCAGGCGAGCCACATGTGCAGACTAATCGCAGGATGCTATCAGATTTTAATCTGCGTGCTTATATCCTATTAAAAAATTTAAAATGGGCATGTTTCAAATTCTAATGAGGATGTACAATGATCTAAGTTCATAATGCTATTAGTTATGACAATAATCAGATTTTATTCAAGAGATAAAATAATATTTCCTTGTAGTTGTATGCCCACATGCACAGCATTGTATGTATTAGATTTCATCTTTGAATTTGAATTCGAATGATCTCTGACCGCAACAATTTCTAATCAAATTATCTTCTCAAACTGTCTTCTCAAATCTTTTCCATGTCAATTATGTTATTATTTCATTTATACTTTGTTTTTATACATTAACCAAGCCCACAGTTGTTTCAATTTGTTAAAAACCTGTATGTGTATTAAATTTGCATACACAAAAGTATGATACAAAGTTGACAATTATAACATGTACTAGAACCTATATATTGCACTGTACAGATGACGTTCGCTCGCTCAGCGTACGATTGCAAAAGCTTGCTATGCAATCAGCCGGGGCGGAATGTGCCACCCATTGGCTTGGTGACGATTCCAGCGACTTTCTTCTTGTCACCTATTAGTCGTTGTCACCTCGCCTTGGCAAACACAAGATAGCTGTATTTCCTGGGGAATATTTCACACCCACCTATACCTCTAAAGTCAATAACATAATCGCAGCGTTGACCCCGGTTCTTGCGACATGGAGGAGAAATCGTGGCGGTCCAGAAGATGCAGCTGCATTAGAATCAAATCTCTAGTATTCTTAAATATCTCATTTCTTATCTTTCAAAGAAACTCAACGCCTAAAACGCCCTAAATAAATGTCAACACGTCGTCCTAATAAAACAATTAAATTTATACTTTTTTATTGATATCAATAAAGACCGAATTGACACATACCTATTGATGATTGTATTTAGTTTATTATTTCTTATTTATTCAGGCAATAACATTTAAATTCTCAACAACAGTGAGCAGAGAAGACGATGATAGAGTGAGGCGGTCGGTAGCTGAACCCTCCTAGTAATTACCTCAGTCAGAATATCTCAGTCACAATGGCCAACATGTTGAGGATCGAACTTACAAGTTGTACCCATTGGTAATTCAAGAATAAAATTGAATTGGTGTAACTATTACAGAATTAATTGAAATTCATGTGAAACATTTTTAACTGCGTTGGGAAGTAAATAAAGCAAGGCATGGGAAACTTTCAAGCACACATCTCTATTTGGCCAGTTGTTCATTGGAAATCGTTTTAAGGTAAAGACCAGCCTGCTTTGATGTTCTCTGCGTGTCGGTCGGCCTCGCTTGATCTAGTTATGCTGAACAACTGTCACTTGATATAAGGAGCGCAGCTTGCACCTCGTTGTTCGTAAATGTACCTCGTCTACCTCGTTTTCCAAACAGGGATGTATTGAACAAATCTATAAAGAAAATCCACTCCATTTTATTAGATCGAATATGTTTTTTTCACCACAAGGAATTGTTAAATTGTCTCTTATGTTCTTTTGTCACTTAGATTTGAAATCCCGAGTTCCAGACATGTCCATGTGTGGGACATTGTTTGTTCCAGACATCTGTCATGTCCATGTCTGGAATATGAAAACATCGACAAAGCGAATGTTCTGGAACATGATGTGCAATCTAGATGCACCCATGGTTTATGACTTGGTTACGTCATGAGTTGCACATTCATATTTCTTTGACTTTTATAATACTTACTATAATTGGGGATATTTGTTCAATCAATTATGCCGGTAATTTTTCCCTTTTTCAATACCTAGATGTTTCACTTTATTACATAGGTTTTTTTAGGTTCTCTAGATTTTATTTGTTAGCAGAATTTTTCAGATCAATATTAATTTTTCAAGGTGAAGAAACGTCAGGACATTAACTACGGACAGGACAGGAGATCAGACTGTAAATTACGACCGTAATGCGCGATGAAGTGACACTTTAATGATCGCATAACATCTGTCACTGATGATTGATTGTAACCGTTAATCAATAACTTTGCGACACGACTCGAATCAAGTTCGAGTACAACAGCCAGCGATGTTTTGTAGAGAATTCAGTCGTCGTTAAAACATTTATTCCTAGAGTTTCCAATAAAAAAGTCAAACGCCAAGACCTTGCTTATTGTTCGATTATTTTATAGTGTTGAAGAATAACAAGAGATCTGGCGAGGACTTGGGCATGCGCGTTGCATAATATTCATCTTCTGAGACTGAGAGGACGCCTTATGTGTAGTAACCTGTTGTACAAGCTAGAAACGGTAGCGCGCAAGCTGCCCTAATTGGCATCCTTCTGAGCCATGCAGTCTGGAGATGCATGCATGACACGTTCACTGGCGTGATTGTTGAACTTGCACTCACACACGTCGCCATCTTGATGACTAGTGACGCCATCTTGTCGTGTGTTCAAGGTGTTCACATGAGCTATGAGTAATTGTTTATGTATCTACAATTGGTAAACTAGCAATGACGCGTTGATAAGCGAGCCTCTGTCGTGCTTGGAATATATTATGATGATGCTGGATCCTGGCTCATGATACCATCTGTAGACCATGGTGGTATATAGGTTAGGTGAGAGAACGCCCTATCTCGTTCCTATTGCCCGCGCGGTCTCAAAAGGCACGCTGTTCACAGTTCCACCGCCAGGCGCGTGAGCGTCACCCGGTCTGATGAACGGCGGGCTGATAGTCGCGGAACAGAAGTAAAACATCACAACTTGGCGGGAAGGTCTGTCAAAAGTTGCCAACGTCGATATTCCTATGTATTTTGACGCGTTAAATCCAAAAAGAACCGTTGGCAAGTTGTGGTTTGACTCCTTCACCCTTAAATTCAACAAAAACGGGGATAACCACCCTTATTCATAAAATCAGCTCTATGTCCAAAACTAGACGAGCTAAAACAAATCTTAAAAAAACATAATATAGCTGGCAATGTCATGAACATATTTGTCGCTGCATGTATGGTCAAAATGTCAACATATAATGGTCAAAATTATTATTTTTATTTCGACTTGATTAAAATTCCGCCAAATTGAAAACATAACACTCAATTCCGGCAAGAATATACAAACCAAACAGTTGCCATTTTTTCGTAACATTCCCAGCTTCTCGACTGCCATAACAAAAGAAACGGCATGCAAAAATATTGAATAGTTTCGTCTACACAAATTTTCAAATACATTTGCCTCAGATCGCGGCCGCCTCGGCTCGACTCACGCGGCGTAGACCCCGCCTTCCTTTACAGCCATTCAGCCAATTAGAATAAAGAATGACATCATGTTGATCAGCTGATTCCTAGCTTCTTCAGGGTTTTCTGCATAAAAATGCATTTGTTTTATTATGATAATATGATATAAGTATGACATTATGTCCTTACGTATCTCACGCGGCGAAGGTATACATATAGATAAATGATATTTCACAAGATCACAATGAAAGTATAGATAGCAAAGCAACACATGAAAGACTGGACAATATGTCACATAATTCTGTCTGTGGAAAACATAATTGTAATTAATGATAATATTAATATGATAATAGTAATACGATATCGACTTATGCCATATGAACGTGACGTGTCTACGCATTGTCCGATATTATCATTAATTAAAATCATACTTTTATGCACAGTGTTGAATGAATTCCAACAATTTAGCCCGGGGGGGGGAGGGGGGGGGGGGGGGGCAAACAGATTTTGCAAAAATAAGTGGTCTAGCCGTGCTCAATGGGTTCTTGACACCCAGAAAACTGCCGCGCGGCGAAATTTTTTATAACTGACTATCTTAGATTAGTTTCAAATTAACTTATAGAGCATGTTGGGTCTGTCATATCTGCAATCTAAAGGAGGTCTATAATGACAAGTTTGACAGTGCAAAAGGTGTCAAAGTAGGGAAAAAGTAGGGGTTGTAAAATGTTCGGCTCCCCCCCCCCCCCCCCCCCCTTCAAGGATGCCATGATGCAACCCTGTTTGTGCATACCAAATGACGAAAAATTATGTTCACCCTGAGATCACAATGAATGTAGATGTCACAAAGTCAAGACTATGGATAATATCTTACAAATTAAAGGTAATGTAAAATATGTTTTATCTGTGGACTGATAATAGCCATCTTGCCAGAAGTGCCTCCATCACGGGAACTTAATGAGCCCAGATTGTTATGAAGAATCATTGAAAAGTGTATTTGGACAAAGGGCAATTAATTTTTTCGTGTGCTCACAAAGATGATGTTGATTATTCATAACTACATTTAAACTAAAGAATGCGACAACTTTGCAAACAAACAACAATGTCTCTGAAGTGAAATCAAACCAAGAAAAAGTTATCAAAATTAACGACATCGTAAAACATAATTTTAATTGCCTACCTATGTGTTAATTACTTAATTAGTAATAGTAACATTTCAGTTTGAAACATGGTGGTATATAGGTTAGGTGAGTGAACCAAAGCTGAGGCAGTGGTACAAGAACGCACGCGGTTCCGCGCGCTGCCGCAGCGCGCGCTGCGATCACCCGGTCTGACGCTTGTAATGCTAGCATATGCAAGGACGAGGATTTCGCTGACGGCAAAGTGTTATTTCACGCCGCGTTCATTTCTACACTTACGCATATTTTGTGTTCACAAACGATAATAATTGTTTACGTATCAGTTTAAGCAATACGCTATTTGTTATACTTATGTAAAAATACAATTAATGTTCTATCACTGTTTTCATTGATTTTTTAGTACTGTGCACTGAATGGTTGATATTTGAAATTGCACACGATAAACTATTTCAAACCATGGTGGTATATAGGTTAGGTGAGAGAACGCCCTATCTCGTTCCTATTGCCCGCGCGGTCTCAAAAGGCACGCTGTTCACAGTTCCACCGCCAGGCGCGTGAGCGTCACCCGGTCTGATGAACGGCGGGCTGATAGTCGCGGAACAGAAGTAAAACATCACAACTTGGCGGGAAGGTCTGTCAAAAGTTGCCAACGTCGATATTCCTATGTATTTTGACGCGTTAAATCCAAAAAGAACCGTTGGCAAGTTGTGGTTTGACTCCTTCACCCTTAAATTCAACAAAAACGGGGATAACCACCCTTATTCATAAAATCAGCTCTATGTCCAAAACTAGACGAGCTAAAACAAATCTTAAAAAAACATAATATAGCTGGCAATGTCATGAACATATTTGTCGCTGCATGTATGGTCAAAATGTCAACATATAATGGTCAAAATTATTATTTTTATTTCGACTTGATTAAAATTCCGCCAAATTGAAAACATAACACTCAATTCCGGCAAGAATATACAAACCAAACAGTTGCCATTTTTTCGTAACATTCCCAGCTTCTCGACTGCCATAACAAAAGAAACGGCATGCAAAAATATTGAATAGTTTCGTCTACACAAATTTTCAAATACATTTGCCTCAGATCGCGGCCGCCTCGGCTCGACTCACGCGGCGTAGACCCCGCCTTCCTTTACAGCCATTCAGCCAATTAGAATAAAGAATGACATCATGTTGATCAGCTGATTCCTAGCTTCTTCAGGGTTTTCTGCATAAAAATGCATTTGTTTTATTATGATAATATGATATAAGTATGACATTATGTCCTTACGTATCTCACGCGGCGAAGGTATACATATAGATAAATGATATTTCACAAGATCACAATGAAAGTATAGATAGCAAAGCAACACATGAAAGACTGGACAATATGTCACATAATTCTGTCTGTGGAAAACCTAATTGTAATTAATGATAATATTAATATGATAATAGTAATACGATATCGACTTATGCCATATGAACGTGACGTGTCTACGCATTGTCCGATATTATCATTAATTAAAATCATACTTTTATGCACAGTGTTGAATGAATTCCAACAATTTAGCCCGGGGGGGGGGGAGGGGGGGGGGGGGGCAAACAGATTTTGCAAAAATAAGTGGTCTAGCCGTGCTCAATGGGTTCTTGACACCCAGAAAACTGCCGCGCGGCGAAATTTTTTATAACTGACTATCTTAGATTAGTTTCAAATTAACTTATAGAGCATGTTGGGTCTGTCATATCTGCAATCTAAAGGAGGTCTATAATGACAAGTTTGACAGTGCAAAAGGTGTCAAAGTAGGGAAAAAGTAGGGGTTGTAAAATGTTCGGCTCCCCCCCCCCCCCCCCCTTCAAGGATGCCATGATGCAACCCTGTTTGTGCATACCAAATGACGAAAAATTATGTTCACCCTGAGATCACAATGAATGTAGATGTCACAAAGTCAAGACTATGGATAATATCTTACAAATTAAAGGTAATGTAAAATATGTTTTATCTGTGGACTGATAATAGCCATCTTGCCAGAAGTGCCTCCATCACGGGAACTTAATGAGCCCAGATTGTTATGAAGAATCATTGAAAAGTGTATTTGGACAAAGGGCAATTAATTTTTTCGTGTGCTCACAAAGATGATGTTGATTATTCATAACTACATTTAAACTAAAGAATGCGACAACTTTGCAAACAAACAACAATGTCTCTGAAGTGAAATCAAACCAAGAAAAAGTTATCAAAATTAACGACATCGTAAAACATAATTTTAATTGCCTACCTATGTGTTAATTACTTAATTAGTAATAGTAACATTTCAGTTTGAAATAGTTTATCGTGTGCAATTTCAAATATCAACCATTCAGTGCACAGTACTAAAAAATCAATGAAAACAGTGATAGAACATTAATTGTATTTTTACATAAGTATAACAAATAGCGTATTGCTTAAACTGATACGTAAACAATTATTATCGTTTGTGAACACAAAATATGCGTAAGTGTAGAAATGAACGCGGCGTGAAATAACACTTTGCCGTCAGCGAAATCCTCGTCCTTGCATATGCTAGCATTACAAGCGTCAGACCGGGTGATCGCAGCGCGCGCTGCGGCAGCGCGCGGAACCGCGTGCGTTCTTGTACCACTGCCTCAGCTTTGGTTCACTCACCTAACCTATATACCACCATGCTGTAGACTATGAATGTTGTACAAAAACAAAAACTTGTATATAGACTGCCAAGCACCTTTCCCCCTAAAAAGATTGAGATCTAAAAGAAGGTCGCAGCAATAATATATTGTTGAAACATTTTCGCACTTAAAATTCGTGAAATCATTTCGCCCAGTTCCTGCCGCCAAGCACAACATTATAAACCAAACATTGTACCCAAATTTGAGATGAGAAAAAACCTCTAGGTGAACCGTCATAGTATAAACTTTAAAACAATTATACTCATTTAAAACGAAAAATAGAAAGTATTCAAATTTTAAAAACGTTAACAAAATCAATTTAAAAACATTTTTTTTACATAACTTAAAATAAAAATTAAAAAAAATTATTTAAAATTTAATTAAAAAAAAAATTAAAAGTAAAAAAAATAAAAATAAAGCTTGGCGCATTGTGTCAAGGAGGGGGCAACATAAAAAGAAGATGTCGACCAAGGAGACGACGAAAGAAAGAAGGAAGAAGAAGACGATGAAGGAGAAGAAGGAAGAAGTCAACATGACGGTGCAAATTCAATGCGCCAAGCTTTATTTTTATTTTTTTTACTTTTAATTTTTTTTTAATTAAATTTTAAATAATTTTTTTTAATTTTTATTTTAAGTTATGTAAAAAAAAATGTTTTTAAATTGATTTTGTTAACGTTTTTAAAATTTGAATACTTTCTATTTTTCGTTTTAAATGAGTATAATTGTTTTAAAGTTTATACTATGACGGTTCACATAGAGGTTTTTTCTCATCTCAAATTTGGGTACAATGTTTGGTTTATAATGTTGTGCTTGGCGGCAGGAACTGGGCGAAATGATTTCACGAATTTTAAGTGCGAAAATGTTTCAACAATATATTATTGCTGCGACCTTCTTTTAGATCTCAATCTTTTTAGGGGGAAAGGTGCTTGGCAGTCTATATACAAGTTTTTGTTTTTGTACAACATGTCACATGAGGTGGTAGTTTACAGCAGCTTTCATTGATCATTGAGTGTTACCTATCATTACATTGTTAACGCCAACAACGTCACTTCTTGTCTAAAAATTTCTGTTTTTCTTCCAATAGTTCCCAAGTTAGTATAACGAAAGGGTCAATTTCTTTTGGTTGAATATGAGTTATCTCAACTTTTAAATTGCTAAAAGTTCACAACTTGTGAATAACGTAAATTGTAGGTGTATTGTTCCGGTGTAGACCGGAATTTGTGCGTCATCTCGTACTACGCATATTAGTTGCCAGTTGGTAAACTGAAAGGTACACGAAAGGTAGATGATTGTAAATGCGTTTCCTTAATTTTAAATTCTTCTAAGTTCACTTTTTTGTGTAATTTAAACTCTATTGGTAAAGCGTTAAGGCTTACAGATGTTTACAGCACATTTTAAATAAAATCCGGATGTGTTTTGGAAGGCAATATAACTTAAAAGGAACTTATTTCATAAGTTAACTTTCCAGTTTCTGGAAACTTTCCAGGTAGGTAACTAACCAGTTCTTTATTTGAACTGGAACTAGTTCCTTTTTTTGAGGAACTAATCCAACACTGCTGTTTAGTGATAGTTCCATAACATGGATTATGCCGCAAATTTTTCCGCCAACAGTTTAAAAACGTACCAAAGATCACGAGTGGGGTTATGCAGAATATGCATATATAATTTTCTATTATTACCTACGGGTGATTTTTTAAATTAGGGGATGTTGGAAGGGATCAAGTATCATACGGTATGGGTTATTTCATATAGAATGAGTACACCAAATTTGGTTGAGATCGGTCAAAGGGTGTAGGAGAAAATAAGAACGTTCATACCAAGAAGCCTTTTCCTTTGTTCATGCGCAGAGAGACACTACTGAAAGTTAAAGGAATTACGGCAAAGGATGTGGCCATTTGATATTGCCTTGTTGTGAAAATTGATTTTGATGATGTCAACCTAGAGTTCCTTTAAGATTAACTAGCTGAGCCACCTGGTGTTTATAGTGCTGGTTGGGAAGGAGTAGGACGTATATCATTAACAGTCACAAAACACACCAACACACGAACAAACCAACAAAGAACGGTCAACCTGATTGTACCTGACTGATTGCCAAGATACCCGAGAAGCTAAAGCACTATTTTTGCCGGAGAACAGACGCATAATCCTTGATCACACGCTTATAAATTCCCTAAGGTGTCTACCGCTTACATCGGTATGTACGAGGGACAATCAATTAAAAATCAATGTACCTACCCATATTTTGTTTAAATCTCACTAAATGATAATTAACATAAAAAATCTCAAATGATTAAAAAAAAAAATATATATATATATGATAACAATGAGAAAAAATGGTAACACGGAGCGTATTTTATCTCCTCGGTCCTATTCAGTGCGTACCTATACATTTAAAAAAAACTGTTGCTCGTCAAGACTCAAGTGAAAAAAACATTGTTTAAAATATGACTTTATCCAACACGTCATGTAATATACAAGCTAATGTTCAAATTCTTTTAAAAAGTACCAAATATAGTTATGAATGTAATTTATGAATAAGATTTTTTTATTTCATTTTGAATGAAATGGCTTTAAATAAAAGTCCTTTACGATTACTAATTTTACCCTGGGGACGTCTTCGAACGAGTCGTGTGCTTACTCATTGTCTTGAAGTATACAATTTTACAATAAATAGTGTGAAAATAAGTTATTTGAAAATACAACTGTGCTAGAAGACAGCCTCCTACTGCAGCAGAATCTATTATGTTATATTCCAAAACAAGTGTCATCTACGTACATTTGTATTCGTTTAAAAGTGTCAAGACAACATAGGAAACCAAACCTCTGATACGCTCACAACACAACCCCCACCCCTAATCCACCAGCCACTGAATAGATCTGAATGTGAATTGTTTATTCTCCAAGCAATGACGATTCACGATATTAAATGACCTTTTATTGTTGTTGTTTATTGATTATGGTGTGTGTGTGGGGGAGGGGGTGTATGTGTTTATTACGCATAGATCATACAATCAATTAGTCTACCGGTCTTTATTCCTGATAGTGATGGCATATTGTTGATGCATCTAATTGATTTATTGTTTGTTTTGATATTTTAGACAGTATGAATTATTTCGTGCATTAGGTATTCTTTTAAAAATGCCATTGCATAATTGACCATGTTTGTAAACACCTTTCGCACAAGGCATTCGATTGGCGTCAGAATACCATTGTTCATTGTGCGTAGTTAATCTATTATTCTTTATTCTACACAAAACGAAGTTTCCATACTCTCGAAACTGAAATAAATTTAGATATTATAATATTCATACGTGAAGTAGTAGAAATAAAGATGTCATTATGGAACGGAATCGATGTCTGTTATTCGTTTGTATTATTGTCCCAATACTTGAATATCCATAAATACTATCCAAACTAGTTTTCTCAAATGGTTGATACTACGTCATATTCTGTCGTCATATTGAGGTACCTATATTTGAGGTTTGAATCTTTCAATGTGACAAAATTATGAAGTGCATAATGAATTCTTCTATGAACAGAACAATTAGTCGACAAATATCTATCGAGACGCAGTCTGCTGCCGATTTCTATAACAAGCAAATGGGCGAAGATTTCAACATGCAGTAAGTTAGTAGATGAAGGGGAAGAGCGGAACGCTTAATATTGATACATTTTCCACTTCCGGTTTGAAATTTTTGTTTTTTCTTGAAGTGGAGTGTCTAGCAATACATTGTCTTTAATGTTGCCAAATTTCAAAACTGTCGATGGACCCGTTTGACTTTTGAAAAAAATTTAAATTTAAAATTGGATAAATTCACTTCCGGTCAAAATATTTCAGATTTTCTTTCAGAAGTACGCGTGAGAAGGGGGACTCTATGTGTCTACCAAATTTCAACTCTCTAGACCAAACCGTGCAATCTGTAGAAAAGGGCAAGCAAAACGACGTGCCTAGCTAGCCAGCCAGCCAGCCAGCCAGCCAGCCAGCCAGCCAGCCCCAAAGTCAATCCTTGCATGTTTGAGGCCCAAAATTCACCCCGAAGGGATGAACGCAGCACTTTGATATTTGGTTAGGTGTTGTCAGGTGGCTAAATATACCCGATAACCATGATTTTCAACTTTCATTTCTCACTGCATGTATGCCTGTCGACACCTCGTTTCGACCACTTAAGCCGTTGCGGTATAAGTCTCTGGTAGTAGCTCGCACGTTGTATTAGAGCGGTGCTTGGCAGCGTCGAGCTAACGCCCGACTAGATATAGTTATGAATGTAATTTATGAATAAGATTTTTCTAAATTTATTTTGAATGAAATAGCTTTAAAGAAAAGTCCTTTACGAATACTAATTTTACCCTGGGGAAGTCTTCTTCGAACGGGTTGTGTGCTTACTCATTATCTTGAAGTATACAATTTTACAATAAATAGTGTGAAAATAAGTTATTTGAAAATACAACTGTGCTAGAAGACAGCCTCCTACTGCAGCAGAATCTATTATGTTACATTCTAAAACAAGTGTCATCTACGTACATTTGTATTTCTTTTGTGTCAAGACAACATAGGAAACCAAACCTCTGATAATCACAACACAACCCCCACCCCTTATCCACCAGCCACTGAATGTTTATCTCTAGATCTGAATGTGCTTTGTGTATTTTCCAAGCAATGGATTCACGATATTAATTGACCTTTTATTATTTGTTTATTGATTATGGTGTGTGTGTGAGGGGGGGGGGGTGTATGTGTTTATTACGCATAGATCATACAATCAATTAGTCTACCGGTCTTTATTCCTGATAGTGATGGCATATTGTTGATACATCTAATTGATTTATTGTTTGCGTTTCGATATTTTAGACAGAATGAATTATTTCGTGCATTTAGGTAGGTATTCTTTTAAAAATGCCATTACATATTGTTGACCATGTTTGTAAGCTCACAGACGGAAGATTCCGCGTGAGGCAATCGATTGGCGTCAGAATACAATACTATTGTTCATTGTGCGTAGTTAACCTATTATTCTTTATTCTACACAAAACGAAGTTTCCATACTCTCGAAACCGAAATAAATTTAGACATTATAATATTCATAGGTACGTGAAGTAGTAGAACTAAAGATTTCATTATGAAACGGAATCGATGTCTGTTATTCGTTTGTTGTCTCAATACTTGGATATCCATAATAACTATCCAAACGAGTTTTCTCAAATGGTTGATACTACGTCATATTCTGTCGTCATATTGAGGTATATTTGAGGTTTGAATCTTTCAATGTGACAAAATTATGAAGTTCACCTAGAATTCTACGAGCGGCTAGAGACAGAAGGTGCTCCAGGCGGCGTAGGGCGCGCGCATAAGTTTTACTGGGCAGCCTAAGGAATAAAACTCTCTATGGGTATAGACAAAGTCGAACTGGCGAAAATTAAAACTGTGCAACTTAAAAAAATAACTCTATGGTTAGGCAGAATTAAAACTTGTAAAAATTGCAAATAAAAAAGTACGACCCCGGCCGGTATCGAACCGGCGACCCCTAACACCGTAAGCCAATGCACTGTCTATTGCGCCAACAGGACGGCGATACTGTATGCCGTTCGTAACCACTAAACTAGCAAATGGGCGAAGATTTCAACAAGACGCAATGTCGCTCGTCATACCTGCAGCATTACCTACGAACCTGATACTATCTGTGATCGCGATGGCAATCGGCGTGCCGCGATGGCGATGTTTCGGGTTATTGATGATCTACACAGCATCCCTCGACCTCTCATTTGAATATATATACTGGAAGGTATCATCGCTTACACAAATTAAAAAAGGATGATGTGAAAAAAAAGTTTTTCTAGGATCGGGAATCGAACCCGTTATGCAGGAACACAAGCCAGCTGCCTCCGATAATTCAGCTATTCAGGCCGACAGGATTTGTGGAGTTGACAGCGAAGCTGCTGTGTTGGTAGATGAAGGGGAAGAGCGGAACGCTTAATATTGATAATTTTTCCACTTCCGGTTTGAAAATTTTGTTTTTTCTTGAAGTGGAGTGTCTAGCAATACATTGTCTTTAATGTTGCCAAATTTCAAAACTGTCGATGGACCCGTTTGACTTTTGAAAAAAATTAAAATTTAAAATTGGATAAATCCACTTCCGGCCAAAATATTTCAGATTTTCTTTCAGAAGTACGCGTGAGAAGGGGGACTCTATGTGTCTACCAAATTTCAACTCTCTAGACCAAACCGTGCAATCTGTAGAAAAGGGCAAGCAAAACGACGTGCCTAGCTAGCCAGCCAGCCAGCCAGCCAGCCAGCCAGCCAGCCAGCCCCAAAGTCAATCCTTGCATGTTTGAGGCCCAAAATTCACCCCGAAGGGATGAACGCAGCACTTTGATATTTGGTTAGGTGTTGTCAGGTGGCTAAATATACCCGATAACCATGATTTTCAACTTTCATTTCTCACTGCATGTATGCCTGTCGACACCTCGTTTCGACCACTTAAGCCGTTGCGATATAAGTCTCTGGTAGTAGCTCGCACGTTGTATTAGAGCGGTGCTTGGCAGCGTCGAGCTAACGCCCGACTAGATATTGAGGTGTAAAGTTCTGTTATCTCATCGACATAACTTTGACAATACTCCCAAAAGATAAGAATTCAAAAAATGAAGGTGTGGACGCAAAGACTATAAGGCCCGGTTGTACGATGTCCCGATAAGTAATAAGATAAAGTTCACTTTAGCCTAAAGTGGACTTTAGCGGTCTAGATGGCTGTGTTTGGCTGTTGTCATGGATGGTTTCAGGCGATACATCCTACCTTTGTTGCTTTGAATATTTAATCCTTATCCTACCGCTAACTTTATCGGGACATTGTACATAACCGGGCCTTAATCGGTTACACAGTTAATTTACAATTTCAGTCATTGAATCGGTCAGAGGACGATTTGAAAAACATATCCAGATGATCGCTGAACATATGTTTCTTGGAGCTCCAAATTTCAGCTCAATCAGAGGAACGGTATTACTAAATCGGGCTAACAGATAAAATAAATGAAAAAGCAGACGATGTGACAAAATTTGTACAGAAGACGGATCTTTACATTCTCAGCTCACATCTGATTTTATCTGATTTTAGTTTTGACTTAGCAACAAAACTGCGTCTCTCATTGGTTGAACAGCGAAACTGATTGAATATCAATCAGTAACAACCACCGTTAAATGATATTTTAATTATAAGGTACATATGATTAAATACTTTTGCACATTCATCAAATACTTGTTTAGTAATTCTCTGGCGAGGAGCTTGTGAGCAGGAATGTCTTTGTTGCACTGAAGCAAAGCTCACGTTTGATCCGTGGAGTCTTCACACCTGAATAACCCAATGAAACGGAGCGATCACTGGATGCATCTTCTCTCTTCATATCACCGCATCCACGCAGCTTCCATCCTCCTCCAACACGCTTCAACAAACCCATACAAAGAGTGACGACGTGCTCAGGCCAAAACTGGGATTTCTTTGCTTTTCGTTCCGAGAGATCTTTTATACATTAGTAAAGCAGAGAACGTTTCTTTTATGTCCGCAATAAGACTCAACGGAGCGGCACAAACCGATTCGGTCAATCGAATTTCTAAAGAATTTTTCGATGATTCGAGAGACTTTTTTGATCATCTTCTTTTTGTTGGTAACATTTTCAACGACTAAGAAGAAGTGAAGGACTTTCGATCCAGAGTAATTTTATTTGTCGCAAGTTCGAAGAAACAGAAAACACTGGAAGGATGGTTTTCTTGGGCGTTAGCAACTCTTCTGTAAATGTAAAGTCTCACTGCAAATAAACTGTTCATTTCTTCGTGCATGGCAATTGTTGTAAAAGTTGAGAAAAGCGAAAACACGATGGACACTTTGACTTGACCTCCGTCTAACAATATTTATAAGGACACTTCGGTATATTTCGCTGCCTGAAATATTCAATTTGAAGTTAGTACTTAGTTTAGATGCCTGGGGACCCCGTCTCGGATAATAGCATCTATACCAATGCACATATCAACCTGCGATTTTCACTAATGGTGTAAGTGATGTCACATGGTGATGGAGAGGGTGTAAGTGATGTCACATGGTGATGGAGAGGGTGTATGTGATGTCACATGGTGATGGAGAGGGTGTAAGTGATGTCACATGGTGATGGAGAGGGTGTAAGTGATGTCACATGGTGATGGAGAGGGTGTAAGTGATGTCACATGGTGATGGAGAGTGTGTAAGTGATGTCACATGGTGATGGAGAGGGTGTAAGTGTCATAAGAGGCTGGAGAGGGTGTAAGTGATGTCACATGGTGATGGAGAGGGTGTAAGTGATGTCACATGGTGATGGAGAGGGTGTAAGTGATGTCACATGGTGATGGAGAGGGTGTAAGTGATGTCACATGGTGATGGAGAGGGTGTAAGTGATGTCACATGGTGATGGAGAGGGTGTAAGTGATGTCACATGGTGATGGAGAGGGTGTAAGTGATGTCACATGGTGCTGGAGAGGGTGTAAGTGATGTCACATGGTGATGAAGAGGGTGTAAGTGATGTGTAAGTGATGTCATAAACTTTGTATATCAAGTGAAATATGATAATGCAAAACGATGATTATTATTAGCTGAACAAGAGTGATTGAACAACCGGCGCGAAAACCAATTGGCATCCTATTAGGCTTGGCTCAAGTGAAAAGATGTTGCGTTTTGATTGGTTTTGATCAAAGATTTGAATAGATTCTTTTTGCAATAGTTGCGTTTTGATCCAGTTGATGTGTCCATTGTTTCTACTACTTGAGTATACACCCCACGGTAGCTATTCCATAATTTCGTTGGTTCCATTAAGGTTCCATTTCGTTGGTTATAATAACCAACGAAAAAGTAAAGCTTGTAGAATGTAGTCATAAGGAAAGTGAATATGGAATCTGCAAGCGACAAAGCTTTAATTCCACGAGATCAAGCTATTTCACAATTGCAGAACTATTTATTGAACACACTAATGTATTGTTTTTCGACACATAAAACAATAATACCTTTATCCAGACGCAGTCCGAGATGTGTTTTTACAAACCAAAGTCGGCTCCAACGCCGGCACGCTATATAAGTACTACATCACCTAAGAGCAATGATCGTTCATTTTTTGATACAGCACGAAATTTGGTGGAGATGAACCTTAGGACATATAAAAAAGAGCGCAAAAGAGATGAAAAAGATGGTATAAAAAAGATGGTATTGATGGTAACAATACCATCTTATCCAAGACGTTTTCTTCACATTTTGTAACCTTGTCATATCTTTTTCATATATTTTCCGAGCATTTTCACGCGCTTTCCTATATTTTTCTATGAATCTTGTTTTTGTGCCATACGGGCTTTTTGCGTTGTCTCATCGCAAACCTTTTCAGCTCAGCTCGCCACTGACGTCATAAATTATATTTTTACCTTTGATATGAAATTACAAGGTTTACTCACCAAAAAAAAATTTTGTGAACAAACTTGACTGACTACTGGTCACGTTTAATAACAATCAATGCTTGATGATGCCTTTGAAATAAATTAAATTGCGCTTGAACTTACTTCTGATGGTGCGATCTTAGATCTAACATTTTTCAGTCAATCCGATTTAGGGCCAGTATTTCAATACTCTGTAAACTTTTAAACGGTTGATTTGGACTGTATATTGTCATGGCAACAACCAATTGAAGGACAGAGTTTTGTACTAACTAACTGTTAACAGCTAATTGACACTTTAACGAAGTATTGAAAGACCGGCCCTAACTATTCTTTATTTATTTGAAATTATGTGTAATAACTTTCCAAAGTATGATAAAAAATATTACAATTACATAAAAAAAATCATAATATGGAAAGGCGAGTTTTGAAAATTCCTATAATATTGATATTTAGGATGTAGACCCATTTTTATTTTGGGAAGACAAATTTGTATTTGTTTAAAACGCTTTTTAGATGACTTGGGAGTTTTAGGGCCGGTCTTTCAATACTTCGCTTCGTTAAAGTGTCAATTAGCTGTTAACAGTTAGTTAGTACTAAACTCTGTCCTTCAATTGGTTGTTGCCATGACAATACAGTCCAAATCAACCGTTTAAAAGTTTACAGAGTATTGAAATACTTGCCCTTAAAAAGGTTTTATTATTCAAAAGTTGCCGATCTAGATTGAGGACAATAATCAGTATAGTCAGTAGCGGTTCGTCCCCAGGACTGAACTGTTTTTGCGTCGCGACCAACGTATTTCAAGGTGCAATTAGTCTCGATCTAGGAACATAATGCACCACGGTCCAACTCCACAGCACCGTGGGTGTGCTTTCAAAAGAAAAATGCTATTCAGAACTAAAAAATAAAAAACTGTCATCTCTGAAAATGAAATTATGTCTTGTATTAATATTAATAATAGTAAAGTGTGAAAAGTGTCGGCAGTAATATATGAAAGTCTTTTGTGGACGACGTTTACGATTGTCACGTGACATGATGGGCCGGTCTTTGCCGCCATGTTGACATGAACTTGGCACAAAGACAACCCCTTCAGCGAGATGAGACAAATGACATATATAAAAGTAATTTGCCATAACCTAATTTTGTTGTGGGTGAAAAAACATGCGTCCCAATTCCAAACCGTGGGCCCGAACTATTGTTTAGATAAATCTTTGGGCTGCGGTTTTTGAAGCTCAGTGAACGTCTATTGGAATTAGAGCCAGAGAAGATCAACAGACAAAATTGAAAAAACTGAAACTATAATCACTTAGTAGATATGCGAGTGGAGTGAGTGGGATGTATAACCAAGACATCTCCCGAGAAAACCAGGAAAATCAGTCGCATTTCCTTGCAAATGCTGGTGGAATCAGTTTAAAAATAAAAACTATGTAATTTGTATCAAATCAAAACTAATTCTTTTGGAGAAGACAGAGTTTGGGTATGCACTACCTCTCATGTAATGTAATTTCAGTATGGATCTTTAAAATAATATGTACTCATGGGCGTAACAAAATGTCAGACGTTTTCACGAAAACTGAAAAGTTGAACAAAAATTTATAGAAGGAATGATGTCACATTGCATCGATGTTTTACGTTGTCTTGTCTTTGCATAATATGAAATGATGGCGATTGCATCGAGAAAGCCACCCCCTGTGCCTTGCATTGACGCTCTCCTCCTTCACACTTGGCCAAGTATCAAGCAATGACGGAACGATGCGACAGACGACAACAATCGCGCCGAATTATTGTGCTCCATTCCAAGTTGGGTGGTCCACCTAGTTCCAAAGAGCCCCGTCTGAAGTCATGTCACATCGCGTCGTGGTTGGATTCACGGCTTCAGCTAATATCTCACTCGCATAGACCCGAGTTAATAGACTGTGGAGCTGCTTTCTGGTTCAGCTGACCTCAAACGAGATTGCGCAACCGAAGTTTGTTTTATTGGGCAGATTGATTAAGTGGCCGAGTCTTCTTTAGTGTGTGATTATAATATATGTAAGGGAAGCTAGTAATATCACCCCTCATTAGAAACAATATCGCTCCGGCCGGGACAATTGGAGTCAAGCCGGAAGTAGCATGTTGCACGAGCATAAGCACCCAATCAAAAGTAATAACTATTATTAAACGTCGTCAAGGGACTCAAACTGCTACTAGCAGTAAATATAGCTGCACTCAGAGGCTGTCGGGATGATTTACTGCTTTATTGCAATGACAATCAGGCAGATTGAGATTTGAGCGACCGAAACGAAGTTTCAAATCAATGTGTAAGCCCTCTTCATATTCGAAATGTATACAAAATAAGGTCAAGCGGACGTCCATCAATTGTGTTAGTGTTTTAGGCAATCTTCACCTTCCCCCCGCCCACCGTGTCATTACTTCTTAGTTCTTTCAAAATTAATTGTTCCCACAGAAATTTCAACTTTTCACTTATAAACTTGGAAAATCATAAAAGTTTTCAAAAATAAAATATTAATGAAAGAATAGTGTATTATACCCGCCTCAGTAACCGTATCTCCTATAATAATGGAATCAATGTAAATAATGCCATGCCCTGGTATAAAGGTTACGGTCATGGAAGTGGTTGATTGAAGTACCCTGCACTTTCATGCAAATTAAGAAAGAAGAAAGCAACGTTAAACAAACGATCAACAATGTTTGGTTTCGATATGAAGATGAGAACAAGTGGCTAACCGACGCCGTGTACTTCTGCGCATTTCATGTCTCGCACGGCACCTCCACCGCATCCCGGCACCTCCACGCCAGCTGCTCGCTCATCTCACGTCGTGATCTACAGTACACTGTCTGGCGACGCCGACATCCCCCCCCCCAGACACCTCACAAAGGTGCGCCGCTGCCGACGTCGCGGCGCTATCATCAAACGTTGTTATAAATAAGTCTGATCGGTCATGGCAATTAGACGGCGCGACGTCGCACCTGATATCCTTGTGGCGGTTATTTCGAGCCGTCTGATGATCCATCATCAATCATCCATCATCCATCATCGACCAGAGAGTGACCTCTGACACAGCGAGATTATTACACTGCGTTATCCATGTTTAATCACACACCCATGTTGGGTAACAACAGACTTGTACTTCCATCAACTATCAAGTCTTGCACATGGACTTACTCCGTCAAGACTTATGTCCCGGCTGTTTACCTGGAGCATGGTAATGGTGAGTATAGATGATAGAAATGATGGAATAAAACAATTGGTTTGAATCACTGGCGTATCCAGGAATTAATTTCGGGGAGAACCTTCATTATTCAAATTATTTTAAAAAGCTGAGTTCGGTGCTGCACTTCAGCGGTGAGGTTTCATAATAACTAGAGGGACCCGTCATGTAAAACATGACGCGCACCAGTGGATGCCCGACGGCGTTCCCTACAGACAGACAGACAGACAGACATACAGAACTGGGTAACTATAAGTCTAATTCGTTATTTGCAATAAGGGGGGGATATTACTTGAAACTTTGAATTTACCTCACCTAGACACTTCATGTATTTATGGAAGTACCTCCTTTCTCTGTAACATAAAATAAGTTGAAAAAAAACCTTCTAAACGTGAACAAGTTTTATTATTTTATCCAGACAGACAGAAAAGACAAAAAGTAACTTCAAACGACCATAAAAATGACGATCTTCTATTGAATTGAATGGATTGATTATTTTCTGTGTGCGCGTCGTATATTCGTGCAACTGTCACCCAACCCGACGCCTCGCCGTGGTGGAGTTTGTGCAGCACCAAACATGGGAACAAGTGTCGGCGGGCCGTGACAAGCCGCACTCTAACAAGCGCCGGTGTTTTACACACAGAGACGAACAGCATTCTCATGGCCCTGACGCGACCAGCATCCTGAGCATCGCCGAGGTGCAGGGAAATATACACTTCAAAGTGGAAAAAATTGCAAATCGCGACGGGTTCTAGAAGGATTTATTGGACGGGAGATCGCAGAACAAAAGATTCGCACAATTTTAAATAGGGTGAAAAATTCCGGGCGTTTTGATTTCGTTAAAATGTTTGCTACAAAGAAAAAGTCTGAATAGCTTCGCGAAGAATATTTTTCCAAGTGGAGAAATTTGCACTATTTGGGATGCTACAAACAAAAAGTAGGATGGGGTTTTATATCGAATATTTAGTGAAGATTGTGACTTCTAAGCTCGCCAGAGACGACGCTGAAAACTACACAAGCAGACAGACAAAGAAAAGAATAAATTATTCGAAGAAGATGGTGGAGGAAAATGACACTCGGGCCAAGATGAGTTAGTGTAGACTGAAGAGAGACTTTGACTCTATACCTGGGTATTTTATTACTAAAGTTATAGAATAGAAAATTATATTTCTTTGAAATATTGTTTTTCAAGTAACAATTCACTATTTTGTCATACTCATAAACGCGAATAAGGACTGGAGCCAAAGGTCTAACCACAATATGCATATTATTCCAGCTTGATTGGATGCTGTAATCTTGGACCTATGTTTTCGACATGCCTATAGAAAGAGATATGTTTGAGTATAAATCTTAGACCTTCCTTCAGTTTAAAATGGGAGGTGTAGTCGTTAGTTTTTTCTCCACTGAGATTTCTTGTGATTCCATTTTGGAATGGCCTGAGGGTCGAGTTGTGTTGAACAACGGTCGAGTCTAATCACAATCTTTATGTTCAGCGTGTTCTAATCTCACGCCTGTGGAGCTACTGGGTGAAGGCAGAAGGTCGCTCAGAAGCGTCCCCAACAATTAACCAATCTTCCACGAGAGGAAGTAATTCCTAATGAAGATCATTATATCATTGACCATGTTTATTTCCCCAAGACGTCCAGCAGCTAGGAAAGAGATATTTTCAATTTTTATTTAAATTTGTATTCATAATTTGTTAAAAGGTTTTGTGTATGTTTGTGATTATAATGAATTAAGCTGATCGGGCCACCCACAGCTGCGCAAGTCCTTCTAAGTGTCAGAGTGAGAAGTGACTAATGGGAGCTCAGAATTGATGTATAAAACACATTTTGCAGCTTTGTGACGTATTAGCAATGTCACTGGTAGACATTTCGGCGGGGCAATTTCCCTGGGACTCGTTCAAAAGAGAGACGGAAGGAAGCGACGCAGCTGGATAAATACAATTCGTTCGTCTTGAAGAAGAGCTCGCTAGAATAATATCCTCTCATTGAGAGAGTCTGCGTCTGTACCTGCACCCTCATCTTCAGCTGTCATGTATTGTCTCTAGCGGAGATGTGTTCTCACACCTCATGATCAGGCTGACTATTGAGCGAGTTCTCTGAGTCTGATGATGGCCAGTTAGTTTCTCAACGACTCCGACAAAGCCAAGAGACTTCATTGTACCGAGCCCAGCGCTGATAATAGAAACGATGGCTGCAGGAGGTGAAACATTTCGAGTGAAGATTCAGGAAATTTGATCGCTATCCGTGGCGTGGCGTGGCGATAGCTGATTGATGCGCACGACTGACTTGTGTGGTTCCAGCCATCAGACATCGGCCATCACGAGATCCACTGAACGACGGCGATCTTGGAGGGTCGCGTCTCTCCTCTCAGAAACATCGAGTGCTGCCTGCTCTGATTCTTGTACATTTCAACAAACACCAATATACGAACTTGTATGAAATATTTGAATACTTTTGTATTTTGTATTTACACGACGCAAATTTCTGTCACAGAACTTAAAACATGTTCTAATTTCCATTCAAGAAGTGCGACACAGAAGTGTGGCACAGAAGTTGTACAAGAAGTTGCTCTGTGTAAATTGGGCCTAAGAGTTGAACATTAGTTATTTTTTAGTAGCATATTCTTCCTCGTTTTTAACATGAAAAGTTCAAACTTTCCCTCTGATCAAACTGAAATTTGGCATATCTTCAGAAAAAGACATTTCGTTTTTCAGAGAAGTCCTGAGTACTCCTCCGAGTAGTCCTGAGTTCAAACTTAAAATTCCTTCATAGTGCTCCTATAGTATTATCAATTGACTTCATACTTCATCTTTAGAGACAATTCTGGTAAACTATTTTATTTATTTATTACATTATTTATATTTATTTATTTAGATTAGATTAGATTAGTTTGGTTTAACGGCGCGTCAACGACGAGGTTATATTGCGCACATTAATTTTATATTTAACTTTGTTGAACATAATTGGAGGACATGGGGAGGGGACGACCTAACGGGCCCGATCCGGGGGAGTCCAGCACTGGTGGGAAGGCCAGGCCGGAATGGGGACAGACCGGGGGGGGGGGGGGGGGAGACTTCGGGCCGGTGGGACCCGATTTCAGGGGGATCACCATCTCGAGGGGGGAGGCCGGCTCGAGGGACCCGCGAATTTGGGGAGGGCATGGGACTAGGTCGACCCTGGACTGCTCTTAGTTGGGACCAACACTCGTATGTGAGCCGGTCTCTTAAGCCCCACCACCACGTCAAGGTGGCAGTCCATTGGTGAGGTATTTATATTTAATTGTCAACGAGGCCGAAGACCCAAAAGGTAGAATAAACTTATACAAAATTAAAACACATAAATACAATCACAAAACAGAAAACCGGTTAAAATAAACCCTTGTAAATTTAGCAATTATACTTATGTATCAATACATACAAGTACTACACGTGTTTTGGTGTATGCAAAGAAGATGTCCATATATTTGGATTTTTTTTTTCTAAATACTTGACACGAGAACCTCAAGAGTGACGAGTGCTAGAAAGATTCACATCCAATGTATACTGATCATGGTGGAATGATATTAACGACCTGCTTGTGCCTCACAGCAAGACAATGAATGAAGAGGATTCGACGACAGTTCGTGAGTCATCACACGAGTGGGGCTCGAACCTGGGTCCAACGTATCCGGCGACACAGTCATGTGACCGGAAACTTGGCGTCCTTGGTGCGCACATTCGAACGCGCTCCTAGTAGGCGGTGGAATAACTAATTAATCGAGTCAAGTCCAACACCTGCGATGTAATTAGCATAGGAACGACGTGATTACCCCCCCCCCCCCCCCCACCCGGGCAGAGCAGTGATTGTTCACGGTTTATTGGTGACTAATGAAAAGCTATTCATTCATAAACATGTCCTGCGGATGTGAATTTACATAGAAGAGTACCCACATGTGACATCAAGGATCCACGTCTCAGAGATCGTCATTCCAAAAGACATAAGATTCACACGAGAGCAAGTGATCGTGATTTCATAAGACATAAGATGCAGTTGATGGTTGTTTGTACGCGCTCGGTTGTTGTGATGATTGTCAATACGTTTCGGCGTAGCTCCGCCATATTCAGGGGCAGACTGTAATAATAATCCGAAACATATTCTCTAATATTGAGGCACATTTGTTGAGGCACGCAGGGTTGCTTTCATCTTGGACAGATATTGGCTGAGCCAACTGTGCAAGATTAAACTCGTTGAGCCAACTTGGCTCAGTTCGAGGCTCGTTGGACTCAAGCAGCCAACCTACAGAAACAAATCGTCACATATTTCAGCAATGCTGGGAAATCATGGGAAATTGCCTTGAACTGCCAAAAGGTCGGAGCAGGATCCCAACATCCTGATCGCTTTCTTCCGTGTACAGGACAACATTTTCTCAGTCATAGAAATTTGCGTCGTGTAAATACAAAATTGTATGAAAAATGGGAATGTGACACAGAAGTTGTTCAAGAAATTGCACCGTGTAAATGGGGCTTTACGCAGGAATTAGTAAAATCAATGGTTTCGAAACTTGTGGTGATTATTGATTAGGTAACCACAATCACCGAACACCACATTCCAATTACCAATCAATACGTTAAGTTAACAATTTAATTAACATCTAGCGAAAATTGTGGCCGCAACAGCTTCCAAGTTTATTTATTTTCAAGCTATATGATAATAATAACATAATAATTAAATTACATATTTAAAATTAAATTACAATGATACCAAACAGATCAGATTATTTACCTCTCTATAAACATTTGGGTACTTTTAATTATTTGTAATTATAGGCACAATGTATATTATACTCACAGACACTAATGCCCTGGGCTTGAATGTAGCAAAATGTTAATTAGTAAAAATTATATTAAAAATTAAACAATAAGTATAAGTAAAAATTACATGACAACTATACAAATTCTAAGCAAATCTGCTATATATACCAGCATTTAGTACTAAAAACAAAACTAACGGCAACAAAGAAAGAATTAATATTACATTTTGATCAACGACATTCCTAAAAATTCTAAACATTTACTTCTTATTAAGAATATTGTAGACAAATGATAAAATTGTGAATATTGTGTAATATTGTAGAAATAGTAAATGATCTTATTCCAAAAGCAGTCAACAAAATTTAAGTAGTCAAGTTACTCCTTCTCCTATGCAGAGAAGGAGTTTTTTTCATTTGCATTGTGATTAAACACAAATTATTCAGAATCCTAAAAGTCACAAAATCGAATTCACTTAGAATATTGTAGACAAATAATTTTTGTGGACTTGTTACATTTTAATACCTATCAGCCATTGGGGGTTACCTACTATTCTTGAGGCAGGCTTATTATTTGTATTTATTTGTCAATTATTTTATTTTTAAAATTGTGTGATATTGTAGAAAAAGTAGGTAAATGAATCTAAACTATGGGTCAGCGGTCCCAGCGGTCAGGGGGGGGGGGGGGGGGGGGTAGGACTTACGGGGGTACGAAAATACTATATAATATTATACATATTATGTAGAAAGGATGTCAAATGAGAGAATTAACAAATGGGCCCTTCACTATGAACCGAAGGGCAGGCGCGACATTGGCCGGCCAAGGAAAAGATGGGCTGCACCTTGAGGACGGAACGGGCTTTTAGCCCAATCTTTGCGGGTAGAAGAAGAAGAAGAAGAAGACATATTATTTCAGGGTATAAAATAAGTGGGTATGGAATCTTTGCCCTCTAACACCCTATCAGTATCACTCAGTTCAAATTATGAAATATCGAGATAAAAATGAACGAACTATTATTTTTGAATTGTGGGAGGGGGAGGGGGAGGGTGAGGGGGATAGTGAATTAAACCTTCGAGTATATCTCTCTCTGGGTCCTAAGTTCCTAGTTCCCCCACTTTAAAATGAAAAAAAAAAAAAAAAAAAATATTTAATAATTATTATATATTTTTTGTAGTATAGGACTTTTTATACAAGTGTCATTACCAACACTCTGGCGCCATCTACTAGCAAAATATTACCTAGTTTGTCCGAGTGGTCGGCGGCTCAATCGAGATGTCGGTCGCATCACGAGATTAGAGACACGAGATGGGTTCTGCCGCGCCATCTACTAGGCATCGTTGAACCACATGAACAACCTCACCTCCTCACAGCTCACGTGCTGAACCCTAGCGAGAGAGAGACGAAACACTGCTCATTTGAGCGGGACTGGAATTCGAATCTCGGGGCTAGGTTTAATTAACTAGATGCTCACGTTATTAATTACATCTCCGCTCTTGACAATATTAAACAATGTCTTAGCTCTCTTCATTTGAAATCCGGTATTGTGATGAATGATTCCCCACGGGTTCCTCTCATCATGTAACTCAAACGCACGACCGGGGATTTACCTTTCTACTCGCCGACAATTACTTGCCCAGTGGGCGACCCGAGATGGCCCTGGGCGGCCCCTGATTAATTATTCCTAATTGTTACGCACCATGCGAGCGAGTGGACGCTTGTGATTGGTTGCAAGAGCAAGGGTAATCATGTGGTGATGATGTGATGATAAGGAGAATTGATGTGGGAGATGTGTGGAGCAAGACTGCACACACGGCACCTCCACATGTATACATTTATACATAGTACACTGCCTACACTGTCAGTGTTAAAGATGTAATGTTGGCACCACTGACTTCTTATATCTATGTGTAGTACACGAGCTGTGTTGCATACGACGCACCAGTTGTCAGCCATCATGCCGAAGCATGACGATTGTACTTGTCAAGAGTGTTGTCAATAAATACTATTTCTCAATAGTCTATGTTCATTTATTGTGATAAGTACCAATCCAACATGGTGTCAGAAGTGTACCACGCGTGCTGAATGAAAAGTAAGCATCTACAACCGAAGTTGTCGCGTAAGTAAAGACGAAAAGAAATTTCGTCTTGGCCGTGTAAAATCAAGAATCAAGATGGCGTCATCAGCACACAAACCACCAGCCGAGCTCAAACTGGATGGAAACGTCTGTGAAGAATGGCGACGTTGGCGGCAGAAATTTGAGATTTACATGAAAGCAACCAAAGCCAACGCAGAGAAACAAGACACGCAAGTAGCAATTTTGTTAAGCTTTATTGGTGATGAAGCCCTAACTGCATTTAACACCTTTAAATTCGAAAAGGAAGAGGATAAAAATGTGCTGAAAACCGTGTTAGATGAATTTGAAAAGTATTGCACACCTCAAAAGAATGTTGTTTTCGAACGGTTCAAGTTTTTTGGAATCAAACAAAGAGAATCCCAGCCATTTGATCAATTCCTCACAGAACTAAAGAATGCTGCTAGATCATGTGAGTTTGAACAACAAGAGGACAGTTTGATTAGAGACAGGATTGTGCTAGGTATTGCAGACAGTAAGCTGCAAGAGCGTTTGCTAAGTGAGACGAATCTGAATCTTAGTAAAGCTGCTAATCTGTGTCGAATTTACCAGGAAGGTAAAGCAAAAGCTCTAGAAGTTCGTGAATCGAACAACGGCGAACAATCGAATCGAACATCGACCACCGTAGCTGCTGTGAAATCGAAGCAGTTCTTCACGAAGAAGAAGTCCGAGGAGAAGACTCAAGAGAAGACGTCCGAGAAGATTTACGACTGCAAGAAATGTGGTTACGATCACAAGCGAGGTCGTTGCCCTGCATATGGAAAGAATTGTGCAAAGTGCGGCGATTTGAATCATTTTGCGAAATGTTGTGAAAAAGTGAAGAAGGGTTACAAGAAGAAATCCGTCAATGACGTCGAAGCGTCAAGTGCATCGAGTGACGATGATGATGTTGAAAGTGAGGACGAAAACAATCAGAATCGGGAATACAGACTCATTCTCAATGTAGGGAGTAAGAAGTCAGGTAATACTAAAACTAAAACTCAAACAGCCTGGTTTGAAACCATAAGCATTGGCTCTCATCCTGTGCGCTGTAAATTGGATACTGCTGCCGAGACCAGTATCTTGCCCCAGAAAGTATTTCAATCGTTGAAAGGTTCATTTAATTTGGTGAAATCAAAGAACAAGTTAGTCCCCTTTGGAGACTTAGGAGTAGTAATCACTCCCATAGGTAGCATTAAATTGAAATGTATAACGCGTAAAGGGAAAGCTAAGAATGTTGAATTTGATGTATGTGATGTGTCAACTCCCTTGCTTGGATTGAAAGCTTGTATTGATTTAAACCTAATTAAGAGAGTGAACTCCGTTAGCTCTAGGCAGACTAAAACTGATATTGTAGAAGCCTTCAAGGATGTGTTCACAGGAGTAGGCAAAATAGGAAAACAGCATGAGATAGTTTTGACGAATGATGCTGAACCTGTCATTAGTCCACCCCGACGAGTACCCTATAGCTTACAGAAGAAGTTAAAAGAGACTCTAGATAGTCTTGAAAGAGATTCTATCATTGACAAGGTTGAAAAACCCACTGACTGGGTTAATAGTTTATTGCTTGTTGAGAAACCTAATGGTGATTTGAGGATCTGCCTTGACCCGAGACCCTTGAACAAGGCAATAAAACGAGAACACCACCCTATCCCTACCTCAGATGATATTTTGTCTAGATTGAGGAATAAATGTCTCTTCAGTGTTCTAGATATGCGCCAAGGATTCTGGAATTTGCCACTTACTGAAGCTAGTGCAGATCTTTGCACTTTTCAAACTCCTTTCGGTAGGTACCGCTTCAAGCGACTCCCGTATGGCATTAGCTCCGCTCCCGAAGTCTTCCAAAAGACCAATGAGAAGCTGTTTGGAGACATCCACGGAGTAGAAGTCTACTTTGACGACTTGATTATTTGTGGAGAAACCGAGGAGGACCACGATCGAGCGCTTGCCGAAGTGCTGAATCGAGCAAGGCAGGTTGGTGTTAAATTCAATCAGGATAAGTTTCAATACAGAATCCCAGAAGTGAAGTATGTTGGTAGAATCATTTCCAAAAATCATTGTGGTGTAGATCAAAGTTATGTGACAGCCATTGCCGAAATGCCAGTCCCATCATGTAAATCTGATGTTCTTCGACTTTTGGGCATGGTGAAGTATGTGTCACAATTTGTACCTAATTTGTCAAAGTTAACAGCACCATTGCGAGAACTGACTAAGCAAGACACACCCTGGTGTTGGGATAGCAATCATGATGCTGCTTTGGGAAAGCTCAAACAACAGCTTATGTCTGCCCCAGTGCTAGCTACGTTTGACAGCACTAAACCGATTGTCCTTCAGACAGATGCCTCTAAGGATGGGCTAGGTGCTTGTTTGTTGCAAGAAGACCATCCAGTAGCGTATGCTTCTCGAGTGCTGACCAAGAGTGAACAGAACTTCGCGCAGATCGAGAAGGAATTACTTGCCATAACATTCGGTCTAGAAAGATTCAACCAGATGACCTATGGACATCACGTTCAGGTATTCACTGATCATAAACCCCTAGAAACAATTTGCAGTAGAGAGATTTGTAAGTCAACGGGCAGAATCCAACGACTACTTCTGAAGTTGGTAAAGTACGACATTACCGTGTCTTATGTTCCTGGTAAATTTCTAAACTTACCCGACACACTCTCCCGAGCTTCTCTCCCTGACCCAGTTAATGATGATCCTGAATTGTTAGTTGTCGTTCATGAAGTTGAAAAATATCTTCCAGTGTCCGTCCAGCGTAAAGAAGAGTTTCGTAAGGAAACCGAACAAGATGACACTCTTCAAGCTGTCATTCGTTTACATCAACAGGGTTGGCCTAGCCACCGACATCAGGTTCCCGACAAGGCTAGATATTATTGGTCCATGAAGGAGGACATTGACGTCTCAGAGGGATTGATATTTGTTCGTGACAGACTCATTGTTCCTGCTTCCCTTCGGAAAGAGATGCTGAAAATTATTCACGAGGGACATTGGGGAAGGGACAAAAGTAAGCTACGAGCCAGAGAACTTCTCTTCTGGCCAGGTATGTCAAATGACATAGACATGATGGTTTCAAAATGTTCAAAGTGTGAACTTCACAGGAAAAGTAATGTAAAAGAACCGATGATTCCGCACCAGGTGCCTGAGCGCCCATGGCAGAAAATTGGTGTTGACATATTAGAGTATCATAACAAGTCGTACTTAGCAGTCATTGACTACTACAGTAAATGGATAGAAATGCCAGCACTTTCCTGTAAAACAGCATCTGAGGTAATTACCCAATTGAAATATATCTTTGCTAGGTATGGCATTCCTGAGATTGTCGTGTCAGACAATATGCCGTTTAACAGTTTTGAATTTAAGAAGTTTGCTGAACTATGGGATTTCCAGTTGGTGACCTCGAGTCCCCATTATTCGCAGTCGAATGGACAAGCTGAGGCCGCAGTAGCAATTATCAAGTCCATTCTTAAAAAATCATCTGTAGATGATCACTCAATCGCTTTGATGGAATACAGATCCACTCCGTTACCTGGAATAAACTTGTCCCCATCGCAGATGCTCCTCAACTATAGGATTAGAACCAGACTTCCAGTTAGGAATAACTTGTTGACACCTAAGGTGGAAGACGGTGTTAAAGAGAGGCTGGAGACTAAACAGTTTCTTCAGAAAGCGTATTATGACCGTACAGCGAAATCTAGACCTCCCTTTGAAGATAAAGATGATGTGCTGATTAAGAAAGGTAAAAGTTGGGATCGAGGACAAGTTGTATGCAAACATGAGCAGCCAAGATCATACATGGTTGTTGATTCAGGAGGTAGAGTGCTTCGCAGAAATTCTAAGTTTTTGCGTAAGTCGCAGAATAAACATGTAGTAAATGATAGCCCAGATGTCATTCCTGATGAGATTGAGAATACTGTTCCATGCAATGTATCAGAAAAACCAGTTGCAGCTCAAGTTACTCGAGCAGGAAGGGTAATCAGGAAGCCAGTGAAATTTGATGATTATGATACTAATTAATATGATTGTTAATATTTAGTATTATTCATTGAACTTAAGCTTTGTGTATTGCAATGTTTTAATCTATTGTTTTACATTGTATTAATCATGATTATATTATTCAAGTGTCCTTTCATAAAAAAATAAGTGGGGGGATGTTAAAGATGTAATGTTGGCACCACTGACTTCTTATATCTATGTGTAGTACACGAGCTGTGTTGCATACGACGCACCAGTTGTCAGCCATCATGCCGAAGCATGACGATTGTACTTGTCAAGAGTGTTGTCAATAAATACTATTTCTCAATAGTCTATGTTCATTTATTGTGATAAGTACCAATCCAACAGTCAGCAATTTGAACCAAAGTCTAAATAATAATTTCGCTTAAGTTTTTATCTTCTAGTTTAGGTGTTATATCAATCATGTTAGATTAAGACATACCTAAGTATTGAAAAGTCTCGAAAAGCAGAGAAAAAAGTATCGTGTAAGAAGTCTTGAAAAGTCTCGAAATCAGAGGAAATCACAAAATCCAATTGGCAAATTTAAGATAATTGGAAAAATGGAAAATCACAGAATTGGAAATCGCATTATCTTTGGACTTCATTATGATGCAGTACTAAATTTTGTAAGTAAAGAATTCCTCCTATAGAACATAATTATTGTTTGCAGTAAAATAGGTAGGTAAGCAATTTTTTTTATGTATACCTAGAATTTAATATATTGCATATAATTATTAGTTATGATTCAAACTTATAGGACCAATTTTTAACAATTGGCATACATAATAATTATAGTCATCGTTTAAAATCAATTGAGTCCTATAGAAGCAAAACTCGCCTTATCTAATTTTTTTATTTTCAGAAAGGGCGAAAAACGATAATAGTTTTGATAATAGGTATTGAGATGGAGCTAGGTATATATTTTAAAATGTAGATAGCAGAATGTAGAATGTAGATGTAGAATGTACAATAGCTACTTCTTGACCTTCTCCATCTATTGCAAAAGAAATTTGAAAATAAAATTATGCCTTGCCTTCTTATAATCAAAAGAATTTTGGATAACCGTCGAATTTTGAAACTCAAATATTTGGATCAGCACCTTTTTGGAAATTTGGAATTCCAACAACGGCAATCGTTGTGCTTCGTTTGTGCCGTAAAAAGTTTCGTTTTAGCCATTAATCCTATCAACCCCCAAATTGATAATTACATCATTTATATCTTTTACAAACAAGACCTAGCAGCGCCCCCTTTTTGGACATTTGTGTTTCCGACAACGGCATCGTTTATGCTTCGTTTGTGCTGGTTTGTGCCGAAAAAGTTTCGTTTGTGCCAAACACCTTTAACCCCAAAATTGAAAGTGAAATGTTTGACAAACGTGACCTCAGCACCCTCAATTTGGAAATTTGGAATTTCGACAACGGCAATCGTTTGTGCACGTTTGTTTCGTAAAAAGTTTTGTTTACGCCAAACCCCTGCAGCCCTCTATTGATCCATAATAATTTTATTTTAAAATTAGGGGTTGAAGGACTTGGCACAAAATAAACTTTTTACGGCCAAACCAGGACAACCCATTGCCGTTTACGGAATTCCAAGTTTCCAAAAAAGGGGATGCTGAGGTCATACGCACCCCAATTCTCGGCAAACTCGCGCGAAATATAAATAGGTTGAAAAATGCATGGATTAGACGAGTTTTGAAAAATCGATCTACCCATACTTAGTTATAGTCTGTATTTAGTAGATAAGGCGACTTATACTTCAAAAAACGTGTACCAGGATTAGTAGCTCAAAGTTTTGAAGAGTTTTACATGCGAATTAAGACAGAGAACAATAATCAATAGGTAGCTAACTCAATTTTTTTGAAAAGTGGAGAAGGCAAGTTTTGAATCTATAGGACTCAATTTGTCTCCTTTTGGCTCTTGTGGCACGGGCCTCTGTTATTTTTTTGTGTGTGTGTTATTGACGATATACAAGTCACAGTTGTTCTTCGATCAAGCTGAAATTTTGCACACATGTACGGACTATTTCCGGGCGTTGCAGACCCTAATATTTTTTAAATCCCCTGATTGGTTCAAATTTAAAAAAAATTGTCTTTCGATTGGTTGGTCCGATCAATTTGAAATTTTGACTAGTCATTACGACCAACATTTCCCCTAATCTTACAAAGTTTCAGCCAAATCCTCCCATTGGTTAAAATGTAAAACCATCTTTCCTGTATTTTTTGAAATGTAAACTAACCGATTGAACGATCAACTTATAACTTCGCATGATGGTTGGGACCAACATTATCTGAATTTTTGACAATTTTCATACTATTCTGCGTTTAATTAAATCCAAAAGTTGTTGAAATTTTACGGACATTTTGCGTGTTGGCGGTCAAATTCACGGCGACTTCGACTCTTCAGTTCAAGGCAAGGTAGTTAGAGCAGAAACTTTCAAACGCAAATGAAACTGATAATAACCGTTCAACAGTCGAACTGATATTGTGTAGACACACTTATATCATATGAGTGGCCCCAGGCATATTTTTTGAAGGAGATCCTGTGATTTTTGAAAATTAACACGGAACCGTTCAATCATAAAGGTTCAATCGAAACTTTGCATCGTTATTTGGACCAATATTTTAGGAATTTTTTGAGTTTATTATACAAGCCTGGGACGAAATTCTAGAATGATTGGCTTTTAATGACATTTTCGATAGTATAGACATAACTTCGGTTCGAGGTGTTGCGCGTATCCGTGCTCGCTCATCAACGCGTTACCCAGAGCGTTTTCCTAGTTTACCTAACACATTTTATAATCTATTGACAAGTCTATTGATTTTGTTTATATGTTATTACGATTCTGTTTGAGCAGTGATTTTTAAATGATCATAATGCAAGTCCAAGCTATAATAATAGAATTGAGAAAAAGTTAAAAATAAGTACAATTAACTTAAATGTATAATTTTCAGATTTTAATATAAAAAAGAAACAGAGACCATAACTGCTCTATGAGCTCGGTTTATTATTCAAAAGTATAAACATTTATTTGAACTTTATATAAAAAATTTAATTCATGATGTTAGCTCATGTTATTGTTACTGTTATGTTAGCAGGGATGATATTGATCTCCATGGATTTATCATCTTATAGATTACAATTAACAAACTGATTTAACAGAGCATTTTAAATAGTCAAAATATACCTTATAATGCGAATATAGTTGAATATAATTCAAACCAAAGTGCAAAGTGCACGTGTATAGTTAGTAGCCAGTAGGTACACTCGGCCAAACAAAAATTGATCGTTGAACAAATTTGAATGACTGCTGGTCATGTCCCATAATAACCAATCAAAGCTTGTTATTATCATTGAAATGTGATGAGGTCACCTACTTGAGTGAGACAATGAGATCGCTTAGACTGACTTCTGATGGTGCGATCTTTCATTTATCAGTTTATAAGATTTATTGAACGTTCAATTTTTGTTTGGCCAAGTGTACGTATTATTTTACATCCAACTAAATTTTAGCAATTATTTTTTAGCAGGGCCCATTGGTGCTGGACGATTTGACTCTACCTAATGATGAACACAAAATCAAACAACAATGCAATCCATGGGAACATTGTTGCGCAGTTGCTTTGCATTGTTGTCAATACAATAGAAGTTAGAGTCTCGGAAGTTTTCTAAAAAAATAAATAATTTTGTGATTTTTTAAATCTTTTTATAGATATAAATTTTACTATACTCAACGAAAACATTTCCAATAACTTAATAAGACAAAGCCCTGCTAACTTTATAGAAAACTTATTTACATTACCACGTGACTCATGGAAGAAAGTGTGGTGTTTGTTTTGTATTAATTACTCCACTTAATGGAATATCAATTATAAAAACTGTAATTACAAAAATGTCCTTTTGTTGCATGAAATAATTATAAGAAAACGTTTTTAAAAATAAATATATTTTTAAGATGTATTTATACAATTAGATATAAGCGATGCCCAGGTCACCGTTCAATTAATCGATCTGAAATTGTGAACTCGGTCGGAGATACTTGTTTTTGAACGATTGGTTGAAAATTTAAAATGAAACCGTTTCACCAATAAACTTTAAATTTTGCATGAACTTCCATACTAACATTCAAGGCGTTTTTGACAATTTTTAGATTAATTTTTAGATCTCAAGAACTTCAAGAGAAAGCATATTTCCCCTTTCTTAAGAAATCGTTCAAATTCTACATAGAAAATTGAATTCTGAACCATATGTAAAAAAAAAGGTAGGCAAGCTGAACTAAGCTTAACTTTTTGAGATATATTACTTCAAAGTTATAGCTTTTCTATCAACCATACAGAAAAAAAACATGCTATAATATTTTCAAAAGTGTATTAAGCTTTTTCCCACTCTTAGATTTCTTTGAAAAGCTATTCCCACAAATAAGTGATACGTGATGGAGCCACTTCTGGCAAGATGTCTACTATCAGGTCCACATATTAATTTGTTTGTTTTTACATTTCGTGTTTCCATAAAGCAGTGAAAAAACAAAGAACAAATAAAATTGATATTTAGTTTAAATTTAGTTTTTTGGCCATAACAAACACCTATATAAAATATGTGTATTTATATTTATGTAAATGCGCCCTTGATAGCCACCATTTACCTAGTACCACAAAATCCACCTAAGGTCAGTTGTGTTCCTTATTTTCTCGAATACTATATCGTGTATTATTCTTACAGTTTTAAATGTATACACCACCGGGGAGAGAGGAGTGCATGAAGAAGGTGGTGGTATACACGTTCCTGGATGATTTATTCAGATAAGGGGTTTATTGCATTTTTCGACGTATTTCTGTACCCCATAAAAAACACTCCGTGTAAAAATACCAGCCAAGTCTCTTCAACTATAAAAAAAATATAAGAAATCTAAGAATTCAGCACTGAAAAGTAGTGATATCAAAAAATGGGCCAAGTCAAAACTTAATTTTAAAAACCAAAATATACTTGGCGCATCGTGCATAATATACCTAGATAGATTAGACGTTTAGGCCAGATGTGAAATATACATAAAATCTACCTACATATATACATATAATATACCCTAATATGCCCTAAAAAACGATGCGCCAAGTATATTTTGGTTTTTAAAATTAAGTTTTGACTTGGCCCATTTTTTGATATCACTACTTTTCAGTGCTGAATTCTTAGATTTCTTATATTTTTTTTATAGTTGAAGAGACTTGGCTGGTATTTTTACACGGAGTGTTTTTTATGGGGATATCACTCCTTTTTTTAGATTATTCTCACACCTGTATAACACATATCGGAGCAACAATGACTAATTCCTTTAAAAAAATAAGCTATTTACGATTTGGTTACTAAGAAAAGTTGCGTTTCGTTCTAAATAATGCTTAAAATGATACTACCATGAAGAAAAGTGACAGCTTTGTTCCAATCGGTCCAGCCGTTTTCGAGATATGGCATCACTTCCGGTTAACAAAATGGCGGCTGAAATCACTGCCACTAGAATGTATTTATATAAATGTTATGTATCATTATGAGCCATCTGAATATGTAGTTATTGTAGTAAGAGGTGATTAAAGTCTGACTTTCATTTTTATGACGTCATTTCCGGTTTTGGTAATAGTAAATGTATATTTCGACTATTGATATTTCATATAGATGACCGTCTGAATCGATTGGCGCAAATTTCGTTCCGATCGGTCCAGCCGTTTACTAGATATGACGTCACATCCGGTTTCAAAATGGCGGCACAAAAAATTCGTAAGGGCAAGGTATCATCAGACGCCAAAAGTGCACATGTGGTAAAAATTTCAGATCGATCGGTTTAGCCGCTTAGGCTGTGGCCCTGTCAACAATGTTTCTTGATATCTGAATCATCATCAGATAGCTTTAAGAAGGGGTATAATTTCACTGTTTTCATGGCCTTCTAGCTCGCAAATGGCAAAACCTGTTGTTCCCAAATTTGGTATATGGGGTGGGGTGGGCCATAGCTTGAAATTAAGACATTTCACAACAATGTGAGATTTTCCAATTTTAAGATCCAGTAGGCCGAAAATGCCATGTTGTTGCTTACAGTAAAAGTGTTTGGTCTGCTCCTCAGTTTATTAGGCATTTACGGTATGTTGAGTGAGTGTGAGTGTACAGTACGACTTGGCTGGGTGGAGCGACCGCTCCACTAGAAAAAAAGTGCAGTTTTCGGTCTTCTAGAAATTCGTATTTCTTGTCAAATTTGTAGACATTTCAAGAAGACCGTGATTATTTCGCTAGTTAATTTCTTTTTTGCAATATTTGTCAAATTTATTCAAAGAATGTAATGTAAGACAAGTGAATTTCAAAGACATAACTTTCACTGCTCCTTTGACACCATCGCTCGCATTGTATTCCTCTTTTTCCAAGGAATATTAAGACGGCTGGGTAGTGAGTTTGACATTGAAGAGTTTTTAATCGATTCTTATCAATATCTTTTACCAATGTAATTGTTAACAAAATAAGGATTTGAACGCATCTTCAGAACTGTTCAATGAAAATAATTTTTTACATTACATTATTTTTTTAGCTTGGAATGTTTTATTAGTTTTACTTTGTCCTACAGATGTTTAGTGCCCGAAAATTAGTAAAATTATGGTGCTAAACATCTGTTGGACAAAATAAAACTAATAACTTATTCCCAGCTATGAAATTATTTTCATTGAACAGTTCTGAAAACGCGTACAAAGCCTTATTTTGTTAACAATTACATTGGTAAAAGATATTGATAAAAATCGATTAAAAAACTCTAAATTCGCATGAGGCTTGCTTCACGCTACACAGAGCGTTTTCCTAGTAATAAGTCCAAGAGGAAACCTGGGTGAGAAACTGGAAAACTCCGGTGGAATCGGATAATAGGAAGGGATGTGGAAAGCGAATAATATCAGCCTGCACCGGAGCTCGAACCCGGGCTCAATGATAGTTATTTTAACAGTTATTTTAGTGTACCTCTTGCTAAAGTTTCTTGATAAGCTATTCATTGATTAATGTAGCATTTTACATGTATTACATACTTCTATGATTTCATCCTCTAGACACTAACAAGAAGTTGAAAGAGCTAATTCGCTCTCAAGAACTTTATCCGATAGCTAACTTTAGCAAGAGGTACAAAAACCGGCCCTTATTAATCAATCAAATTTTAATAAATAATACACATTTTTTACAACGAATAAACCATACAATTTTAGCTCATAGTTAGGTATTTTTAGTTATTTCCAGTGTTGGGAAAGTTCAATTTAAAAATGCAATTTTAAAATTACAGTTCATACAAGGAATTTGTTTCTACTCATTTCTATTCTTACTTATCTGTTATTACTAGCGCATTATATAACGTGTTACTGTTTAGTGTTTACTAATAGTTCAGTAACCGAGAAAAAACTTAAGTTTATTTTTCGTATACATTGTAACAAAAAACCCTTATTCATTCCTTTTGAGCAAATCGATTAAATTTACGATGCAAATAAACACTTTCTATCGTTACCTGAAGGCTCATTTTTCATTCTAGGGATTTCAACTATATTTGGATAGCTTTATAACCACTTCCCGTAATTACCATATAAGATAAATCGGACAACATTCACTCGAAAATTCTTTGCTCTGAATATTTGAGTGCCAATAATTAATTATACATAGTAATACCATGCATAAGTTCTTAATTTTATTATGGGAATGACTTTTCGAGTGGTAAGTATATTATTTTACATCACCACAGCCTGATGAAGGGTGAAAATACTTCCTGGAACGACTTTCGAAAGTATAATAATAAGACCATACCTTAATATTTCTTTTGTTTTTAATACAATTTGTTTATTCAGAATACTTCAGATAAAATATTATACCCACTAAGGAAAACGCTCAGTGTAACGCGTTGATGAGCCGCTGCATCTGATACTGCATCCGATTTGATATGCGTTTGCAAGTATCAGCTGCTCTACAGGACTTGTTGGAACTGAGGCATCAAGAAGGCAGGGATGAAAAATTAGATACATTTTTCAAATATTTCAGGAGCTGGATTCACAAAGAAGTATAACTTTATGACCAAAAAATCTAGTATCAAATGTAGCTACTAGGAAAACGCTCTGAGTAACGCGTTGATGAGCGAGCACGGATACACGCAACACCTCGAACCGAAATTATGTCTATCGAAAATGTCATTAAAAGCCAATAATTCTTGAATTTCGTCACAGACTTGTATAAATATCTCCAAAATTTCCAAAAATATTGGTCCCAATAACCTTGCTAAGTTTTAAGTTGATCGATTAAACCTTTGATTGAACGGTTCATTGTTAAGTTTCAAAAATCACATGATATTCTTCAAACAATATACCTGGGACCACTCATATGATATGATAAACTTTTGAAAATAACTACAAATTAGACTGAAAATTGGCAAAAATACCTTAAATGTGGCTACCAATTACCATGCGAAGTTTTTAGTTGGTCGGTCAATCGGCAATACCCGCTGCACGAGAGCGGGTATTGCGTTGATTGTTTGAGTATCTCCTTGCAGCAGTCTGGTCGGGGGTCTCTTTGCTCCTTGATGCTTTATTATTAACGACATTTTGTTTCAACCTTTTAGATTTAGCTTCGTCAGTTTCTTGATCTTCAATATCACGCAGACGCTTTTTCGCCTTTATGGCTTTCATTCTAGCAGAAGTCTTTCCATTTTTCGGCATGTTTAAATAGGGATAAGATAGGTAATGAAAAAGTAAGAAGTAGAGTACCTACCTAATTAAAGTACAATAATATTTGTGTGACCAATGTTTGAAATGCACGAAATGTGTGCTCAAAGACGTAATGTATTCAATGTCGTAATGTTACGAAATGAATCTTGAACAAAACTTCGCAAATATGAAAATAAAGTAAACACCTTTCAACTAATAAGCGAAAGGAATCAAAGTTCCACACAAAAAAACGGATCAGGTAAAATAGTAACTACCTAGTTTAGAAACGGAATGAATCCAACGTTTCCAAGAAGAAAATAATTTGAAATAATCAATCCCCTGGACAAAAACTGTAGATACCTAATATCTATGCTTTAAAAGCGATTCAATTTTACTAATACCTTCACAAAGTACACCAAATTGCCAAAATTATCAACGAAAAGAAGCAAAATGCAGTAGAGATTTGGAATGACGTGTGAACGCTAGAAGAGAACAAACGCCACTCAATGATATTATTGAAATGTGAGCTTATGTTTCTAATCCCTCCTGGATGCAAAATCAGCCAAGTAGAAACACGGGAGGCACGGCCATCAGAACTACGAATTGACGAAAAGACAATCAAGGTCCTTAAAAACTCGAAATGATTTGTTGGAAACTATGATCCAAATTGAATTATTCAAATTTGATCAACTCAATAAACATAAAAATATCTGCTTTTCACTAAAAAAGTGTACATACCATCAAAACACTCTTGTACCTAAAGCAAATCAGATTCAGTTGCATTAGAAAAACATTCATTTTCAATGTTTCATTTCTGACAGCTATTAAAAATGTCAATAAGTGCATACTTTCTTGACAGATTCGGCTGAAAATTTGTAAAATAAGTGACATTGTTGGTCTTACTGACCATGCTAAATATGAGTTTGATCACATTTCTCGAAGACCATTTTCATTTTTTAGGCTATCAGGAGATACTTATTTTAACAATGAACCAATGGATGGATTTCAAAAAAAAATTGGGTCTGCAAACAGAGAAGGTTGTCTTTACATGTGTGCAAAATTTCAGGTCGATCGGTGAAACGGTGCGACTTCTATTGCTTCCTTTAGCATACAAAAACAAAAACAAAAAAAAAAACAAAAAAAAAAACAGAGGTCCGTGCTAAAAGAGCCAAATGGAGTCGCTCGCTTCGCTCGCTCAATTACCATGTTTTACCGGCATATCTTTATGAATTTAATTGTACAAATCGCCATTTGTAATGATAATATACCATGTTTTAGCGTAATAATTTCATTTTAATAAAGATATTGGTAGATAAAATGCTATACTGGCATAAAGTTATGCCGGAATAAGGCTTAAAACCTTTTGTGAATCCAGCCCCAGAATTATAGAATAAAATGTCCTTAAAGTTACAATAACTTTTGAAAATAACAGCAGATAAAATAAAATAACAATCGGTTCTAGTTTAAATGTCAAAAATCACGGGAAAGATGGTTTAAATTTTAACCAATGAGAGGATTTGGCTGAAACTTTGTAAGATTGGGGACAATGTTGGTTGTAATGACTTTGCAAAATTTCAAATTGATCGGACCAACCAATCGGAAGATAATTTTTTTAAAAATTGAACCAATCACAGAATCCCGTTCAAAAACGATCCCAGTGACCGCTTAGATTACGTCGATCGATCGATTGGTTGTGCGATTTGACCTGGGCAGTGCAGGCAAAAAAAACACACAGATAAAGTATACCAATACCGTGGTGACGCTCGCTACGCTCGCTAAATTCAGTATTTATCCTGTAAAATAATCGTTCTATGATAAACTTTGATGTTGATTTTCTTTTTTCTTTATTAATTTGTGAACATCGCAGTATATTCTTTGGGTGTATTAATGGATTGGGAATGGTGATGTGGGTTTCATGAAGATACCTACGGGTAATAAAATAATATATGTTTGTATAATGTCATTATTGGCGGTATTTGCTTTGATAAGCATTTGATGTACTCGTAGGTACTACATGAAAAAGTCAGAATTGTCAAATGGTTTAAAAATGCTTTTTTGTATTGAATAGTTCTATCCTGATATTTCTTAACCTATCTTATTGAATATGATTCATGATTCATTAACTGATTCAATACGAACTTTGTGATTAATTCTTTGATATAAAGCTTTTAAAGTACACATTGCGCATACGCACAGCACATTCGCATTTCATTACATTCCATTTTACCATTAGTGAACACGTCAAAAGTTCTTGGAAGTTCTTTCTATTCTTTGGAAATAGAGAAGTACTTACGGAACTTCCTTCCCCACTATAAAAATATCGTGGACATATACAGGAAGTCAGACAATTATATTTTGTAAAAATTGATAGTCGATTCTCCGTCAAAAGCGCTAAACTCAATTCCAATTGATACGAGTAGGTCCAATTAAGAAAAATACAAACAAACAAACACAATTACGATATCTATGTAGAGAAACTGTTTTATGGAAACTTCCATGGAGTCAGGATGATACTATAAGCATAGATAAGGGAGGGATGCAACTCTTATACTACTGTATGATAGGGATGCTAACTCTGAACTTTATAAACATACTATGAGCTGTAGGTATACTACAAATACCATATAACCTATAATAATTAATATATTTTAGTGATTTTCTATCCTTCTTTGCACTGTGAGCATTAATTAAATTAAAATACTATTGTTCGTTAATGTACGGAAGATGGGCTGGGTAAAACCATAAAATTATCCAAATTCAAAATTTAGAAAATCTCATAAAATGAGTACCGTTTTGGCACTTTCGGCCATTTGGGACACACCTCGGGTCTGTTTTGTCTGTCAACCCCGCGATACAGATCTCATTTTTTATCCGATCGTTCTGAAATTTGGTAGAGACCAAAGAAAAATTTAAAAAATGCTGTGATTGATTAATTAAAAAATAATCCGATTGGTTTAGCCAAATTCTCTGACTTGTTAAAATAAAGTAAAAATATTCTCATTGAAAAGGCACTTAAATTGTTCTGATCACATTGAAATGTTGCATAGTTATCAAAATCAACGCTTTTTAATATAGCCTACTCAATAACAATTTTGAGCCAAATCGATCAAAAACATCGGCTGATTAACGTATATTTTGAAATGTATCCGTCGAAATCCATGTATCAAAAATTATAATCACCTTGACCACACTTCCACCCAAATGCATTGGTAAAGCAAGCATTTCACAATATCATTGCAGTTTATAACTTACAATTGTAAGCCACCAACATTTTGGTGTGGTATGTGCTGCAAAGTGGTGACAGGCATAACAGACCTATTGAAAAGCCAGGTGTTACATTGATCGTTGCTCGCTCATCAACGCGTTGCACTGAGTGTTTTCCTATTTTCATATCATCACCCCTTCTGATAGGTCATCAGAAAAAATAAATTTGTTCACATAGCCTAAGTGCAAAAGCGTAATGAGGCGCCAGATATTTTTTTAAATTTAACACAGTGAAAACCAGGTGGTTGTTATCCCCTTTCTATTCGCACAATCAAGATCAGCTCTGCACTCTAGTGGTGGAGATGTGGTACTAGAGGAAAGGGTTCAACATTCAATTCTCCATAAGGAACCTGTAGAGTTTGGATACCTCTACTTCATACACTATTAAACATAGAACCCTGAAAAAAGTAACGAGTATAGAAAAGATTATGCTTTATCGATCTGTCACCTCAGAATTTTTCTCCGAGGTTAAATTGCAGCGTAATAATCATGCAAACATGAAATGCAGCAGCCAATCAGAGTACAGGAAATGGTTCAACAGACCAATCAGGCTACAGTATAAGCCGTATTAGCTTCATACGGAAAGTTATTTTATAATTATTTAGACACAATAAATGCATTTCTGAGGTGACAAATCGAATAAGCATAATCTTTTCTATACTACTTACAATTTTTATGGTTCTATGTTTAATAGTGTATGATGTAGAGGTATCCAAACTCTACAGGTTCCTTATGGATAATTGAATGTTGAACCCTTTCCTCTAGTACCACATCTCTACCACTAGAGTGCAGAACTGATCTTGGTTGTGCGAATAAGTGCATGGATCATAATTATACCCTTCTTGACCTTACAGGGGGGGGGGGGGGGTTCTTTACGTTGTATCTCAATAATCTCAAACAAAATTGAGTTAATGACTTTCTGCAGTTAGCCCATAGATATATTGTAAGAAAGTTATTATGAAGAGAAAGATTTTTAATTGTTGTCGTCGATGTCTTCTATATGATTATAGATTCAGGTTAGTCTTTGGAGACTTGCTTAAAATGTTATACAATGTTCAAATGTAAGTTAGTTGCTTTCAGAGAGATATTGTGGTATAATTTGCAGAGCTGAACAGAGCTCTCGTGGCAACTTCACGCTGAGCTTTGAGCGAGGACAAGATATCTGCAATGGTTATGCATTACAGCGTCAGTAATAATATGCTGGCATCGATTTCTACCAAACATACACATTTTCTAAAATACCAAACAACAATGCTAAAAAGAAGTAATTTTATAACAAATGACAATTTGATTTCTATAGGTAATAGACTACAAAATGTATTTTACATTTTATTAAGTTTTTCAAGGAATTGTTATGCATTTCAAATCGATTCATTTTAAATCCAAGACAAAATTTAATAATAATCTGAACCAAGGATTTATTTATTTTGCGAAAGAAGGTACATTTTCAACTGCATCATTGTTATAGTTTGACAGGTTCATTTTGATAACAATATCGACATATTCTCGTGGCTTGACTGATTTGCATTTATCTTTCAATTGTTTTTATCACATTTATTTATTATCAGTCTGTCATTTCTATAGAACATGCTATAGGTACTCAATATGAATTATATTCTTGGAGACTGGCATCTTTAGATCCAACTTTTATAATGAAAATAAATAAATACATTGTCTCAGCCTTGCACATTATATGCGTTGCATGCAATAAGTACTTTCTACGTCAGGAAACGAGACAAAAACATTCTGAAGTTCTTCACATCACATTATTACATGAACGAACGTCATCTTCTGTCACGTCAGTGGAAGTTCGCAACTTAGAATCTGAGGTATGGAAATCTAATGTAAAGATCTCTGTACATGATGTTTTCATCCCTCTCTCTTAACAAGTGAGCGCATGCGCACCCCGGCTGATTGCCGTGCTGATCCGCATCCTGATCGCGAGGTGTCAGGAACCGCCCGCGGGTCATTCTGAACGTCACGTGACCAAGTACTAATGCGCAGACTGTCGGCGAACTGGGTCCAGATGAAAGGAAAGGGGCGTGCCGAGATGCGAGGCGCGGTAAAACTAATTTGGTTCACCATCCATCGTTTTGTCGGTCAAGTGTTGTTCTCTGTGTATGCTGTTGTGTTCTCTGCCAGAGGCTAAACTAAGATTAACTCTTGGTCGGCGAGCTGCGACCCGCCCAGAACCAGCTCCATCCATTAGCTGGATCATTTCTCAGCGACCCGCTTGGCTTGTCATGCAGCGGCCGGACGAACAAATATTATATGGAGAGGCAAAAAACACGCGCATTTATCAGCAATGCAACTTGCAGGCGAGGGACAAATGGGAGACGATTACAATGAATTTCGAGCCTGGAATCTGTTGGAAAACACCGTCAATTATCGAGGAATGTCTGGCATTGCCTATTTTCAAATTATCATCCCTCAATAAATTTAGATGAGATAAGATAGAATTTGTAATAACTTCATAAATTACTACCTATATTAGGTACAATTGAATACAAAGTATTGTTATATTTTAATGATACTTGAAATTAAAAGCTGTTTAAATTTAAACTGATGAGTTTTCCTCTATAATTACCATCAAAATATTTAAATTGTCTTTTGAACATTATGCTCTACATGCAGTACAATTTAGACCGGAATCACCAAAAGCCCAAATTAACAGTTTCTCTGTACCACGTAGTACTTAGTTCAGCCATTTGTTATACTCTTCTGTTTAATTGAATAATTCTTGTCGGCTGTGGTAATTTGCCTAAGAATGGCCGCCCAATAAATGCTGGCTCTGCATAGCCTCTGGACTGGTTTGGGCAGGAACCTCCCCTACAACAGGTGGTACCTAACACTTTACATGTCGATGTGGATGTGGATGGCGGGTACAGCCATGGCGAGAACCTGGCTTCAGGTTCAGGCTCACTTTTTGCAACTCCTCGAGATGAGGTGAGACATTTCTCGGGATTTTATATTCATCTTGGGCAATAAAGTTTGTCGAAGAGGCTATAAAACCAAAGCTGTAGCATGAAATTGTTTAAAATCATTGATGCAGGTGGCTGATTATTTACATAAATATTTTGCAAAATATTACGAGACGTTTTTAGTCGTAATTTTATATCAAACAAAGTTTTGATGTACAATCAACAGTGTTTCACTCAAACAGAATGTTTATTATGAGATTTCTGAATTGCAAATGCGTTGTACTTTGAATATGTAAGTGGAGGTGCCATGATTCAAGTTCTATTCAGAAAAACTCCAGAGAGCGTTCCTTTTTTATAATTCAATTTATTTTGAAACCCTATTTTTGAGGAAGTAAAGTAGGTAACTTTATTTATAAATTTCCATTTTTCCCAATAAATAATCATACCTTTCAGAGAACTTCATTACTTTTCATGTTCTTTACAAATTAAGTTTATTTTAAGACTGAGTGTCTGAATTAAAATGATAACATTGATCTGCCTTGGCAAGAACTTGCTGAATTACATATTAAATATGTTATAATATTAGTTGAATAATCTTTCATGCCGCATGAAAGAATCATGCCTATAAACGCTCCCCAAAAATAACTATTTTTTAAGCTCAGCCATTCAAATGTTTCCATTCGATCTGCAATTTTCTGACTTATATCTAAAAATACTTCGAGAGATTCAACATATTAACGAAGAAGAAGATTTGTTTCATCAACACAGTTTTTTAGTTTTGAGTTGTCCTTCCAAATATTTTGTCTTGGATCTGAGTTATCGACAGAACTCATGACGTCACAGCGATGCTATCGCCTCACGGTAGCCATGTACAATATTAGAAAACATCGAGCAGAACGTTTATTATTTTTTATGGAAGAAAATTACATACGTTAAGTAAAAAGTGGCAGGCTTCTAATGGCTATAAGATTGTTTTCGTCAAGTATTGATTTCAATTATTGAGATTGTGAGCGGCGTTTCTCTGAGGGTTTGCGTGCTGTGCGTGACATGCGTGGCGTGCGTATGAGCGACTTGACTTGCTGTAAAACTGTACATAAGTCTCGAGACCCTCTTGCTTGCAAGAAGCAAGCACCTTGCATTTCTCCTTCCATGCCAACAGCCAAGCCCTGTTCTATACACTTGTGTTCTGTGCTTCAAAGCATAGTAAACTATCTTTACAATCAGTCCACAACTATAAGAAGGCAAATAAATATATATTTTAAGTTCATAAAACTTGATTTACACTGAGAAATGTATTAAACAGCTTCTGCTCAAGTTCTGTGACAAGAAGTTGCCTGAAATACGATATTGTGTGAAAATTGGGAATGGGACTCAGAAGAATTAATTCTTAAAATTAAGCCCAATTTACACGGCACAATTGTTTGAGAAATTGTGCCGTGTAAATTAGGCTTAATTTTTACTTCTTTTTTATATACATTACATATGATACAATACATTATTCAATGGATTAAATAAGGTCCTCTAATAATCTAATTGACTTTAAGTTTGTTAAAATAATTGGAAATTAAAATATCATGCCCCAAATAATAACAAACTAAACATCAAATAAAGAAATGAGAACCAAAATATCGTAATGTTGGCTTGGCTTGGCTCGATATATTTGTACCTTCCCATAAATGCAGATTACTTATAGGTATCCCCTTTGATACTTTATGGCAGAAACCAGTAAAAGTTACAAATATATCGAGCCAAGCCAAGCCAACATTACGATATTTTGGTTCTCATTTCTTTATTTGATGTTTAGTTTGTTATTATTTGGGGCATGATATTTTAATTTCCAATTATTTTATCAAAATTATTTTCACTTAGGTATATGTATTTTTGTTTCCAATTAGATTAAAGAGCTTATGGGAATTAAGAACTCTGCACAATGCATATGTCTTTTTTGGTTTTACATTGCATCATGGATGAACTGAATTTTCCTGCTCCTTGTTTTTTTTTTATCCTTCTGTTGTTGGAATTAAAAGACGCAATCTTCTTCCTCTCGAGGGAAATCATCAGAAGTAAACAGTCTTAGGGACAATATTATCTTAAGAATTATATGACAGGCAATATCTTTACAAACAAGTAATAACAGAGTGCATGCGATCTCCTAACTGTTTCCAATTGGCTAATCGTTTATGGAATTAAAAAGGTTCATATAATAGATTATAGAGGGCAATAAGAAATTATACAAAACAAGGTTTTACGAACCATGGTCTTCAGAGCTCTTACGTTAATTGATTACGTGTTTTTCGGCGCATTTCAGAGAGGATTAAAAACAATGTTGAAGAGGGAAATAAAATACATCTGGTCGAAAGTTCAGATGCAACATGAGAACAAGTATTTGTAACTTTAAGTGTAAATATTTTCTTCGCAATGCAATGAGAATGTATAATCTCGGTGTCAGTTAAACTGGGATTCCAGGAGTCAGAACACGTTCTCTGCAAGTCTGAATCCCGGGTCCCGAGTGGTCCGAGTGGTCCCGAGTGGCCTGGCGGGAAGGTCCCGAGTGGTCCCGAGTGGCCTGGCGGGAAGGCCCCGCGTTGCGTGACGACCATGACGTGACGTCGGACATGTCAGGTCGCGTGATCGCAAGTTGGTTTATACACTCGCCCTCGTCTCAGCTCACAAGGCATACAACATGCTAAGTAAAACATTGACTCTATGACTCTCGCAGCTGTGACAAACGCTGCAGGGGCACGCATGCAACCCTCTTCACACCGTCGCGACGCTAGAGCTCTGACAAAGCGTCTTGACACATCGACTCAACGGGCACGAGGAAGTGGCCATTAACGCGGCAGGAGTTGGTTTACACAAATGATGTGTAGAGTTTTGACACATCTATAGAGTTAAATAAATGTGCTAAATTCAAAGGAACACTGCCTCATTATCATATTTATAAACTCATTGTTATTTTAATATTAGCATGTTTGCATTGCACTCCTGACTAATAAAGTAAATGAGTAAGATTGCATGGCAAGGTATGTATTAAATAAACATGAGAGTTAATAAGTACTTACGGCAAACAGGAATACGATGCAATAACTAGTTGATAAGCAAGCTGACATGCATGCAACATGTTCGCTTTCGAAGTGTTGCTGAGCGAATTTTAATTAAATTGAGATCAAATAAAAGTCATTATTTTGTCAAGAAAACATTTAGGTAGCAAAGGTACGTATAAGGGTATTCATTTAAAAAAATGTTTGATGATATGATTGCAAGCCATTGCATCACTTCATTTTTATCTGTGCATTTTAATTTTTCAATCAGAGAATATATTTTAAAAAAGTACGGGGGTGATTTTCCTGATTGGTTTCTCTGGAAACTTAATGTTTAAAGTGAAAGTTGACTTGATTTTTGATGAAATTTGTCACACTACTCGTCCGTCTTACGATAACGTCATTTGGCTGGCATTGAACGCGGTGCGCAAATTTCAGTAGAATGGGAGTTTCTATGACCCTTTCGTCAAATGAAAATCATTACTGGATATCCCAGGAATGTTTTCATTGATCCGTATAGGAGTTAACCATCATAAATCTACAAATAATAACTATCCAAAATGTAAAATATACACGGTCTCTTAAGTTTATAAGATTAATTTGGAATGTACAGCAATTCTTTATTGACGGATTCATCCTGCAAAATGCTGTAAGAATTCTCTCATGCTAAACTTTTCTTTCCATCTTTCTTTTCTTATGCTACTGCATCTACTGTGACTTGTTATATTGTGTATCGTACCGACGTCTAATGTAGCGTCTGTTGCAAAGTCCCATGGATGCCTATAGCGTCTTGGAGTGCTAAAAGCTGCGCCTCAGATGCTATCAATTAGCCAATAAAACACATGTTTAACAACTCACATCACAACATTCACAACGTTAAGTGGATTTCGCCATCATTGGTCGCGTCAATTTTACTTACGTATTAATTTATTACTCCGTTTTGACACGAACGATGAAAACAAATTACACATTAGCACAGAGGAGTAAACATGCTCCATGCAAGCCAATCGGCTTCGGCTCTGTTCTCGTCTATGTGTATGGATTGGTCGGCGTGGAATGAAATGGAATGTGAGGCGAACCAATGGGTGTCGGCAAGGTGGACCCTCGCGCGGAGGCCGACCCTCGACACCCGGCGACTGCTCAGTGTGAACCACAGAGCTGCGAGTAGAGGGTGTATGTCGCTTGTATTGTAACCTCAAGAGTTGTCATCTTCAGTCGTTGTTGGCCGCGACGTGTGCTCGAGTGTGTTAGTGAGTGATACGTGTTTGTCGACGATGACATAAGAAGACATTGTCTGTGTGTTGCCTGAGCGATGCCTCGACCGTCGCGAGAGTCCTACGGCGACCAGAAGCCGCCCTACTCCTACATCTCCTTGACGGCGATGGCTATCTGGAGTTCCCCGGACAAGATGCTGCCGCTGTCGGACATCTATCGCTTCATCACCGAACGCTTCCCGTATTACCGTCGCAACACGCAGCGCTGGCAGAACTCCCTCCGACACAACCTCTCGTTCAACGACTGCTTCATCAAGGTGCCGCGACGCCCAGATCGCCCGGGCAAGGGCGCGTACTGGGCGCTGCATCCGGCCGCGCTGGACATGTTCGAGAACGGCAGCTTACTGCGTCGGAGGAAAAGGTTCAAACTTATGAAAACTGATAAAGATAGATTAGAGAATGAACTTGCCGCTCTGGCGAACATCAATAGGTTTATGTTTGCGCCGTCCGCGCCCTCGGCGACGCAACCACCCGAGCCGTCGCCTCCGTCACCGCCGTTGACGGCCACCTCCGTCTCACCGATCTCGCAGCCTCAACCGAGGCCCAAACGTTCCTTCACCATCGAGAGTCTGATCTCACCAGACAAGCCGGCGACCCTCGCGCGCACAGAGACGTCATGCAGTCCCGTCTTCCTGTACAACCCCGTCGCCGCCCCCACCCCCTGCTACGTGCACCCCTCGCCGTTCGTTCACCCCTCGCTGGTGATGAACCTGATGACCGCCGGACCTCATCATCATCATCCCGGCAGCTTCCATCATCCCGCCGACAGCGCCGTCGCCGCCCATCACATGTTCCGCTTCAGTCCGACGTTGAGGGCAGTCTGACCCGCGGGCGCGGTCCCCTGGACTTGAACCCTCGACCCTCGGCACCGCGTCAACGACAGAGAGGTGGGAGTTTCAGAACACTTGACTCGATGACAGACTTTGTCTCCTTTGTTCTTCGGTTACTTGAAGCCTCTGTTGTACTTGTGTAGAAGTGTAAACTAGCATTAGACTGTTGAAGCAGATGCAGCGGCATGTAAAGCGGCCGACGGATTAATTAGGCCTAGCCGTATAAAGTAATTAATTAGCGAGGACCGAGCTTGAACCATGACACTCAAGATCTGAAACTTAATGTTATTTTGTAATTAATTCATAATCAAGTAGTTGATGAATGAACCGGCTGTAAACATGATTATCATTGTTGCCCCATGACACTTATTGGCCAATTAGCGCTGCTCTTTGCAGACGACTTAACCCTGTTAACACGTCTCTGTTAAATCTGTCAAGTGTCTCACCTGTTGATACAGTTCTCAAGCTGACATGTTCCTTTTCAAGGCAAATAGTGACTTAACAACGTGTTTGTTTATTTATTATATTTATTGTCTATTATATACTTTAAGGCCGCCTGTTTGTCCCAGATTATGTTCCATAAAAAGCAATGCAAGTTTTACAATAAGATACACAATTGAACTAATCTTTATCAATTACCTTTATGACAGGTCGAATATCTTCTTTATGCTGTACATGCATAATTTTATTAGACAATATCCACGCAAAACAATTAAAATGCCCATAATGTCACTCAACTCGTTTGTACATAAATGTTGAAGATTAATGAACTAATGTTTGTAAATATATTAAATAGATATTATATGATAGACGTGATATGTGACAGAAGAAAAATAAATCACTTCTTGAACTGTGAAGGATGCATTCAACAATGTTTTAAACCTGATCCCATGATATTTATGCCTCATCACTCATCACTCATTATAAATTCACAAACTGCAAGTTTCTGCAGAAAGCTTTGTGTTTCGACTCTCAGCGATGACATGTCGAAGACAAGAGCAGCAAATCGTCGTAAAGTAAGTTCTAACATTTATTTTACCTTTGGAATGCATGTGAACATTTCTCTTGGATTGTTGTTAGTTAGTCGTAAAGGTTTTCGAGTTTGTGTATAATAATACAGGTTTGTGTTTGCATTGTAATTATTGTCATAAAGACCGCCGTTTCATTTGTAGATAGTTAGCTTAATTAGTTACTAAACTATAGGCTAGGCAAAGCAATTTATTTTATTATTATACTATTCGAAAGGTTAATTAATAGGTGTTCACATTTTATTGATATCATCCAATCTTACCAACAGCTAATTTCTCAATCCCTTTTTTCTATAGCTTTGTAAATTTTCCATCTTGGGAACGAAAGCTGCAGAACTTCTAACTCAAGTTTAACGAGCACCAATTTGTCTTTTATACCTATAGTAGGTAATTAAAACTACACTAAGCCTATAAAATAATTGGATTAATTCTTCAATTAATTAATAAATAAATAAAAAATTAATTAATTAAAATGACCCGCAACTATAAAATAATATTTCGCTGCTTTATTCCGGGATTAAAATATGAAAATCATAACAATATCATTGGTACCTGCAGGTACAATTATTTTTCCTACGTATTCATTTTATTTGTTTCTTGGAGCACGACTGTGAAACACTAGTATTTCCAGTGGCCGGACGGCCGGTAGCAAATATATTACCTGACAATATTGACAACGATATTTCTTTTAAAAAATTTTCCACTTCCTTATGTACTATGTATAGATGTACATTTCAAAAAGATACATTCAAAAGGTACAGAAAAATGTAAGCATATTTTATGAAATGAGGTACAATTATAAATCATTAATTTAAACTTTTTCTCATTCGGTAATAAACGGTAAATTACAATATATCCTCGTCAGACTTCAACATTAAAAGAGTTTTCAATGAAATACAAATCTGAAGTCTATTCGAACAAAAGTGATACGTGATGGAGCCACTGCTGGCAGGAAACTTTTTAAGTGCACTTTTTATTTTGAAGTTCGTGTCTCCATGGGCAGTGAAAAAGGATTGAAATTTAAATTTAGTTACAAGTTTACCTTTTTAGCCAAAACAAACAACTAAAGCAAATTTAATGTATTTATATAAATATCCCCCTGATATCCTCCCTGATATCAGGGACGATATCATAGTACCATCATCATAGTACCGATATCATAGTACATAGTCATAGTCTAGTACCAAAGAATCTACCGGAGGTCAGTCGTGTCCTTATTTCTCGAATAGTGAAATCTAGAGGAAATATTGCATTTTACATTTATTTAAGAGTTGATAAAACAAATGAGTGTTTTATAATTCATGTACGCTAAATGAAAAAGACGAATTTCAGATCCGTTTTTCCCCACAAGTGGTAAAATTCATATAGGTATGTCAAGAGCAAAATTTGGGAGTTTCGGAGCTGAATCCGTCTTATTTAGCGTGTGTAAACAAATTCAAGATCTGAATTAATACAAAAAAAGATAATTTTCCTATTAAATGGGGATTTCCTTCAATGCAATAAAATATGAAATTGCCTATCTTTTAAATACTAGGTATTAACATACAATTCATAGTCATACATGTCCTCCCATTGTCACATCAATTTTTTTGTAAAGATATTTTATTGAGAAAAATATACCTATACCTTCCAATGTAGATTGCCCATCACAACAAAACCAAATATTTCTTTTGTCTGCTTTACCCTCTTTCTACTTACATAAAAACATGCCTACGCTAAGTTCATCAAACTGAACTGTCTCGATAAAATAAATTGGGGCAGTTTCAAGATTTCAAGATTTTTATTAATGTTACAAATAAGTCACAATTGTTATTTATACCCTTGGAAGAACAACAATGTTCTTGTGGTATAGGGTACATAACTAAAACTAGGTACATCAATTTGCTATTCTATAGGTTTCTAAGATTATATTCTAGGATTTTAATCTAAAATCTAAATTTTGTAATCTTATCTATCAGTTACCAGTTGGACACTTTAATTCAGTCTGATGGCCGTTTATGAATACAAAGCTAATTTTAAATATGTTTGAGTAGGGCATACTTGCCATGGCAACAACCAATGACTATTCCAGAATAACTTCTTATTTAAACTCTGGTTCACAGGGCATTAAAAACCAGCCCTAAAAATACAACAAATCCAAATACGAGACAAACGTGAAAAATTGAAAACAATTCCTACAAATCAGGTACTCATGATTAGGAAACCTTCAGTTATTTGGATTTAAATGTACCTATACTAAGTCGATATATATTTCAAAGTCAACATCTGTATCATGGATCCGAGTGATTGGAACCTGCGATGAGCTTATCAGCCTCCTTCCATGTGCATTGTCTGCGAGCAGAGGGTCCAGCTGCTTTCATGCTCGAGACAGATATCGTGTCAGCGGTGTTAGTAGAGGGATGGACCGATCGCTCCTCGGCCCCTTGCCACCGATCTCCAACACCAAAGGGTCCAGGTTGATGCTAAATTACAGGCCGCGGCTAGCCTTCAAGAGAGCTTTAAATCTTCAGCGCCGAAGCATTCCTTCCACTGACCGCAGCAATAAACTCATCTTTATGCTGCTACAGGTACAGCTTTGGAATAATATCTCGATCATCCCTACTCTTATACCCTCCCGCCATACAACGGAGATCGTACAGTGGTATACAAGCGCTCCGTTGTATGGCGGGATGGTATAAGCGTAGGGATGATCGACACATTTTTCCACGACCCTATATACGTTCTACATAGTCAACATAATGTTGACATAGAACTAAGACAATTATGCATTTACACTTGGCACAATTAAAATTGATCGTTCAATAAATCTGAATGACTGAAAAATGTTAGATCGCACCATCAGAAATCAGTCCAAGCGTTCTCCTTGCGGTCTCACTCTATTAGGTGACCTCACATTTCAATGATAAATAACAAGCTTTGATTGGTATGGGACATGACCAGCAGTCAATCAAATTTGTTAACTGATCAATTTTTGTTGTGCCGAGTGTAGGTACATGTGTGGAGTTTGTTGCAAACCCTATTAACAATAAGTAAAATCTTCTTGTTGTAAGAAGCACAAATTTGAAAATATATTCAAAATTTTTCTCCAATGATCCCCCTATTTATCCAACTAGATATTCATTTTATGGATCAAAACGTCACTGAATAAATGTTATTACAGCAAAATCAATTGTTTTTTCAACTCGATCAATGAACATAGTAATTTAGTGATTTCTTATCTTACGTAATTTGCATATTGAAAGGGTATAAAAGATATCAAATTAATCTGAATTTTAATATTTTAAAGATAATATATTTTGAAATAATTACGTATTTGAGTTCATTCTTTATACGTCAAGACTCAAGACTTCAACATAACCTAAAGAAATATCAGTGTATAATAATTCTATACTAAGTACTAAATTCTGTTACTCCTTTTTTGTATGTACTTATTACTTAAAATAGTAATATGGTCAATCTATACTACTCGCTGCTAGCCATAATGTCCCATTAAGCCCTCACAGCTGTACCTAACTATACCGTTGATGAGTTAAAATACATTATAATATTTGGGATATCGACGTAATGGCCCCAAGGGTAAAAAAGAACCATGCCAGCAGCATTTTTTTTAAGGATTTTAGTTAAATATAATATTATGCCAAAAGTTTTGATAATAGAAACATTATTTTTGAAGTATCAGCAGTTATTTAAGAAAAACATCTACAGATAATAATTTCTGTACAATAGTCTTAATTTCTTTATAAATATGTTTTATTAGTACATTTTAATATCATGTCGGTGACTGCTTTATCAGTTTGATTGCCTTACTGTCTTATTTTTAATTTTTAAAACGATTATTATTCTGTGCCATTTGGCAACCGATGTGTTGCAGATAGTCTGAAATAAAGATTTATATATTAGCATGTTAATAACATTAATGTGTTTACACTTTAGTCTAATTGTATGTCATAATTTTAATTTACGATGGGTTAACGGATGCATTTTGTTCATTTATGACGATGGAATATTTTATTTCTTGTAAATTTACAAGCAAGGGTTTAAACATTTTATGAAAGAGCCAAGCTAGAATTCATATTATTTTATGTCAATAATATACACGTTTTTTTTTAGATTAAGTAGTAGTATGGTTGATTGGATATACTAAATGAAAACGTCAGGTAAAACGGTTTTATGATTTTGGAGCTCGAAACTTGATTGAAAAGTTTTGCTTACGCCCCTTACTTTGCGATGAAGATATTGATGGATAGATGCTTTCACTGAATGAATCACATCGGGGGAGATGAATTTTGAATTTTCAAGCAATATGCATAGGACCTACTAACTATCCAAAAGTTTAAAAAAAGCTTGTGAGTAGCTGAAAGGTACAAAACGAAACAAATTAACAACTAGTATAATCTGAGATAAAATCACGAAAAAATGGCTCTGAATTGAGTAAATACTAGAAATACCCGCGTGAAAATTAAAAATTTAACGTAAAATTGAATTTTATGCCGTGCATTTACTTTTTTGTCCCAACGACTTTTTTTATGATGCTCCCAATCCACTCCAATCCCATCATATTTGATTTTTTTATGTTGAAGCATGGGAGCTGGAAGAGAGTGAGGATGAAGAAGAGTCAGAAGACATTTTAACTGGCATTTATATTACATCCCTTAATGCCTGGTTAGACAATTTGTTTAAATATTGTTAGTCAAATAAGAACGTTGCGTTCTGTCTACAAGCTCCTCGTCTTGGTGACCTGACCTGACCGACGCCTCATGCCCTCCTCGGCGTCGTGTCGACATTATCGCTGCGGTGTGCTGCTGGGGAGCGGTGTTAAGCCAAGGTGTTGGATACAACACGTTGTCGGCCATATCGTGTCTGAATCAGGCACCAATAAACAGCATCAAACAACTCAAACAACCGCTGTTAGCTTTGACTCGCGGGAAATACTAATTATCCCCAATCGTAGCGGACGGAGAAAAAACTATATATACCTTTAGGTATAATAATCGATGGTAATAACAATGATTAAATTAAGAATGTCTACAAGTATTGTTGGTTTGATGTTGGGTCTGAGGCCGAGATGAGGAGAAGGAGGAAATAACGAGTTGACGATTGCAGCGCTCTGCCGGCTGCAGCCTGCAACACTAATTAGCAAGAAGACAACAAGCGTCCTCACTTTCAACCAATCAGATCATGCCCTGAGACTTGTGCAGAATATTGCCGTGCAAAACAGATCATTTAACAACAGCTATGTGGGGCTTCTTTAGAGTCCACTGACGTTTTCGAATAACTTGAAATCTCGAGCCCGGATTAGAAATCCAACCTCTCAACCCTCGCTCCATTTCCACCCTCGCCTGAAAAAACTATCATTCACAACCCTGACTCGTCAAATCTGTTGCTCTCGAGTGTCTGGAGGGATAATTAGACCAAGTCTAACAACTTGAATGTCAAAACGAATCAAATTTAGATTACACAAAAACACTGGTCGTTGAAACGAACGAGGCACACCTGTAGTCGTAGACATGTACCTGCCGCCCCCACTTTGTCGCCCCATCAGTCGGGTCACTCAGCCCTGATAGCAGGGTCAGGTGCAGGTGGCCGAATAGCTTCCATTATAACCTGGCTCGTCCAGGCCTCGGAAGCCGCTCTGTAATTTTCTCAACGCCTGTTTCGTGAGCTGTGCGACCGCAGCTATCATGGCAATGGTGAGAAGAGGAACGTTTAGAACATTGCTACGTCTTGCGAGGACGTGCTGTTATCATGGATTACCATTAGGGCAGTTTATTCCGTGAGCGGCTATTGTCTCACAAGATGCAGCCAGTGCGTTGCTATGGTAAATAATAGGTGCAAGTCGAAACGCGTGGTCAGGAGTTCAAAGTCGGAGTTTCAATATCTCCGTATACTTTGAGATTGTGAAATAGCTTTACTTCAATTACGATTCAGCCTCGAGAAAGAGAGATTTTGAAAAGAGTGGCAGGGACATTCCTTGGTATTTCATGGGATGGGATCAGTGCATCTGCGCTTTGCGTCTCAAATAATGTTTGTTTTAATATGTATTTCTTTGAAACATTATACTGGCACATTTACAGTAATGCTGTAACAGTAATGTTGACTTGCGAGTATAAAACATTTCCCCTTATTTTATGATTTTGTCTAGTTTATCAAAAATCACACTGCGTCTATTTTATTTCCCAATATTTTTTACTCATTTTTACGAATTGATCAATGTTATTTCAAAGGGGCTTCAATGATTAATTAAATTGAATGTGCAACTTTCGAGTGAGTTTTTTACTGATGACGTCCGACATTTTCAAACATAATTATTGCTTCAAAATGTGTGAAATGTAACCTCTTCGAAACAAAATAAGCCCGGTAGGACCAACTCGAGTTAAATTTAACTATAGATAATTAATGGATTAAGGGCCGGTTTTTCAATACCTTGAAGTATAGTTAAAGTGGTCAAGCCAGGTATTTCATGTTTTTTGCCATGGTATTACCTAATTGTTAGCATTTTTGTTAATCGATTATTATCTTTTGTCAAAGATTGATAAAAGCGGGCCTAAATCTAAATTCGATGAATCCCATTGGAAGTACAATTTAGCTTGAGTTCTTCATCTAGTGATAGACTTATAATTATTAGGATTTCATAAAAAGTAATTCGTCTCCAGTAATCTGTCTTGTCAAAGCTCCTCGGCGTTCTTTGGTTTTATATCTATAGAGAAAGAATGTTAAAGTCGCAACACGCGAAGTTCTTTGCACAGATTGCCTGCAGATATAATACATGCTCATAGTTTGCACATGACTGTCTGGTGCGAAACACTTTGTACAAGTTCATGCGAGCGTTCGGCGCTGAAACTTTCAATTTGGTGGAACACATGAATTTCAATCAATTCTGCAATGCGGAAAGCGTGGGCAGCGCAATCAATGTTGTCCAACATGCTGTCATGCAGGATCCAATGGAATTGCCACGTTGCACATTCGTGTCAAATTATTATTATAATTATATGATCAATATGTTATTAAGATTAAATGATTAGCAATAAATATTCCAAGGACATTCTTATTTCTTAATCATATTTATATTATCCAAGTTTTTTTTATGCATCATTGACTATCAGTTAATTATTGCTGAGTGTTTTATTTTTTCTGCTGCTTTCGTCAATATTTGCACGGAAGTTAACCGAGAGATGGCTCAGTGGATAACCCAAGTTACAGTTGTAAGTCTGGAGGCCCGGGATTAATTCCCATACTGATTGACGAGTTATAGACTGGATAAATAGGGAGCTATGGCAACAGCCAATGATTGCTACTTTGGGTTATCCTGACGAATGCCATGTGAATGTCGGTGACTTATCCATGGATATTGAGATATATCTGGGTACCAATCTCGGCCCCGCGTGTTCCAAAGCTCTCATCTCATCACCAGATGGCATTGCTTGCAGGACAAGTATAATACAAGGCAACACGGAAGCAAACAATATCTAAATCAATCATCATCCGATCAATTATTTTAATCAATGCAATAAGATATTTTTGTATAGGTAAGTTGTGTATGATTCATGTTCATTGTGACCGACACAATTGATTGTAAAACATGTCATTAACACAACTATCAATATACATAGTTTATTCATAAGAACTTTAAATAACTTTATCTTGATTTAAATTATTGAAAATAATCTGTGCGGTAAATGCTAAAACAAACATTTGTTTGTTGCAACAAACATTTGTTTGTTGCAACAATTTAATTGGTTTTATCTTTGGTTTCATTGGTTTTATTGGTATTTTAATATTTTTCATAATAAATCGAAATAGCTTTGAAATTAGCAGGCATAAAATTAGCTCAAAACATGTATTTAGAAACTATGTTTAAAATTTATTGTGGGCAGAAAAGGAAAGTTTGGTTATTCAAATCTTTGCAAATTCCAAAGTTCAGATTTCGTCATCGTTCAAGAAATCTCAAAATCGGATAAAATATCATATTTCATTTCCAAGTCAATGTTAGTGAGGGTTTATGTTAGTGTTCCTGCTAACATTTGGTGTTTATCAGAGAGAAAAAAATCATTCAATGTAAACAGGTATTATAACATGTAATTATCATTCCATTGAAAATGATGTGCACTAATTTTTCTGATACAAATAGGCGAATGAACGAGTACAAAATGTTATTACCTATAATTCTTTCGGTGAGTCTTTCATTTTTTTAACCCAATTCAGAATATTTGTATTTTTCAGGTTAATGGTTTAAAAGTAATGTTTTGACAATAACTATTAATTATTGAAGCGCAAATCTTTAATCAAATTGGATACAGTTCCTGGGAAAGATTATTTGAAGACTGCTTTTACACTCTAACTTGAGTTCCGCTGATCTTTACTTAGAACCGACAGACTTGTGTATAGCGCTTGTGCATTGTCGTACTCCGTGAAGCAGTAATGGTTATGAAATCGTCCTTAATCCTCCAATCTTTCAACAAATTTAATGCTACTTTAATTCCTTTAGTGAATGAGGTATTTACTGACTTTCTAGTGGTAGGATTCTGTTCCCATACAGTAGCCAAACAGCCGTCATTGGTAGCCTAATTATTAGTGTTGCATTTGTGTTGCTCAACAAGCACTAATTGCTCGTGTACATACATACTAAAGCTCCTCGTTGTGCCCACAAGTCCTCGCGGCTTCTCGGAACGTAGCTCGCGCATCACTGAGCGGTTCGTGGAAACTGAGATGTGCTCGATGTTTACTAATCTTCATAAATCATGCCTGTGATGTATTCACGCGGCCGAATTCTGAAGATGTGTTCTCCAGCAGCAGATATCAAGCGCAGGCACTTGGCTTATTCCTCCATTAGTCCTCCATTGTCCTCACTTCAACCGCTTTCTTATGCACCGCGAGAAGAGAAGATCACGCTCTGACGCTCCCGACGAAAAACATCAAAAGCGCATTAAAAATCTTATTGACAATGCATAATTTTAATATTGCTGTGGGGCTATTGTCTTGATTAGCACATTAACATCAACTTTTCCTCCATTATGGCGAGGTGTTCGCTTAAACGTCACTCACGGCGATTGATAATTAATGACGTTGGATTGGCAATCACTCCGCAGGTTATACATAGTTGCTCTGCACGGGGCTCGATCGCAGGGGGCCACAATGTTACTATCACTAGAACTGCGTATTTGATGAAGAAGGCGTGTCACAATTACACAGTATGAAAACTCAATGATTAAGACATAGGGCATTTACAACTTGAAATGTGTTTAAAAAGTAAATAAATGTCTTGGGTTCTGTGAATTAATATTGCATTACTTTCTTATAGTGCATTTTCAAGTCACCACTTATTTCTTTATAGTACGTACCGTGATATTATTTTGATTGCCATTTAGTTTCCAAGTAGCAAACTTAATAAAGTTCTATATACGGTAGCGGCATTATTGATAGGATATTATTATTCATCCATTAAGAGAGCCCTTTGTTCTGCCCTTCTCTCTTATATTCTTTCTTTTCCTCATTCTTCTTTGATTTCTTTCCCTCGACGATGTTTCATCAGCATGCAAAGCTGCTCCTGAAGAACACGGAAAAGTGTTCAGAAGTCGCTGCTAATGCGCGATCAAGGACAATGAAACTCTCATCAATATTCGAGTGATTCTTAACCGAAGTAAAGGGAACCAGAGCAGAATATTAACTCGACACCTAAATTAGCTCAAATATGAAATGCGATCAAGCACCGTGCGAGCGAATGCGATTCTGAACGAACAACTGTGCAGTTTGATAAAGCCCCTACAATTACCCCCTATCCCCAGGTCATTAGGCTTGTTTGCAAAAGTATAAGGTTTTCAGTTTTTATGCTCCAAAGCCTGTAAGTTATGTGTAGGCTTATCGCCAGCATCATGGCAAATTAACGTTTAACACGACTAGATATTGAAGTGCATTTACTTGTTTCAATGACAAAATTGTTTCCTTATGAAGACGCTTTACCTGAGTGATAAATGATTTTTTTTAAAATTAAAATGATATTTCTCTTCGTCAAACTTTTAATTTTTACTAAAACAACGGGAATGATATGTAATTGTCTTGTGTTAAGAACAGACAGTATTGGATCCTATCTTTGTTCTGATCTTTGGTTTTCGCATCCCATTTGCTCAGGTTTATGCATCGATCGCTCTGGTTTATGTATCCCTCAATCTGATCGATGTATGCTTTGCTCTGGTTTATGTATCCATCGCTCTGGTTTGGACATCCCTCGCTCTGGTTTATGTATCCTAGCTCTGCTTTATGTATCCTCGCTCTGGTTCATGTATCATCGCTCTGGTCAGCTCTGGTTCATGTATCCTAGCTCTGGTTCATGTATCCTCGCTCTGGTTCGTGGATCATCGCTCTGGTTCATGTATCCTAGCTCTGGTTTATGTATCCTCGCTCTGGTTCATGTATCCTAGCTCTGGTTCATGTATCCTAGCTCTGGTTCATGTATCCTCGCTCTGGTTCATGTATCATCGCTCTGGTTCATGTATCCTAGCTCTGGTTTGGACATCCCTCGCTCTGCCGATGGGTCGTGCTTGGATTCAATCTCGTGGAAATGAAGCAGCTAATAAATGAATACCTGATCTGTCTCGGCTAATCGAACGAGAGACAGCCGAGTGATGGAGAGAATGGAATTTGATGGTTATTTTCACGTGTAAAGAAGATGCATTATAAAGCATTTGACTCTTGTTGACCGTTTGATACTTCCCGCAGTACACCGATGTGTGTGGCATGTCTTTCAAATCAGAACGATGCCAGGGGTCGTATATTTTTACTGCCTAAACAATTATTAATGCTGGGATGATGTTAAAGCACTATCTATTTCTCGCATGCTTGAGTTGACCCGTGGAAGAAGTGGGGAGATTATTGCTTTGTTATTGTGTTATGTTTTGTATCGTGGTTATGATGTAGCAGATTGCTCATGCATCCCCCTGGTGTAGTTTAGCATGCGCTGGGGATGAAACAACCCCAAGCAATTTACTGTGTCAAGGGAGGCCAATAAATCCCGTCGATAAACGATATCATGTCTTGTTTCTCGTCATGAATATTGTGGAGATGACTCGTCTGCTCACTCCGCTTGACGCGCCTCTTTGTCTCCGGACGTGTTCAAGCCCATAATACGCTCATTGTGGCGGACAAAGCTCGAGCCGCGCCGTTTCGAACACAATTTATTAAATGAGCCGTGTTAATATGTTATCTCGAACAATTTTATAAGCTGTATTTAACATTAATAATGTTAAATTCGTTAAAGAAACAAAGGAAACATTCTAAAAACAGGTTGAATTAATGCTATCGTGTTTTTACATGCAATGAACGTCTCTATAATCACGAAGAAAGGATCGACAAATTAATTTGAAGAGTTTTCAGGCTCAGGCAGATGCATTCTGATGGTCGAGTCTACTGCGTCTGCGCGTGTCTCAATATTTGCTGACTATGGTGTGGATATAATAAGTAAGCAAAGTCCGACTAATAATAACTGTCTATGAATTATCCTGTAATTGCATAGCTGAAGGCCTTATACAATAATCTAAATAACCTGTTCAGAAAGGCAATCAATTAGACGAAGATAGAAGCTGTGCCCTTATACGAACTTGTCTGAATCTTTCCAAACTCCTTCGAGTGTTAAAAATAAACTTCCTATTGATTCTTTGAAATCTGTTCAATGGTGGATACCTTGTTTGGTTCGCCGGGGAGTCAATGCAGACGATTGCTTCTCTTGTTGAAATTTCGTCTCATTGTGGAGGTGAGATAATGAAGCTCCGCCAGCAGGCGTACCAACAACACGCATCCTCGATGTAACAATCTAATCTGTAATTGATATCGCTAGCTGGTGGCAAGCCTGATTACAACTGCAGAATGGCCATTAGTGTCAATACAGCTCTCATTGACGCGAGGGAAGAAAGAGAACTGAAACGTATTGTTGATTCAATTTGTTCAAATTAATTTTACGGTTATTACAGCCTGAAGAATATTTATGTTACGGTATTTTTTTAAATGTAATTTATAAATAATTAAATAATCCATGATAGATATAGGAACAAAATAGATAGGAACAAAAAGTTATTATACCATTCATTTGATTAATTTGTCTCATACTTATACGTAGTACTTTGGCAATTTTTTTGCACTTTACTACAAAAAATTGCTAAAATGCATCTAATGTGTAATCTACTTATATTTTATATAATAAGTCTGAACCCTGACTCCTTTCAAATAGATGAGAACGAATAGACCATCTTTTAATTTCCAACTAATTAATCTATTCTTGAACTGTGAAAAGTTGAGGCAATATTTCAGGCTGCAATTGAAAGCAGGAGTGCAGGAGTGGGCTGAAGGTGTTTACTAATTACTCTCTGAGAGACCGCAAGTTGTTGTTCTAATGACGTGCTCTTCCCAGCACACCTCGACTCTGTCACGCCGCCGAGGAGACCAAGTTCATTAATAACGAATAATTAATCGCTTATATTATCCCACAAGATAATGTGATATTTGGTTAATCATCCTCATTAAAGCCTAAACGATCTGGAGATATAACAAACAAAACAAGCGCTGTTATTATAAATGAGCGGCCAAGGAGCAACCCCATTTGCTGATGGGAAATAATGGCGTTCATCGGTCGTGAAAAAACTTCCTTCACTGGTCGTCAAGATTTATACTGAGATGAACAAACTATCTTCAAAATCAAAACCTATCAAATTGAAATGTGATTAAGTTAACATGGCCGCAAGTAGATACAACCATAAAAAACACTCCGTGTAAAAATACCCGCCAAGTCTCTTCAACTATAAAAAAATAGAAGAAATCTAAAAATTCAACACTGAAAAGAAGTGATATCAAAAAATGAGCCAAGTCAAAACTTAATTTTAAAAACCAAAATATACTTGGCGCATCGTGTATATAAATAGTATAGAAGCATATGCCAAAAATTAAATGTACCTAAATATATATAATATACCTATAATGCCCTTAAAAACGATGCGCCAAGTATATTTTGGTTTTTAAAATTAAGTTTTGACTTGGCTCATTTTTTGATATCACTTCTTTTCAGTGTTGAATTTTTAGATTTCTTCTATTTTTTTATAGTTGAAGAGACTTGGCGGGTATTTTTACACGGAGTGTTTTTTATGGGGATATCACTTATTTTTTTAGTTTATTTACACAACTTGTAACACACATCGGAGCAACAATGACCAATTACTTTTAAAAAATACGCCATTTCCGAATTGGTTAATACGAAAAATTGTGTTTGGTGCTCAATATACCTAAGCTTAAAGTGATATTCCATGAAGAATTGCGCAAGCTTCGTTACAATCAGTCCAGCCGTTTTCGAGATATGGTATCATTTCCGGTTTTCAAAATGGCGACTAAAATTACTGCCACATAGAATTTATTTCTATAAATGTTATGTATCATTATAAGCCTTCTGAATATGTAGTTATTGTAGTAAGAGGTCATTTAAATCTAGTTCTTCATTTTCATGACGTCATTTCCGGTTTCGGTAATAGTACATCTCTACTTTAACTATTGATATTCCATATAGATGACCGTCTGAATCATTTGGCGCTGGTTTAATTCCTAACGGTCTAGCTGTTTTCGAGATAATACGTCACTTCCGGTTTCAAAATGGCGGCTTCCTGTTGGTTTTATAAAAAGGCACCTCAGACGCCAAAAGTGCACATGTGGTGAAAATTTCAGATCGATCGGCTCAGCCGTTTAGGCTGTGGCGGTGATTGCGGTGTTTCCTGATATCATCATCATCATCATCAGATCAAGATAGGTTTTAAAAGGGGTGTAATTTCACGTTTTTCACGGCCCTCTAGCTCGCAAACGGCATAACATATTGTTCCCTAATTTGGTATATGTAGTGGGGTGGGCCATAGCTCGAAATTAAGATATATCGCAACAATGTGAGATTTTCTAATTTTAAGATCCAGTAGGCCGAAAATGCCGTGTTGTTGCTTACAGTAAAAGTGGTTGGTCTGCTCCTCAGTTTATTATGCATATACGGTATGTTGAGTGAGTGTGAGTGTACGGTACGACTTGGCTGGGTGGAGCGACCGCTCCACTAGATGGTTTAGAAACTTATTAAATTAATAATGTTCGAGCTAGGAATGTTAATTCTCTTTCCATGAGAATGACATCAACGTCTTGAGCCGAAGAGAGTTTCTTTCCCAGTTCGCCTTCTTATTTATGAATCTCTTATAATTGAATAAGTAAGCCCAATGAAAGTTGGAAGTTATGCTATGTAAATTATAAGTTTCCAAACTCAAATCCTAAATTGAATTTGAAAAAGCCATTAGTTATTGGCAGGTAATTGCGTATTTTCTACAACTTTCTACAAGGAATTCGGTAGAAGTTCCCATGAATACCAGAAGTTTACGTGCATCTCCGCGGAAACCGTAGACAAAGCGTCTCCTGAGCCAGAAGCCGTTCTCAGTCGTTCTCAGCCGCCCTGATAGCATCATACGTCAGGCTGAGTGGGCAGAGCAGATTGCTCGCGATTACATCGACAGAAACGAACAAAACTCATTAAAATAAATTATCATCAATTCTAACGAAGCCGCAAATTGCTACAAATTGTTTATAATCTGCTCAAGTTTTAGTTTATGGAAGTTTATAATTCAACATGTAAATTCATCATAATTGTTATTATCAAAGGACATGGAACTTCTCATAATTATAAACTCACTACATAAAACACCATGGCGTAACATAAAACAAATCTGCACTTGTAAATTACTGCTTGTATTTTTGTGAAGAGTTGGTGTCTGATCTTTGATTGAAACGTAAGATATTGCACCCATCTCTATCTGAAACCATAGTTTCGACATGTAGGCCTACACATCCTGTAGAGCTTTGATAGAAATATGATTATTTCACCTCCTAAAAGTCTGTCCCGCTTAATCTTGGCTCGTCGATCAGCTGGTCCGCACCCCCCGGCGTCATCCTGATTGTAATGCCTTGTAAACATACATGGCGGCGCGGCTTGTGGGTCCGAGTCTCGTGGCGAGCATTGGCGGGCGGTCGTCGGTGCCTCGCCCGCCAACTTTCACACCTGGCCGCGGTGCTCGGCTGGACCAAGGCTACGGCCGTCATAAATCATCGCCGGCGAACTCGCGGGCTCGGACCTGCCAGCGCAGGAATGTCAGAGGTGTTGATTAGAAGCAGGACCCTCCAGGGGAACACTAGACTCATCGTGGGCCCTTCGAAAACAAAATAACGATTTCAACGGTGGGATATTTCGAGCCGCAAGTAACAATGTTCTTATACAAAACAACCTGTTCGGCATCCTAAAATCACGGAAAGCTTCACACTCTTATCGACAAAATAATTTATAAGTTTGATGTTTATCAGCTGGAAAATTCTTGATCTCTAGCAATCTTTGTTCATTAAATTGAGGATGTATTCTATAATATACGTTGCAAATTAAAGCAAGTATGTCTTGCAAGTTTGTATGGATTATCTTTGTATGGTTGAGAGGTAGGTATATATAAATCAAAGCGCATGAGAATTGGGAGATGATGAAAGTGCGAGAGGTTATAATTGGGAACGGCTGCTTGGCTGCTGGTCAGATCAATCAATTATCAATGAAATCAGAGTTCCATACTAGAGTTAACGAGTTATAGCATGGACGACTTCATCGGATGATCAGCCAATTAGCCGATCTGTTTCTTTCCAACACCGTTTTTAGTTTGGCTAAGTGTACCTACACGCTTTTTCCTGTAGAATTATTTGTTTTTGAAAACATTTTCTATGATTCTAAATTTCTTTTCATTCTTCGTTGTGCATGTCGCGGATTATAAACAATCATAATTCACGGACACGTTTTTAGTTATCCGTCGTTATTTTTACATCAAAATTAATTCTCGTTGCAGCGAGCCGGCTGATTTATTATGATCGGTTTGATGTGAGTGTTGAATAACTTCCTCTTGGTGCACGTGTTGCGAGGCGGCGGCGATGCGGCTAATCGGCCACTCGGCCATGTCCTCGCCTAGCCGAACTCGTTTACCCAAAACGAATCCGATTTGACACTCCCTGCCCCAGCCCGTGCAGGCGAGTCTTCCAGGAACACGGCGAGGTCACGTGACACGCCGTCGCGACGTCCACGGCGTCGTACGAGGAGACGCTCCTGCCCCAGCCCGTGCAGGCGTCGTACGAGGTGACGCTCCTGCCCCAGCCCGTGCAGACGTCGTACGAGGTGACGCTCCCTGCCCCAGCCGTGCAGGCGTCGTACGAGGAGGCGCTCCCTGCCCCAGCCGTGCAGGCGTCGTACGAGGTGACGCTCTCTGCCCCAGCCGTGCAGGCGTCGTACGAGGTGACGCTCTCTGCCCCAGCCGTGCAGGCGTCGTACGAGGTGACGCTCCCTGCCCCAGCCCGTGCAGGCGTCGTACGAGGTGACGCTCTCTGCCCCAGCCCGTGCAGGCGAGTCCCAATGTCTCTAAAGGAGAGTCTTGAGGACCGCGGCGTGCTCTGTCACGTGACCTTGCGTCGCGACGTCGACGACGTCCATGACACTTCGGCTGATTTCCCCCGGAGCCTTTCGAAACTGTAATATTAATTAAGTTGTCGCAGAAATAGTTGAAAAGTAGAGGGAATTTTCATATTATAAATCAGTTTATTACATCTGCTATGAGTCTGAAATAGGAATAAAAGAAAATTGCAACAGGCAACTAAATTCTAATCCATGTGCAAAGTTAACTTGAGGAGCGAGTTGTGACGTGTGATTTGTGATCGTTTAGATCACGTGTTTGTCAATCAAGGTGCACGTTTTTAAGTTACTTTTTTTTCTCTTTCTTTGATTTTCGATTATGCTAGTCATGTTTGCATAATTTTATTTATTTCATTTCTTTCCAATAAACAATAGAGAATGACATATTTTGTATAACAAAACGGCTTGCCATTGCAAAAGTATAAAACGTTTATATAAGGTACCTATGTCCCATCATCGTCTGCACTGCACCGTCCGCTTCGATTTCCAATTTCTCTGTAGTGCTGCTACACCTCCTTGCCTTCCCAACATTGACAAAAATAAATCTAAAAAATTAAATTGCATGAAAAATTAAATTGTGCCTAATCATGTCTCAACAAATAAGACCTACACTTTAGGTACCAGCAATTGCGTATAAAGTACTTGATTTGCTATTCTGTGACTTGGTAAGCGATATTATGCTATTATGAGCCATAAAAGTGTTATGGACTTGGCTCGATATCCTAATTATTCGCCTACACGGGGTCTTGGGGTGACTTTGCCGATTCTAAGAAATGTGTTTTACGTTTTAGTGAAGGAAACACGAACAAGAACAAAGACTGGGTTCTTTTCTGATGTTCCTGACATATTTTTCGCTAATATAAATCCTTTCGCTAAGCATATTTATGGTAGCACTATTATTATGTAAAATATTCAGCTTAATATTATAGATGCTCTGAATATTGCTAAGCTTATACATTTTATAATGCCGACAACCAGTTATTTAACTATCAGTTTAATCCACTTTTTGGTATAATTTGTGTCACTACTAAATTTCAGAGTATTGATGACTAATTTCTCTTCGAACTTTAATCAATTTTAGCGTACTGTATAGTTATTGATTTGAAAAGAGATAAGTACATGATATCAAATTATATTTGTTATAAGACAGGAGAAATTAAGATCCTCTTTACCAACTCTGACTAATAAACAGATTAATTTTTAATTGACATTTTATTGGTTTGTCATATTTTTTATATTTGGTTAATCGTCAGAATTAAAATTAAATTAAGGGATATTATATGAATTTACCAATAATGACGCTGATTTGTTGTCGTTTGTTATTATTTGTTCTTCTGATTCATTTCTGTTGTTCACATTGGCGATTTGATGAAGAAATGTTGTGAGATCTCCAAGTTCATTGTCTATACCTGGCAGATATCGCCTGAAAATCAGTTTATAAACTTGTAGATAATATGAAAGAGGAAGTTTGGCGGGATGCGTTGATGGGTGAGTGTGCAGATAACCTGTAGATTTATGCATCACAATGCACGCAGGTCTCAGCACTGCATCGGAACCATCCACACATGCAGCTTGGGGAGAATATTTCAGACTAATTAAAATTAGTGTTATATGCAAAACACCCGAAAGCTAATTCCGCAAGGTTTTTAATCTCATATCATAGTAATTTCATGGGGCAGAATCTAGTGGTCTCATTTCATGGCAAGTGCTCAGGTTACAATAATTACCATAACTAATTGCAAGTGCAAGCAAGAGAAGAATAAATCTCTCATTAACCCATGAGCTTGTATTATTTAGATAATAACACAAGATTGTTGGTTCCGTTAATTTTTGGAGGCGACCGCTATTACCGCAATCATCATTCCGGACTAACGACTATGAAAAATTGTTAAAACCATCATAATAATTTGTATTAAATCTGTCTTTTGAAGCGTAAAATCATTTCTTTCTACAGTAATTACTCCTTTCTCTGAGCCGAGAATATGATGCAGTGATAAGGATTGCTTCTCAACGGCAATTAGCCAATACTTTCATTCATTACTCATGAGTACTTGCCACATGTTGTGGTGAACGATCGACAAATCGTATCGTCACCCGGACAATATCCACAAGTCACACAGTCAAGTGGGTTCTGATCGACATCTCATAGGTGCAGGAGAGCTGGTGAACTTCTCCCCTTGTCTGTTCCCGTAGAATATCTCAAACCATCATCAGTGCGTCATCAGTAATATCTGTCCGTCCAGCGGCCGGATATTTCTTACTTCACACATCCCTTCAATTTATCATAATAATCATATTAAAATTAATTGGTTGGTAAAATGTGCAAACAGGTAGTTTAAAAACATTTTACAAATAAGCACTCATGAAATTAATGATAAATTATGGCTCGCTGTGCTCAAAATCGACGTACAGATCTGAAATCAGCTGTTCGTTCTATTCAGCTAAATTCAGCATTAAATTCAGGATTAACCATTCAGGTATATTTTCAGAATTTACGATTTAAGGATTATTTAAGGAATTAATTAAACCAGCACTAGAAAAGGTGTATAACTACCAAGGTAAATATTCCATATTCGTCTATTCGCTCACTGTAGAGCCCCACTAAACGACGAGACCTCCCCCCTCGATACTGACACTTTCGAAAAATATTTATTTTTGTTAATTAAATTAGATCCTTTGCGACGTATGATGATTATAGACTAATTACTGACATTATATTTCAAACTCTTATTTAATGTATGTCTTGATTACCAACATAAAATGAAATAAAAGTCGAACGCTAATCTTTGAATATAAATTGCCCCCTCCCCCTCCCACGCCCACAAGTAATAACTATTGCATCAAACCTCTGTCGTGTGCTTGCAGTATGTCACATATTGTGATCGTGGTAATTGCGCGTGAAAAACAAGATGCATTAACGTCGAAATTGATAATAAATTACCACGACGACGAGCATTTGGTGCAGAGCCTCGTATTTTCTGGTGATTTCTTCATCCACTTCCTCCGGTGTGCGCACGAAAAACCAGACCAAAGCCATTCAATCAATTATTTTTCAATTAATCTTTTCCCACGAATATTTTGCGTTTAGAAACTATCTACCTACATGTTATTCAATTGCCATGTGTCGCTTACGCTGTCAGAAAACAAGCTGTGGCCCACCGACGACTAAATTAATATACATTATGCATCCACACCTCGGCCATTATCTTTTTATTTCAGAGTCAATGGCTTATTAAAGGAGCTCAGATGATCCACGTTGAGGGGTCACATGACTGTGTAATACTAATGACAGTGTCACGTGATGTGTTGGTTTCACAGCCATGTGTTCCGGGAGGTTTCTCAGAGGTTTTCTGACATATTTCATAGTTTTTACAATTACTTGATTTCAATGCATATCATTCAATTTCAACAACTATTTTTGGAACACCTATAATAAAACTTAATTTATGACTTTGATAACGCTCTGTGTAACTGTTGATAAGCGATCACCCCTGTTCAACACATAAACAGAAAACATAATATAAGCCATTTGTTGTAGTAACAGTTTGAATGCTCCCTATTCTAGCAATATTTGTTTGTTACTTGACGGTTAATTGTAAAACCGAACCGACGTTGTCTGTATTACAGCCCTCTAAACTCTGGAGAGAAAAGGTGCAGATGCTAGAATAATATGTATACTTTACAATTGATCGTAAAAAGATTAATTGGTTCCAATGACCATGAAGAATGTTCATTTGATCAGACGGACCATTTTTACTTTTCAACCATTAAAACTATTTTACTCTGATAAGCGTAGGTAATGGTTTAGTGTGTGTGCAAAACTTATGATAGCATTCTTTTGAAAACAAACGGTCGTTTTTACTGACATCAGTAAACTCTCCACTGACATCCGTCAAAAATAGCCACTGACATTTCCACTGACATCAGTCAAAGATCTTCACACTTCACTGACTTAGGTAAGTCAACTCACTGATATCAGAGTGTATTAGAGGAGAGTTGACTGACCATAATGTTCAAATCTTGACTGTTCTTTCGACTATGGGGAACGAGCAGAACCAAGCTCTTCAACCAAAAGTAATCTGAATCGACCTCGTACCTTTACAAAATATGTCTTGTCCTAGTTGTTTATATAATAGATTTTCAGTCAAAGACAGCTTGGAATGATATTGAATCAGCAGATGCTTTGCCAAACTCTTCCAAACGTAATCGGAGTAAGCTGTATTCACGTCGTCGCTATTCTCAGCATGAAGATGCAATTTGTTTTAAAACCGTGCGATTAGACACTTCATTACCACATCTCTCGCATGATTTAATTGGCCATCCGCAAGGGAGGAGATGTTTTTGTGATATCACGCATTCAGTCGAGGCGAACGAGTTCGGACGTCTTTATACCAGCTATAAATAATGGCTCGGATTATAGTTCTCGAGCTGAGCGCGGCATCTTCTATCTCAACCGGCCATTATCCCGGGGAAGCATTTACCTAATGCGTAATTAAACTTGGTCGACGTAATGTGGGAGCTGCTTGGAATAACTACGACTATCTTGTCGTCCTGCTCCAGCTGAACATTCCACGGCTTGTGATGCAGCTTCTGTTGGGCCGTGATAGCACATCTCGCGGGTCCAGCAGTACAGAGAAGAAACTGATGCCATTTGAATCAAGATCAGTGGTGGGGAAGTTCCTGTTTAGAAAGAATTGATCAAAGGTTCAAGATCCTTTTTTGATCCCTCAAAGCCAATTTGTTCAAGTTTACTAAAAATGTGTCCAATAGTTCGATTCAAAAATCAAAAGTTATTTTCCAAAATATTAATTTGTCAGCTTCTCAATCCAATAACAGATAAATCATTTCATGATGTGATGCCATTTCAGGAGATTATGAATATGAAAAAAAATATTACATAAAGTAGCAGCTATATACCTATTATTGGTTTCGGAATAGATTTCAGATTTCAGATTGTTTATTTGTTACAAATAGTATAAATACAGGTGGTAACATCTTAAGACCAATGATTCTTATAACTACTTATGGATAAAAATTTGATTATAATTATGGCAAGGTATGAAACTTTTATGAAATATAATGGAAGTAAGCTAAGTATAAATGTAATCTATAAGAAACAACATATTGTCATTTTAAAATTTAATAGTAACTATGAAATAAGCGCTGTAATTTTCCATTTTATATTTTTTTCGTTCTAGTCATTTTGCACTAGTTAACAGTTTTCTTTTAAAATCCCCTATATTATCTGATGCCTCCTTAAAAACACTATGATTCAGTCCATTCCATTCCTTAATTAGGTCACTTATTATTCCTTATTAAGTTATTATATTCACTTGTATATTCCACTGTTCAAACATTGATTAATATTTAAGAAACAAGTTAAAACAACATTTTCGTAAATATCTATGGGAAAAATAAACTTTACAATTTTCAAAATTGATCACAAAATATTAACTATTGAACCTTTACATTCTCTCAATAAAATAGTGACCTATATAGTTCTTTCAAAAGATCCCCAAAAATTGACTCGTTCGTAAAATTTCCTCAAGTCCCTTCCCCAACACTCGTAAAGATATAGATTATGATCGAATTAATTCTGTACATCAGAGGTAGAAAGCCCGATGTCCATTTTAATGATTTGATAGGCGAGTCCAGATTCCAGAAACCAGTAATTCTGCCTTCATCCAATCACATTTTTAATTGTGACACCAATTTTTTTTTATGAGTATACTTAAATATAAACGTAATTTTTGACTTCAGTCAAATTGTAATAAAATTGGTTGCGTTTGAATGATTCCAAAAGTGTTCAACGCAAAATCAAGAAAATGGACTTTGGGTCAATTCTACTTCCGAGGTATAGCTAGGCTATAGGTATACATAATTTGAGACCAACTTTTCTACTTGCCTCTGTTATACAAATAGTAGCAGCAAAGTAGTAAATAAAAACGTATACCAACTACCAATAGAATATAGTACATAGCTAGAAAAAGTTGTAAAATGCGGGAAAATAATAATAATATGTATTCCTTCATCAAGATCAAATATCAGGTTGAGAGAAATTCTTTAGAAATGTCCTGAAAGAGGTTATCGAATATCTGGACACCGGTTTGCCACTCCTGTCTTCCCTGCATTCGAACCTGCTTTGCATCCAAGAATGATTTTGATTTGTTTGAATGAGTTGAATAGAGTGCACAAAGTTTAAATGTGAAAAAAATCTTCTCGTGTCAAGTAAAGATCTAAATAAAGAAAAACAATTGTGAATATTCACAACACTATAATTATACTTAAATCTAGCTATATTGTAAGTTGATAAATAATATTCAAGCATGTAATGAATATGAATGTATATTCAAGTACTATATGTATTTTATGTATTTATGTACCTATATTTTAATAGCAGAACTGCTAAAATAAATAAATCTTTCTATCAAGATAATCTCTTTCAGCTTTCCTGATGAAGCAAATAGCTCATCCATCCATCCCATTGCTGCCAGAATATAGCAATGCAATAAAAATTGCAAATCCCAATTATCAAATAACAAATAGGTAAGTAAGTGCTCATATTTTGCATTGACTTTCTTCAATGCATCATCTGAAACTCTCCTCATTGTTGAATTGTCTTGTCGACTCTTAGATTACATTTCAGTGAATTATCCAGTCAATTGACACTTGTAACTCTTCACTATTTGTCATCGCACTGGATAATAAAGGAATGATGTTTCGGTTGTCGTGTGAAGCAATGTGAGAACAGAACGAGTGACGCGGTGTCTTTGCTGCCCATTTGTTGTCGGGCATTATTAGCGATTAGGCGCACACCTCTGCTCGCGCAGCACGCTGCCCAGACCCGCTGAGCACCCGCCATTGTTGCACAACCAACCAAGTTGCGGTGACAAAAGGATTTAGTGGCGGAAAGATTGCTTTGTCTCGTATTTGATAATTAGAATTATAAATATAGACTCTTCTTTGTGTTTAATAAGATCGCCATACAATTCACTCCAAATCATTTCATTTATTGTCCACGAAGTATTGTTATGTATATCGAAACTATTGTTGTAATACTGCGTGGGGTTCTTGTGTATTAAAGATGGAGAGTTTCATCATCATAAGTTAATTGGGAATCTGAATCGTCTAATGAGAAAACATCTGTCTGTTTTAAGAAGTCTCTCAGTCAGTTAAACAATCCAAGAATTCCTCACTCTACAACAACACGACGATAGAAAAGGAAGAGCTAGAAAAGAACGAGGAAATAGAAAATAGAAGAAAATTGTCTCTTTGGTACCCAAGGGTTTGGGGTAGTTCAATATGACTCAAGGATACGAAGAGAATTGTTCCAAAGTCCCCTGAAAATCTCTATCCAATGTGTTATCTCAACTGATAGCAGCATCCATCTTAGTTCTCGCGTCGGCAGCCATCTTGTCGTGTGATTAATGACGCTATTTCACTCAATGTTGCATGAAACACGCGGCACAGCGAGCTCAAGCGAGTAACCGTGAAACTAGATACGAGCATTAAAATTCTATTCCGACGTCGGGGAATGATTGTTATTCATCTGGAAACAGGCGTCGCGACGCTTCAGCACGTGATTCATGAGCGACGCCAACGCTGGACGTGGAGCCCAGAGGAACCACATTATCCAAGTTGAATTGTTGTAAAACTAAGAGACTCTTGAGAAACGTAACTCTTGACTTTTCTTCGCAGCAAACCGCAAATGGGTGACTTTGAAAGGCCAATATTTTGTCAAGAGTAATGACTTTTTCTTTCAGACTATTATGTTTTCCTGAGAAACTTACAATAGTTCTGAAACCCGTCGATGTATAAACGTCTGTTGGTTGGTGTAGGACTATTAAATACATTTGAGCCGCACACCTAGATCAAAACTACGACCCCAGAGCGATGGGAAACAGAATGACAGAGGAACAAAAACTAGCATTTCTAATTTGATTGAACTAACTCCATAGAAAGAGCCGGAGATGTTTGCTGTTGTGGTTCCCATTGGTTCACCGCAGCATTGTTCGACGACAAAACAGATAAAAAAGCGATTTTCTCAGAACAAAGTTGAGAATGTTTGTGTCTTGCACCCTGGCAAAGCCACCGGAGCACGAGCGACTCAGAATCTTCATTTCGTGGTTTTTTGACCTTTTCATCGGTGTGTAATAAAGTTGATGGCAATCGTGGGTGGTGGTGGGGGTGGGGGAGAGGGGGAGGGGGTTACCAATCTCTTATATCGAGTCCGCGTTTGAAAAAGGATGAACTGAAAACACTTTATTAAACAATGGCATTGTTTCGTTGGATCCTTTCAGGACGTCGCACCATTGTTGTCGATTAAACTGCAATCTCGGGGTTGTTTCAATTATTCTCTGTTTTCAATAGTTTATTATATGCGAGTTATAGCAGTACGCGAGGGGCTCTTTGTAGCCGCGTTGTTCGGCGAAACCCAAAAGATTGGCAGCGAAATGTTCACAATCTTTGTAGCCGCGTTGTTCGGCGAAACCCAAAAGATTGGCAGCGAAATGTTCACAATCTTTGTAGCCGCGTTGTTCGGCGAAACCCAAAAGATTGGCAGCGAAATGTTCACAATTCCTTCACTTCAAAGAAGTGAGTTTTATTTAGGTCGCGATTAGTCAAAGAAAACTGAACGAAAGGTGCGATTTTAACAAATAAAGACGAACTCATCGCAGAATATGAGAGATCAAAGTAAAGACGGATTTCATTGATTTGAATAGGAAACGCGTTTCTCTTGGCCATTGTCTCCTGTTGCGACATAAGTTTCTAATATAGGCTTCTATTAAGACCGCAATTTAATAGTCTATTAAATAGTTTCTCCTCAACGGGCCCATATGCTGCGCTGTCGGCCCTGTGATTATATGCTTCCTTGATCGCTTACCGTAATGAACACCCTCTGGTGGCAATAAGTGATAGCTTCCTATACGCCGCTTCCGGTGAGTTTAGTTGGAGGCGGACTGAAGTCATTGAATAATAACCATTCTCTTACATCGGGGATGCGATCTGTTAATAACTAAGCCAGGTCAAGAGATAGGGGGAGGGCACAACTTTCAATAACTTCCACATGTAAATTACCACCAAACTCAGGTTGCTGCTCTTTACACAACTGTTCAAGACTGAGTTCCCTATTGGCTGAGCACTCGGTGGAGGTGCCAGGAGGATAGAGGAGGAGAAAGTGGAGGTGGAAGTGCCGTCTTGACTTGACACAAGGTGGAAGTGCCGTCTTGACTTGACACAAGGTGGAGGTGCCAGGAGGATAGAGGAGGAGAAAGTGTATAGGTGGAAGTGCCAGGAGGATAAAGGAGGAGAAAGTGTAGGTGGAAGTGCGGTCTTGACTTGACACAAGGTGGAAGTGCCGTCTTGACTTGACATAAGGTGAAGGTGCCTGGAGGATAGAGGAGAAGAAAGTGTATAGGTGGAAGTGCCAGGAGGATAAAGGAGGAGAAAGTGGAGGTGGAAGTGCCGTCTTGACTTGACACAAGGTGGAAGTGCCGTCTTGACTTGACACAAGGTGGAGGTGCCAGGAGGATAGAGGAGGAGAAAGTGTATAGGTGGAAGTGCCAGGAGGATAAAGGAGGAGAAAGTGTAGGTGGAAGTGCGGTCTTGACTTGACACAAGGTGGAAGTGCCGTCTTGACTTGACATAAGGTGAAGGTGCCTGGAGGATAGAGGAGAAGAAAGTGTATAGGTGGAAGTGCCAGGAGGATAAAGGAGGAGAAAGTGGAGGTGGAAGTGCCGTCTTGACTTGACACAAGGTGGAAGTGCCGTCTTGACTTGACACAAGGTGGAGGTGCCAGGAGGATAGAGGAGGAGAAAGTGTATAGGTGGAAGTGCCAGGAGGATAAAGGAGGAGAAAGTGTAGGTGGAAGTGCGGTCTTGACTTGACACAAGGTGGAAGTGCCGTCTTGACTTGACACAAGGTGGAGGTGCCAGGAGGATAGAGGAGGAGAAAGTGTATAGGTGGAAGTGCCGTCTTGACTTGACATAAGGTGGAGGTGCCTGGAGGATTGAGGAGGAGAAAGTGGAGGTGGAAGTGCCGTCTTGACTTGGCACAAGGTGGAGGTGCCAGGAGGAGCAAGTGTCATTGCTGCGAGTGGAACAGGTGTGTGGCGGGACAAGGGGTGAACACCCCGCCGTGAGGGACACCATTAGCCCCAACTCACCCCCGACCCCCCGGGGTGGACAGACCACATCGTGCTCTCGCAACAATGGCTTACAACTTCACAACAATTGCTTACAACAAGCAACTTCGTGCACAGCACATAGGAAGACGATAGCAGAATCATTGTTATTTGTAAACTCATTTTACTGCACATTCATAATACATTGCAAATTATAGTAAACACTCCACTGAAAAAATATCAAAACATAAAAATAATAATATAAATGTGAATTTATGGATGTCACAGATGCAATAATAGAAGTCTACGTGAGCTTAGAACTACTGAGTTGTTAAATCATAATTTGTGAGTATTTCATCATTCTCCCATGAGTCGTCATTCTGCGTTGATTCCACGTCTGTGTAAAGCGTAGATTTATGTTGCTTATTTTCTCTGTGGTTTTAACTCATCTATTAATCGCATTATTCATACGCTCATTAATTCAAATTGGTCAAAATTACCTGCAACTTTTTCGAGTTGATTGCTTGTCCAATGATGTGTATTGTAATTTGTAAAGTAACTGATGAACGATGGGTTTTGCAGTTGACGTTTGCGCTATGATAAAGTATACATCTGTCAGCTGCACAAGGGATTTTTGGGTCAAAACATTTCATAACATACGCAAGGTAATTCTGTTACAGCCTCATGCTCAAAATAATTTATAGATTTATCGAAGCCAAGCAAGTGCCCAGGACCCTTACCTAATATCGCCAAATTTCAGTAGCACCGTGTTACTGTAGCACAACTTTTGTTTTAAAAGTTTTAGCCATAAGAGCTAACATTGTCGCCATGGCAACTAGCCGATCGTGCTACTGTAACACGGTGCTACTGAAAAATTGGCGATATTAGGTAAGGGTCCAGGGTTGCGATTCTACAACTTTTTTCGATTGTTGGCGGAATAGAAATCCGTATATAGCTTATGGCAAAATTGCAAATTGCTTTGCAGTAGAATCCCAGCCCAGAGTCATACTTGATTCCGTCCATAAGAAGAATATTAGCACACGGTCTTGTGTGTCGAGGACTGACATCCGCAAATATCTACTTGCGTTGCGGACTCAACTTCTTTTGAGCATGGCTGTTACTGTTAGAGCCCAACTTGTTAAAATTATTGTAATATCCATATTAGATCCTATTCCAGAATATTTGCGAATGGGGTAGTGAGAGCATGATGGTGGGTCCCAGTTAGTTTTATTTTGTTTTATGACTTTAAAGTCATAAAAGTGTATGAGATTAATATTAATAAATAAAAAACTTAAATACTGATGTAATGCAACAATTTACACAATTTATTGTATTGCGTAACATGATCTTATCTTAGATGCAAGATAAAATCACGTTCCTCTTATAAAAATAAAAAAAATACCTTTAATATTACTATAACATGCAATAAAAATGCAACACAATCTAAATCCTGCTTCACAAATGACGTCTCGACATGTGTGAAGCTGTTTCGGTCCACCCTGTAGTTGAGTCTCGCGAGCTAACAAAGCTGGAAGTGTCTTGTATGTTTGGTTTGGACCGACACCTCGCATCGGAGAGTGCGGCTCGTTTCAAAGCGCAGCGTGATATCTTTAGACGCAAGTCATGCAACCTATTCAACCTGCCGGAGAGAGAGTGGCTTATTGCCTTATTGCGCCATTATCAAGCATCCCTCCCCCGCCCCTAACGCGCAGGGATGGACAAAGTGGCGACATTCTCTTCAGGTGAATCACGGATCACAGGTGCAGGAGAGATTCAGATTTCTTGATGCTTGAGAGAAGATTGTTCATTCAAAACAGGAGAAAATATTTGAAACAGAATTAACAAGTTTAAAAACTTTTATTAACAATTCGTGAGGAATGAGGAGTTTATTTCGTGCATTCATAAGGAATTAAAACTATTATACTTTTAACCTGGTAGGTTGTTTTTAAGACAAATCGTAGATTGTTTGATATTGATTTATTTCACTTTGATCGCTTCGCTTCGAGGAATCTTTTGCAAATAACTTTCTGTCTTCTGCTGTGAAAGGAGCGTTTGGCCAGCCCTCGGTTACCTGTCACGCTGGACCTGGCTTTTCACCCCACCCCGCGGGGGTTAGTTATTGAAAACGTTTATTCTCTTTCTATAATATAATGTTTTAAACCGATCCGCCTCTCGCCATTTGGAACTCTATGCAGCGAGCGCGGCAAAGTCCCGCCGAATACACGAGGAGGGCAATGTAAATATTTCATGTAATTGTATTGTAAAGCGGTCGCCGCTCTCGACCCAAGATTCTCACGTTTGCCGACAGAAATGTCGAAACGATGAATGATAGTTTTCTGTAAGTGTGGAGCGGCCTCGTGCAGGTACGGGCGGCGAGGTCCGAGTGTTCATCATAACTCAAGATGGCGATGGAGCGCCGCTTTGTCTACGAGATCTTTCAACATTCCAACGTTTACGATGTTTTAGAAATATCTGATAGGTGGTGTATATTTCTCTTCCTCCTCTAACATCTTTGGCAACGGTTTAATTAGGTGCAATATATCGAATCTTCACAAATCGGAATTCGCAAAGGTTGTGATGTATTATTCAGACTGTCGATAGAATTTTGTGGTTTTTGGGGTAGTTTTATGATTGGCAATAAGCCCTCCAATATGAACACCGCCTCGGCCATCACTCGGACAAACAATTGTTAGAGCAACTTTCAAAATCTATTGTTATGAAGAAAGGAATGGCAGTGCAATAAATATTTTAAAAGATTTTCTTAGAAGAGTTCTAAAGGGAGGTAAATGCAAAGAATTTGAAAGACATCTTTATCAATACAAAATAAATAAATCAATCAAAATGTTCAGCGACCATGTGACTGACGCATTCACAACAGCTTGTCATTTCCTTGTATTTATATTGACATGTCTCCTTGTTAGTAAGAGGTAGTAATTCAAGAAAACCTCAATGAAAATATATCTCTGTTTTGACCAAAAAGTTATGGTCCTGTAAGGCTGGACCATGAGTTTTGACAATACCTGGAAATGTATATTTGACCATCTGCACATCTAATATTCTGTAAAGTTCTGCCAAGACTTGACCCCAGTCTTTAGAATATAATAGCCAGTGTTTCGTAGAATCAGCTGGACAGTCTTCGTCTCATTGGCGAGAACTCGAGAGGCAATTGTTTAATAAATTGGGCATGATGGTATGTTGATAGTCCTCACAATTGATAAAGGAGAGATTAACTAACTTAACGGACGTTTTAGCAATTTAATCACGGTTATGTGTGAGTCATCGTCCACACATTGTTCTCTTTGTTGTCAGATCTTGTTGACTTTCTATCCATCATTATCAGCAGCCTGATGCACGCGCAAGCGCAGTGTGTGGCTCGTCGCTGATGGTCATCGGTTCGAGTCGAGCTCGCAATCAATCAAACAAACAAACTAAAAAGTATACTTTTTAGGAGTTAACCTTTCCGTAATTCCTACCTGCCTAGAAAAATAAACTATATAAGATGTTCGAAATACTACTGCTGCTGCAATGACTGACGGCAACATAGTGAATTACGTTGCTAACACAGTGATGAACAATTTTTATCAGAATGCCCAATTCATTTTCCGGGCCGCACAGCTTACAATGGGCCGCGGAAAATTATATGAATTTCTCCGGAGATTTGACATATTATATTAGGAATAATGTTAAATTAAATTGGAACAAAATTAAAATATATACCTTGGGTAGCCTACGTGGGTTACTCTAGGTAAAGTTTCTGGGTGATTTTTAGATTTTTGACACAAGATAAATCGAATTCGAACACTGAAATAGTCAGTTTTGCGTAAAAAGTGTTTGAATAACAAATTAATGAATTAACAATGAAGATAATTTTTCCACTGCCTTTAGGTATAATTCATTCATTTTACCCAGCCATTAAAAATAAGTAAAATAAAAATACGTCTGATTTCATATTTTTTCTTTCAATCTCAGTTTGGACTAGAATACTGATTCAAATGTTCCATACAATACTTTAGTTTACATAGTGGGCCTCAAGAAAGGCTTGGCGTACGCCGCGGGTTAATATGTAATCAAATTTTTACCAATTATTTTCATTTTTAGGTTATAACCTATATATAGGTTATCTATATATAGTTACGTCTATTCTGTATGTCTATTCTGCCAATAGTTTCATGGGCACATCGAAATTAAACAAAGGAAAACAGAATAGATCATTGAACGAAGAGAGTAAATATTAAAAGTGAGAAGAATTCGTAAAAATTTGATATTGCTATACCGTACCACAGACCGTCAATATTTCAGGTTCAAGGGTAGAAATTGAAAGGAAATTTACAAATCTTTCTTATGCATTGGTTCTAAATTCGAAATGATTTTCCAATACCTCCCCCACGTAAAAGTTTTGTTTATTCTCATGAAATTAAAAAACAAAATTAAAAGCTCAATATTGGGCGGGAGTTGCAAACTATGATATTACGTTGAGTAAGAAATGTTAGAAAAAGTTTTTTGAAGTGATAATTTCATTATTTTATTTATATCGAGTGATTGTGCAGCATTAATTATAACTGCGTAGGGTCCTACAATGTGACAGTTTCAAATGAGAGATATACATTTATACAGGCGCGTAGGAACTTCATTTTGAGTGGGGGGGTCAAAATTATCGGGGATCGATGAATGTGAGGAAAAGGTGGTACGCCGTTTCAAGGGGTCTGGGGGGCTCACCACCCAGTTTGCCCCGCAGGGTCTTTTTTGAAGTTTTGATACAAAATAATCGAATTTGAAGCTATTTTGGCATTCTTTTCAAAGAAATGTACAATGTGTGATATGCCATTTTCTATGGAAACTTTATACAAATGTAACATAATCTGTAACTATTTGTTTTTATGGAATCCCCATTGGCCCCGCAGGGAATGTTTTGAGTTTTTAATACAAAATAATCGTATTTGAAGCTATTTTGAGACAAAATCAAATGAGACAATGAGACAAAATGCAAAAAAATCTATAAATATCGTTATTTGATAAAATCCTCAATGGCCCCGCAGGGCATTTTTTGAATTTTTCAATAACAAAATCGAATTTGAAGCTGTTTTGGCATCCTTTTCAACGAAAATTAAAATGTGTGATAATATGCAATATTCTTAGGGAAACTTTAGATAAAATGCGTTATAATCTGTACATTTTATTATTTGATAACATCCCGATTGGCCCCGCAGGGAATTTTTTGAATTTCTAGTAAAGGAGAATCGATTATGAATCGATTTTGAAATTCCTCTGAAAAAGGTGGCAACAAAAAAAAACAATAAGCAATAAGATAACAGGTCATATGTGGGGCTGTATTTGTTTTGGTATCCTAGTTTAACTTATAAGTAATATTAAACTTTATTCATGACTCATGAGGATGATCAAGTTGGACAAATGAGTCATTGTCTCATTGGAATACATCAGTTTAATTAGTTGTCAAACTTGGGAAAATTTTGAGAATTCAACCTCATAATGGAGCAAATCTGTGCATTTTTAAATCTCTTTATCAACATTTTTGTATATCTGGGGGTGTCAGGATGAAAAGTGGGGGGGGTCATTGACCCCCACTCCCCCCCCCCTTCCTACGCGCCTGCATTTATAACAAATGAAGTTATATTTTGACAACTTTCATGATTTTGCAGTAGGTAATTCAAATAATCGTTCTATAAGTTTTCTTCCAGCATCTGTACGGTCTCTTTCCCTCTCCACTCAATAACTATCATCATCATTCAAAACGCCAGGTGACCTATTTAATAACCTCTTTCCAGCTTGAATAATACCTGACATAACCTAATTTATTTTTGCTGTTTTGAATATTGAAGTTTAAAAGCGTGAAATTTCTATTTGAACGCATTTTTCGTCGTAGAAAATGACTGGCAGTCTATTGTGGCCGCAGATACCAACACCATACACGTCTAATCATGCCACCCATCAATATTTCCATTCTGCTGACAGACAGGCGTGGAAATTCAGTTTAAAATTGAGATTTTACGCATGAAATTTACTTTCATTGAAGCAACCATTTTTCATTATCTTTCAGACACTTGACGAGTAATACTGGAACATGTGATTCTTTTACAATACATGCCACACAACATAAGCTTAATAACAAACATGAATACAATGTTAATAATGATTAGAATTTAATTGGATTCTTAGCTGTCTGTCCGTCTGTTTGATGTAGTTTATAGAATTAGCCGGCGAATTTCACATTTCTAAGGAAGCTTAAGTATTTCAAAATGTACTTTTACGATATTTTTCCCTAAAATGATGGATTTAGGGGGAAAATATAGTTTTCCAATTCCTGTCTACTTTTTGTATAAAAAAAATTGTTAAGTAAAATTTAGTAAATATGTAACCCTTCTTACCTCTATGCCAATACAATCAAAATTTTATAGTACACAAAACCAAAGATTAGTTTAAATGCTATAAAATCGAAATTCATGAGCAAAATCGAGGAAGTAAATTAAAGATACAAAATAATTTTCCATAGGAGAAGCGATGCGCCTATCAAGACAACTTAAAATAGAATTTCCATTTCATATTAAGGAAATTTCCATATTTTCTTGCTTTTCATGTAATAATATTTGAGTACGATTTCTTTCGTGAGATCTCCTCGTTACTTTACAATACATATTAATAATACGTTTTCATTCCTGGTATATATTGGTATAATGAAGTCGGTCCCACGAAGGGATGGTAGCGAGGGGCCGGGAACTGACGGCTGGCAGAGTAATAGCAAGTGACAGCCGAGCGAGTGATAGGCGCTCGGATCACGAGAGTAAATTGAAATTGTTTGTCGGTGTTTGACTCCGCCTCGAATCACGGTTCAAACGTCACGAAGCGTTAGAACACGAACCGTGTGTGTGTAGCTAATGATGGACGAACAGCTCATCATCATCATCCTCCTCGTCATCATCGCGAGTGGAGGCGGATTTGTAGATTATTCCGCGACCTCTTCGACATTTACCAAGTCGAGTCGATGTCGATAATTAAGCCGAAGATTATCTTTTTCTTATATTTATACTCATTATCTCATCTCCAATGGTGCCTTTCTCCAGTATTCAAATTTCAAGTGGACTAAAAAATTATAGCTTGCTTTTCTGAGGTTCGTGTGACATAGATCTATTTCAGCTATTCCTAAGTACCTATAGGTACCTACCATAAAATTTACAATTCTAACATTGTTCATATTTAAAAACTCAGGAATAAAAATGTATCATATTATCATTTTATTTAACATAATCAAGGTATCGTTGAATTTTCATTAATTTTCAGCAGGTCCAAATATAACACGTCCAGGAAAGTGGGATTGATTCGACAGGAATGTTCACTTGTATTTTGATGCTCCGCAGCCGTCTCTAATCTCTGAAGCATCAGCGGGGCCTTCACACCTCATCTCAAAGCCGAGCTTGTTTCGCCGAACGAATTGTTATAGTGGAAGGAGATAGACAACAATAATATCTCATCCCAAGAAGTGAGCAGGGAATAGGCTTCTAGTTCCATTAACTCAGCCACCTGGCCAATGCTGAGCTCAAGAACGATATATTTCACCCATAAAGCTCCAATAAAAGGTTGAAATATTAATTACAGTTTACAAATGAAGGCTCGAAACCCAACACAAGACATGTTTATTGAGGTAATTTAGATTCGTGACCTTTAGGGTGTTCGAGAGGTGTGAGTGAGCAAGGCAAACTTACTCTAGTCAACTCAAATTTGAAAATAAATTCTGAATCTCAAATTGTTTCTTTCGTTCTGGCTTATTCCTTATTATGAGACATTTATAGCAGGGTGGAGAGATTTACGGACAAAAGTAATCTTTCAATATAAACAAAGCCGAGTTTATTTCATAGAAAGATTATTTAACCGTCTTTTTTATTGAGTAAGTACCCGCTATGTTGTTATGTAGTTAAGAGAAGTGTCGGAGCAACGAGCCTGAAGCTGTAAGCTTGTTGTGAATTAGCATATCTGCATGAAGCGACGTGTAATCCTGCCTTGGACTTCTACTTAGCCGACTTGTTATGTGCTCGTCTTCAAAGAACTGCTGCAAGAAGGTTTCTGCTTGATGGATCGAAGGAGCATAAATCATCCACTCCCCCCTCTCATCTTCCCCCCTCGCTCCACTCTACCGTGATAAGCTGTGATTACAAGGTATTAGTTATTAGAGTTACCTGACTGACGGCAGAATCAAACTCGTGTTCAAAACCGGCACAATTCAAAGAAAATTCAGGAGAAGATTTTTTTTAAAACTATTATGTGCAAAGGGCGCTCTGATTTTAGAATCCGATTTTGTATTAGAAAATGATCTTTATTAATGGCTTAATATTCTTTATGAGGCTGCCTTGAAGCAAAATGTATTTTAAAAGAACATGTTAAATATTTGCTTCATCTTATATCAAAAATTATTTATTTTTGAAATGAAATAGGGGAATGGAATACAGAATATTTTCAAAGAAAATTTAGAAATCAAATCTGTGTTATTTTATAAATTAGTGATGAGTTGTAAATTGTAATCCTTCTCTTAGTCATCTAATTGACAGATTTTGCTTTTCAGTTTTCATGGCTTCAGTCATAAATACTTGACAGTAATTCCTGATTGTCGTCAAGTATCTAGTGGAGCGGTCGCTCCACTCAGCCAAGTCTTACCGTACACTCACAGTCACTCAACATACCGTAAATGCCTATATAAACTGAGGAGCAGACCAACTACTTTTACTGTAAGCAACAACATAGCATTTTCGGCCAACTGGATCTCAACAATGGAAAATCTCTCATTGTTGTGAAATGTCTTAATTTTGAGCTATGGCCCACCTAACAACATATACATCACGCGACAACAACCAGTCATACCGTTTACGACCTAGAGGGCAGTGAAAATCGTGAAATTACACCGCTTTCATCTGCTTCTTCTTCTTCTTCTTCTTCTTCTTCTTCTTCTTCTTCTTCTTCTTCTTCTTCTTCTTCTTCTTCTTCATATGATTCCCGAAAAAGTTGCTATCACCGCCACAGCCTAAACGGCTGAACCGATCAACCTGAAATTTTTACCACATATGCACTTTTGGCGTCTGATGATACCTTGCCTCTTATAAATTTTTTGTGCCGCCATTTTTAAACCGGAAGTGACGTCATATATAAAAAACGGCTGGACCGATTAGAACGAAATTAGCGCCATTCGATTTAGATGGTCATCTTTATGAAATATGATACTAAAAAACATTATTTTCTTATTTTCTAAACCGGAAGTGACGTCATAAATTCACAATATTTAGCTTATTTCATCAAATTATACTTTAAATACACATATAATTAGCTTACATTGTAACATAGACAATACAAAATAATTATAATTTAAATACAGTGTTTTTGGTCGCCATTTCTGAAACCGGAAGTGACGTCATATATCGAAAACACCTGTACCGATTGCCACTGAACTAGCTCCTGTCTATGCATTCTGCAATCTTTTTGAAAAATCAATTGGGATAAATGAATATACAAATAAACGGTACCGGAAATGGCGGCAGGAACCACTAAATGAAACCGGAAGTGACGTCATATATTGAAAACGGCATGACCGATTTGACGGAAATTAGCGCTAAAGAATTCAGAAGGTCATTCATGAAGTATCAACTAGATAGAACTAGATTGTTTTCTTATTACCTATACCGGAAATGACGTCATGAATATGCTAAATGACGCCATTAATATGCTAAATGACACTCAATTCCCCAATCTATACTTTTAAATAGATATTTAGAAACATACATTGTGAATAATTATAAATTCAAGATTGCGGTGTACTCGGCCGCCATTTGCAAAAACCGGAAGTGACGTCATATATCGAAAACGGCTGTATCGATTGTAACCAAATTTTGGAATTGTGTAGGACTAATAATTATGAATTCAAGACGACATTATTTTTGGCCGCCATTGTTTAAACCGGAAGTGACGTCATATATCAAAAACGGATGTACCGATTGCAACTAAATTGTGTAATTATGTAGGACTTATATTTTTGAATTAAAGACGACATTATTTTCGACCGCCATTGTTAAAACCGGAAGTGACGTCATATATCGAAAACGGCTGTACCGATTGCAACTAAATTATGTAATTATGTAGGACTTATATTTTTGAATTAAAGACGATATTATTTTCGACCGCCATTGTTAAAACCGAAAGTGACGTCATATGTCGAAAACGGCTGTACCGATTGCAACTAAATTATCTAATTATGTTGGACTTATAATTATGAATTCAAGACAACATTATTTCTGGCCGCCATATTTAAAACAGGAAGTGACGTCATTTATAGAAAACAGATGTACCGATTGCAACTAAATTATGTAATTATATAGCCCTTATATTTATGGATTCAAGATGACATTATTTTCGGCCGCTATTTCAAAACCGGAAGTGACGTCATATATCGAAAACAACTGCCGAGATTGCAGCTTAATTATGCAATTATGTTGCACTTTTATGAATTCAAGGCGGCAGTATTATTGAGCGCCATTTTTTAAACTGGAAGTGAAGTCAGATATCGAAAACGTCTGGACAGATTGTAACGAAACTCAGACTATTCTTCTTGGATAATCATTTTAAGCTTGTACCAAATGCAACTTTTCTTACTAACCAAATCGGTTGAGGCGTATTTTTTTAAAGAAATTAGTCCTTGGTAGGACATGTGCTACAAGCTGTATGAATAAACTAACAAAAGAAGTGATATCCCAGAAAAAAACACTCCGTGTAAAAAAGGCAGCCAAGTCTCTTTACTTTAAAAAAATTCAACACCGAAAAGGAGTGATATCAAAAAAGAAGCCAAGTCAATGACATTTCCAAATATTTAATCGTATCTTTGAAATAAAAGTATAAACACCGACAAATACTTTACAAAAGGACTTGGCGCATCGTTTTTTTAAAGACATTTTTCTATTCATAAGCATATGCCATTTATATACAACCGTCATTTAGAATTTTTAGAATAATAGGGACACATCTTTCAATTATATATTATACATACCTACTGTAAAATATTTTCTATTTGAATATATACGCTATGAAACTTGTTGCCTATGTTTTCTATAAATACACAATAGTTATCTTCGTAATATTGTTTCGTGGTCAACATAATTAAGTCTCATGCGTTATACCTTCGCATCATGAAATACATTTCTATTAATCCGCATTTTATAACAATACATTTCACAAAGTACACAGAGACGGCACATAGAATTTCTTTAAATTTTTTAACTTTATACACTTGACACTTCAAAAATATATAATAGTGTTCCATAGATAGTTAGTAATTATTTTACAACGTTTCATGATTTCCTTCAGTCAAGATCAAATTATGAAAAGATACCCTTCTAATATCACCATATTAACAGTGTTATAAAAATATAAATGAGCCCACTTCCAATTGTTATTTAATTCTTCCACCCTTACATTACTTATCTATTACAACATGAAATCTTTCTTCTATCGCCATTGACAAAACTATAAAATAGCCATTACTAAAAGTAGCTTGATTCATAGATACTGGCTCTAAAAAAAAGAGGAAAATGTACCTAATTGTAAATTTCTTTCCACTTATAGGATAGAATGATGTCTTTAAAAAAACGATGCGCCAAGTCCTTTTGTAAAGTATTTCTCGGTGTTTATACTTTTATTTCAAAGATACGATTAAATATTTGGAAATGTCATTGACTTGGCTTCTTTTTTGATATCACTCCTTTTCGGTGTTGAATTTTTTTAAAGTAAAGAGACTTGGCTGCCTTTTTTACACGGAGTGTTTTTTTCTGGGATCTACTTTACTCTGTTCTGTTTCTAAATCGTTAAAGCTTATCTTATTTTCTTCAACTTTCATAAAAATTAAAGCTTTGATTTGTGCAACGTGTCTCTCGCGCTGCTGTGAATGATGAATGTTGAACCCCCTCTCAATCTCCCACTCATACAGACATGATCCCCTCATACATATGTCATACACGATGTCTCTTGGTTAATATTCAATCATTGACGCGATCTGCTGCGTGAAGAGAAGGGGTGATGCATTGCGGCAATAACCTGTGACAAATAGCGCCGTGCAGAACCGAATGTAATGCGGTTCATTATGGGGGTGTCTCGCGGTCAGGGGTGAGTCGGGGGAAGTCAATATTAGGGCGGCTAGAAGATGAATGTGGCTGCGAGAATATGGCTGGACCGTGACTGCCAGAAGGGGAGATCATCATCATCATCATTTCATTGTAATGATAATCGAAAAACGACAATCTATACGAAATCACAGACATTTTTATAATAATGAGTAAATTATGCAAACTTAATTTGCCTTGTTTTTTTTACACTATAAAAACGCCTATTTTTAAGGAGGGACCATCATATTTCCCCTTTCCTAAGAAATCGTCGAAATTCTGCCTATACCTATATAGAAAATTGCATTCTGAATCATAATATTCAAAGAAAAAGTATGCACCTGAACTAATTTCCGAGATGTATTACTTTAAAGTTACAGTTTTCTTTCAATTTAAGCTGATATTTTCAAAAGTGTATTAAGCTGCTTTCCCACTCTAAGATTTCTTTAAAAACTACTAATATCGTGTATCAAGTACAAGATATAATTCTAACAGTTTTAAATGTACACGTTCCTGGATGATTTACTGAGATATGAGGGTTTTACTTCTTTATTTCGACGATTTTCCCAATAAAAAGTTCAGTTTTACTGATAAAATTGTGTTGCCATGGTGAAACGGTCTTCTAGAAATTTGTATTTTTGGCAAATTAGTGGAAATTTCAAGAAGACCGTGATTATATTGATGTCGAATTTAGTGGCTCGCTTGGGTTCTCCTCACCGCATTCAAAGTAATATTACATTTTAATTCAGAGTACTTCAATTAAAGTGATGAAGAGAAACGAAATGTATGAAAATATAATTATACATCAACTGGTGAGGAGAACCATGGCCAGCGACCCACTAAATTATGTAAAAATAGTAGTTTTTATTTTTGTACCAATAGGTACTTTGTTGTTAAGCTCGACATAATTTTTTTTTTTTTTTTTATGTAATTTCGTGAGCCTTGGATGTCATATTGAGCCCGACTATGAATCATTGTGAACTCGAAGTTATGACTTTGTGTCGCTCTTGATCTGCGCGTCCAGACTTGTCCGACACATCAATAAGATTTAGCCATTTTATTGCTCACGGCCAGTGTTAATCCTCGCCAAGGCCCTCGCGATCATACATCACGGCCCCGTAGACGCTCCTCACTATTGTGATGCGTTTGAAAACTCAGCGTTTATGCCGGGTAATAAACTCTTTCATATTCGAATGAAATATCGCCAAACATAGTTGATATCACATCTGTATGGCCAGCCATCAATTACGTCTTCCATCGGTCCGCCGTCATATCGCCGAGGCCGCGATTTGTTCACTTCTCGGAGCGCTCGCCGGATTCTGCTCGGAGCTAACCTAGCGGAACTGAGCGCTCAAGTTAATGCACTCTTTATGTTTCACCTAATAAACTACGCTCGGGTGTTATTAGGGGAGTAAATTACCCCCTATTGTACACTGGAGCCGTGGTTTGCTGTGGAGACATCTGCACTGCTCTTTGCATCCATGAGACAAGCATGGAATAGTAAATTATTTCCACAACATGTTCTCAATTCAATAAAAATTGTATTTCTTTATTTACTTATAATCAAAGTTACTTATGAAGAGTTTGAACAAAGAAATAATTGTGAAAAAACAAATTTATAATCAAATATAGATTGCACTCAAAGTCCTTGTTTGCGGGGCCATGCGAAGTTTCAATACTAGACTATTGACTGTGATATCCAAACTATGAACGAAATTACATAAAATATAACAACAAATAGATAAAAGTAATGTGGATACAATTCCAAATATGAAACATACCTATTGCTATCAGATAAGGTATTTGGAACGCATTTGGACCTGTAATGTGCACAGAGTGATTATAAAATCAGAGCAGGACGTTAATGTTGCCATAGAACTAAACACTTCGTCAAACACCATAAATTGCCATGCATTAGCTCTAAAAGGTTTTCTCAACCCATGTTGACCTGGCAATTCTTTTAGCCTCGCATTCGCCCGGTGTGGAGAATAAATCGCCGCGGTCAGAAGTGTGTATATATTGACACATTTCCCCGACGCCGTCCCACTTTTCCAACCCACAACCGAATTCTAAGAAATAAATCACCGGTCAGATTGGATTGCAATGTATTCAGACAATGGAACGTATTTGGAAACTCGCCTCTGTACAGATTTATGTGTTGTCTGAACATGTTTCGGTCCACTCTACTTAGTCACATCGCCAATCTTGGAGTGTAAAGATATTTACACCGTTACATTTGTCAAACAGAATAACCTCATTTTAAAATTAATATTGCTCACAATGAGTGTTGGTGATAAAATGTAACGTCTTATTTTGAGAGTGCTCTTCCCGGAGGAAGCGAATCCCAGGTCACGTGATCGTGCTCCTGCCGTGATGTCTCATGCCTCCCCCGCCCCCGCCCCCCGCCCCCGCCCAGCGAAGCGTGCAAGATTGTTGGCGGCGGCGAGTAATTCGCCTCGAACATAGCAGCGAGTGTTATTCTTTTTGAAAGCGCCCCATAATGGCGTCACACCCCGGCAGTCACCTCGAAAAGAAACACCGCCATTTGTTGTTGCCCTAATACGCTGCTGGGGTGTTTGTACCCTCGCTGCCCGCACAACGGCGACCTGGAGGACGACGTCGACCCGCCGACATCGCGACAGAGGACCTCGTTTACGAGCCACGAGGGTTGTTCTGTGTTGTAGGGACATGAAATACAATATTGGTTCGCGCCTTTTATCGTAAACCTATTATGAAGTGACTCTATTTGCAATGATATTGTGTCGCCCCGTCACAGCCCAATGTCGGGGTCGACATTCAATAGCCATTCAATGTTCGTTAGTCGCTTTAGTCCAAGCCTTGTCTAGCAAATATTAGTTCGTCATTCATTTGTCACGGGAGAAACAATACTTTTACAGTTTACAACCCAGAACGCAATCTGATCATTATTGTTAAGACGGCTGGGTAGTGAGTTTGACCTTGAAGAGTTTTTTAATCGATTTTTATCAATATCTTTTTCCAGTGTAATTGTTAACAAAATAGGGCTATGGACGTGAATTCAGAACAGTTCAATGAAAATAATTCCATAGCTTGTAATGGTTTATTTGATTTACTTTGTCCTACAGGTGTTTAGAACCCGAAAATTTAGTAATTTTCGGGTTCTAAACACCTGTTGGACACAATAAAACTAATAGCTTATTCCAAACTATGAAATTATTTTCATTGAACTGTTCTGAATTCACGTCCATAGCCCTATTTTGTTAACAATTACACTGGAAAAAGATATTGATAAAAATCGATTAAAAAACTCGTCAAGGCCACGCTCACTACCAAGCCCTCTTAAGCTCAGTTGATGAATTTTATTAATTTATAAAATAATTATTATCACGAATATTGGAAGTAGTAACAATCAAATTTGGAGTTATTCTTCCAATATTTGTATTTTCTGTGAGTTTTGGATGACCTTGAGTCGGCTGTTAATACTTGTCCATATTATCCCACCTCTGCCACCAAATGTAGTGAGATCAATCACCGCTAACATCAAATATGGACACAATTCAATGGCTCTGTTGTGTTAATTAATTAATTCACGTTGAAATACTCTCCGTAATTGTTGTTCGAGATGTTGTGAGTAGAGAACCATGTCGCTGCCTTGTGGATGCAACTCTATTGTCCACTCCTGCTGTCCACTCACTCTGTGTGATCTACTGGGCTCAGCATTGACAGGCGACTGGTTGTGTCATCGATTCACAACATCTGGTTCATATCATTTAAACTTTAAAGAGATATTGCTTTCAATTATTTAACATTTCAGCTACAATTACAGCTTATTAGTAATTAAAGTGTGTCCATGTCTGAACATATTTTCAATTCTTAATGTAATGAAAAATTTAAAATCTAATGCCAATTTTCGAGGGAAGTATATCTTAGGGCCAGTTTTCAAACACATCGTTAAAGTATTGATTATTTAACAGACTGTTAAAAGTGTAGTTCCAGGTATTTCCTTATTTGTGGCATAGCAATCCACCTAATCATCCATGGTTAAACTAACAACTGATTTAATAGAGAATTGAAAAACTGAAACTTCGATATTAAAATAAAATGAATTTAAATATTCGTAAGGTAATTCAAAGGCGAGAACCTTTGGTCCAAACATCTCTATCAATCTTTTGATCTCTTCTAGAGGGCAACTTTCCAACATGATGTGGAACTCAGGATTCTCCAGCATTCACTTGGGTGTCGGCCCGCATTTGATTTGAATATCTGTTCACATAGACAGAATCGGCTGGAGTTAGCCTACTTATAGATATTGAAAGGCGGCCGCATCATCATAATAATCATATGGATGAATTTAAAATTCAATTACGCCCAATTGCCGAAATTGAAATCGTGATTTTTGAAGCGTAAAATTCAGAGCGATGTTTCTTGATAATCCATGATGAAATCTGCGCCGAGGAAAGTGGCCACGCGGAAATCATCTCGGTGGTTGTCGTCGGTCCTGGATCAATCGGAGGAAGTCATGCAGTGTCATTATGGCGTCATGTCAATGATGCTAATGATGTTATTGCGGTACTCTGCAATTGCTGGTGGTGCAACATGATGCAATGACTACAGGCCGCAATTACGGGGATTATACTTGATACTTGTCAGTGAACGACAATAATTGAGACTTGCATCACAGCAGTCGGCCATTGAAGTAAACATTAATAATTCAAAACATTATTATGAAAATAACCATTACATTGAGAAAAATAAGTATTGACGCTACATAAACATAGTTTTAAAATAATAGTTTTGTTGAATAATAGTTTTGTTTGTAGGAATAATTTAAAACTACTTAACTACCTTCATTCCATTCTCCTCGGAGATCTCTAACCCTCATCAGTGTGTTGTGTCTAGTGTCCGTCCGTCCGATCGGGTAGCTCAGTTGGTAGAGCTCTCGCCCGGCAACTGAGAGGTCCCGGGTTCGAGCCCCGGTTCGGTCGGATATTTTTCACAACACACATCCCTTCATACTTAAACTAAACTTTTTATAAATATAAACACATCAAAGCCCAAGTAAATGTTGACAGGGAAATATGTATGATATATTTCTGTGACCATAAACCATGAAAACAAAATTATGCTGATTGAATGTATCCTTGTTTTTCTCAAGAGAAAAATGACTTTTTGTGGAGAGGGCTGGTGAATTGAATAGCGGAACCTACTTAACATTTAGATTCTCATGAAACGCTTGTTTTTCCAGCAGAGAATCAAATGTGGGAGCTGCGGTCTGTTCGAAGAGAGATGTGACATCGATCAGAGATTTGGTCCAGCAAGTATTCGACGAGACGGAGGACGTGATTCAATAAGCCAGCACGAGTTCTCACACATCGCGCAGACCGCAAGACTCAGAGAGCGGAAAACTATGTTCAGTAGTCAACAATCGATGTTTGATTCCCATGCCTCGGACGGAGGATCGCGCGCACGTACCACGCCGCCCCGAATCGGAGCTTTTTCTCAGGGAAACGCTCACATTTTCTCGAGCGTCACGCGTTTCGTCACGTGGTTTTTGCTATCGGTTCTTTACTTAGTTATGTCAGTATGTATGCCTTAACACTGTCCAGTCTTTTAATAAAAACCTACCCTCGTTTACTGAGGCAACGCTCCAACTAAAGACAAAACTCAAGCTATATCTTTGCATTACGCAAGTAGATAAATTAAATTAAAGATATTAAATACATGATACAAATGTCAATGTAATTGAGATTGTGAACTTGTAATTGAAGTAGTATTTATTTAGCACGAAAAGAGTGTTGTGATTTTGTGTGCGTAATGCCCAGAGGCCACATCTCAACTAAGTCAGATAATTGACTTGTTTTTCAAGAGTTAATATTCGGAGTCACGCTTGATTAATCGTGTGTGGTTTTGCAGACAAATTGGTTTGACCGATTCAAACTGTAGGCATTTTCTGTACGTCTAACGAACTTGATTGTACTTCTTTTCTTCGATGAGATGGGAATAATAATTTGAGATATAATCTGTTTATTTTTCTCTGTTGTGGGATAATCATAGAGAAAGTAATGTTAACATTTGGAACTTGAAAGTTGTGATGGAAGGAACACACATTTTACTGCGCTGTGTCATTGTAGCACACAACATTGAAATCGATTTGGTCCTTATCGAATCGTTGCTGTCACTTAAACCATCTTCCTATTGAGCGAGATACGAATTGCTTGTTCGTTGCCGTTATGTCGCCACAGAAGTGTGTAATAAGCCATAACTCAAGAACAAGGTGGCAGATTCTCATTCCAATTCAACATGAAAAAATCAGGGCATCGCTTATTGTTTGGAATGAGCGGTGGTATTTTAGGGGTGACAATTTCATGGGGCTCGGCATAACTAACGCGCTATATAAAGCATTTCGTGAACACCATAAAACTTTATTTTCCTCTGATGAACCATGAACTATCACTACCGCTGTTCAAATCATCATTCACTCTTTTCAATTCTATTCTTTTGATTCTTGCCTTTGAAAAGCATCAGTCGCGGTGACTTCCTCAGTTTTGCTGGGTGAAGACTCGACGTTGCAACGACGTGGCACTTCATGGCACCTCGACATGGCATACGTGGCACTTCATGGCACCTCGACTTGACATACGTGACACTTCATGGCACCTCGACATGGCATACGTGGCACTTCATGGCACCTCGACCTGGCTTACGTGGCACTTCATGGCATCTCGACCTGGCATGCGTGGCACTTCATGGCACCTCGACATGGCATACGTGGCACTTCATGGCACCTCGACCTGGCATACGTGGCATTTCATGGCACCTCGACATGGCATACGTGGCACTTCATGCACCTCGACATGGCATACGTGGCACTTCATGGCACCTCGACCTGGCATACGTGGCACTTCATGGCACCTCGACATGGCATACGTGGCACTTCATGGCACCTCGACCTGGCATACGTGGCACTTCATGGCACCTCGACCTGGCATACGTGACACTTCATGGCACCTCGACATGGCATACGTGGCACTTCATGGCACCTCGACATGGCATACGTGGCACTTCATGGCACCTCGACATGGCTTACGTGGCACTTCATGGCACCTCGACTTGGCATACGTGGCACTTCATGGCACCTCGACCTGGCTTACGTGGCACTTCATGGCACCTCGACATGGCATACGTGGCACTTCATGGCACCTCGACCTGGCTTACGTGGCACTTCATGGCATCTCGACCTGGCATACGTGGCACTTCATGGCACCTCGACATGGCATACGTGGCACTTCATGGCACCTCGACATGGCATACGTGGCACTTTATGGCACCTCGACTTGGCATACGTGGCACTTCATGGCACCTCGACCTGGCTTACGTGGCACTTCATGGCACCTCGACATGGCATACGTGGCACTTCATGGCACCTCGACCTGGCATACGTGGCACTTCATGCACCTCGACCTGGCATAAGTGGCACTTCATGACACCTCGACCTGGCATACGTGACACTTCATGGCACCTCGACCTGGCTTACGTGGCACTTCATGGCATCTCGACCTGGCATACGTGGCACTTCATGGCACCTCGACATGGCATACGTGGCACTTCATGGCACCTCGACTTGGCATACGTGACACTTCATGGCACCTCGACATGGCATACGTGGCACTTCATGGCACCTCGACCTGGCTTACGTGGCACTTCATGGCATCTCGACCTGGCATGCGTGGCACTTCATGACACCTCGACCTGGCATACGTGGCACTTCATGGCACCTCGACCTGGCATACGTGGCACTTCATGCACCTCGACATGGCATACGTGGCACTTCATGGCACCTCGACATGGCATACGTGGCACTTCATGGCACCTCGACGTTGCTCCGTGGCACTTCATGGCACCTCGACCTGGCATACGTGGCACTTCATGGCACCTCGACCTGGCATACGTGGCACTTCATGGCACCTCGACGTTGCTCCGTGGCACTTCATGGCACCTCGACATGGCATACGTGGCACTTCATGGCACCTCGACTTGGCATACGTGACACTTCATGGCACCTCGACATGGCATACGTGGCACTTCATGGCACCTCGACCTGGCTTACGTGGCACTTCATGGCATCTCGACCTGGCATAAGTGGCACTTCATGACACCTCGACCTGGCATACGTGGCACTTCATGGCACCTCGACCTGGCATACGTGGCACTTCATGGCACCTCGACCTGGCATACGTGGCACTTCATGGCACCTCGACGTTGCTCCGTGGCACTTCATGGCACCTCGACATGGCATACGTGGCACTTCATGGCACCTCGACTTGGCATACGTGACACTTCATGGCACCTCGACATGGCATACGTGGCACTTCATGGCACCTCGACCTGGCTTACGTGGCACTTCATGGCATCTCGACCTGGCATGCGTGGCACTTCATGGCACCTCGACCTGGCATACGTGGCACTTCATGGCATGATGGCACTTCGTGAATGCCAAGACTGGATAGCTTGTGCACGAGAAGCGGGTTGATACATTCAGTATTGGTTTTCAATTCGTAGGTATAATGAACATATTCAGTCTCAGTTCCCAAATCTTTATTATAATTTCAACAATACCATTCTCCACAAATATTGTCTTATACTAATAAACTGACTTTCACGTAAGTATAGGGACATTATAAAATGTATACTGTACAGAGAATTTTTAGAATAGAAGTACATAGTACAGAATTTAACAAAATGACTGCATGAATCATGTTTGTAAGCTGATTCATTGTCATGATTGCAAATCGAGGAGAAGAATGCGAACAAGTGACAGGAGATGCCAACATAACTGCGCCATGATTAATAAGGTGTCACCACACATTGTTCAAGTTTTTATTCTCATACAGAATTCCACTTTACTCAATTTTTTACTAGGCAAAATATTTCTAAACAATTGCAATTTGTGCTGAATTTTTCGTGTAAGAGATTGAACGCCATGGGTGACAACGTCCTCATCACAATTGCGTCGCGGAAGTCTACGGCGCAGATATCCAACAAAAACACTCTTTTATACTCTCAAAATGAACTCCCATCTCTAAGAAAACACGTGAGGAAAAAAACCGTAGAGATTATATTCTCTCCCCAAGCAAGCAACTCCAATAGACTATACGAAATCACACAATCAACTGGCGAACTGTGGCTTAATTTCACGGCTCCGCTGACTCTAATGATAATACAGAATAAGGTTCGGACCCACCGCGTTCCCGGCATTATCAAGCATTTAAGGCGGTTGTGGAGCGTAGCTAAGTCAGTTTATTGTTGTGACTGCTCGTGTTGTACATTCCTCTTGGATTCAGTTCTCACACCATGATCGGCTTTGTCAGACAACGAGACTCGCTTGAACGCCGATCCAATCACTTCGCGCCATTCTTGTGCGGTCCACCTTGTGATCGCCGATGCGATGGGTGATCCGCAGCTGCTGCAATTAATACGTTTCACACATGATCAATAGGAAATCAATCGATATTGGTTCTATCGCCGAGTGAGTATTGTTTCACTTGACAATGGAAGCATCGGCCATTGCATTGTTTACCCCCTTCGCCCCCTCTGCACACGAACCCCGAGTACCAGGGCCCTGTGTTCGAGCCTCGGCTGCACCGTTCCATCTGTAGCGCGCATGCACTGCCAATCACGATGAATAAAGCCACTCCTCCGACATTTAACTCCGCCTTCATGTAAATTGCATTCGAAAGACAAGAGCGAGTCGAACGTGTGTGCTAGAACAAGAGAAAGAGCTGCGGAGTTCGAGAGAGAGAAGGAGTGAACTCTTTGATCGGCCGATCTGATGAAAGACGTGACAGGATTTGAACATATAAGTTCGCAATAAATTGTCTTGCGGTATTACTACCTTCCATTAGCTGTGCTGAGCAGACTCAACCTTCTGCACCAAAGCCGTGTATAAATCCACGCTACACACTACATGTGTGGAAGGCAGCCATGACGGCATTGTAATGGCTATTATTGAAGTTGGAATGGAGTATTCGATTGGAGTTTATTGCGTTGTGCATGACTGATATGCAGATCCGGCATGATGGAAAGTTTGCAGAAATTACATCCATAAATTGCAATTTCCAGTTCCGATTTTATATTTCCAATTACGTCCGATCGCAATAAAAAATCCGTGACAATAATCACTTTGGACAACACAAATCCAATCTAATGTTACTGATGTCAGCATTTTTGATCGTGAATTTATTTTCATTGTTGGATTGCTATCTGATGATGCAGCAAGATGATCTGAGTGCACATGACTCAATGTCCACGGCCTTCCTCAGTCGTCGTCCACGGCCTTCCTCAGTCGTGTCCTCGACGCACAAGGCTCTGCACTACCAGATTGATCCAATATTGTTCTAGAAACGATCAGGCAAAAAGCAAAGTTAATTAAACCAGCGAATAAACACTGTGGCATGCAGGTTCTGATTCGGCTCGGCGGTTAGTTTTTATCTCCACGACTTGCATCCCCAATAGCCTCGATCTTGCTGGCAGATTGTTCAATTAGTGAGCCATTATCCGTGTTCAAAATAATCACCTTGCGAGCGAAAATATCGATACTATAAATTGCGGTTCTTAAAACCTTCTGCAGACCAAATACATTTCGTTATCCATAATGAAAAACGTAACAATTTTATTAGAACTCTGTCAATTCTTTGTTCATTCAGTTTCTATTGAGCTCTGATTGAATTGCTGTTGGCTTTGAGATTCATTGAAAGTGTTTAATTAAAGTTCCTGTGAGGATTCCGCCGGTGAAATGTCATTCTTTGATCATCGCGCTGAACTCGCCGAGCTGCGTTTCTGTTCGATTAGACGCACTTTTTATCAAACATCTGAAAGAAATGTTTCTATTTCAAGCCTCAGAATCGATGCGTTGCGCTTATTTACCTCCCAACGCTTCTTGCTCAAGTAGTATAAAAGCTCGGTTTCATGCAAGAACCACTCAATAGCCCGACATCTCAAATAGAAGCGATCTTTGTCGAAGAAGTCCGTGCTGAGGTGCGGTACTTTCAGTTTTCTGTAATTAAAATAATTTAAAGATCAAAGAAGAAGGGTATTATTAATAACAAGCTTATGACTAACAATTTTTGAAAAGTCATTTGAAGATAAAATATTATTTTTCAATAAACATTTTTTGTTCGTTTGTTTGTATAGTATAACGTGGCACGGGTGCAACTGCAACTTTGTGAGATGAAGATGATGATGATGGAGAAATGCGAAGGTTGGACGGTGGAAAGAAGGCGCTAGTGGCTAAATTAGGGAGCCTTCCAAGCAATTGTCTCTCGAGGGGAAACTGAAATATAGTTCAGTCCCTTATTGGCTGTTCTTTCTGGACGAACAAATCTGGAAATGGAACCAAAAACTTCCGCATCATTATAGTGCCATGAAAATGAAAAATACTTTTAGTTAACGGAATTTATTTTAATTACTCTTGTAATATGTAGGTACAAACTATGTTCAAGTCATGTACTAAGTCATGTTCAAGTCATGTTCAGGCATAGTTATCGTTCCCTCTCTGAGCTGTCAGGTCTCGATGAAACGCAACTCGCGTTTGACGGCGCTCGATTTGACGTCCGTCGGTCTAATTAACCCCGCAACATCAAGAACAAAAGCTCTCGTTAATTGCTGTGAATGGCGCGTCATTCATCACTCATCCTCCACCTAGTCGTGACCGAGCAGTCGTGTAGCACATCACAAGCATGGCTCCTCCACCACAAGCATGGCACCTCCACTACAAGCATGGCACCTCCATCACTCATCACCCGCCTCGTCGTGACCGAGCAGTCGTGTAGCACATCACAAGCCCGGCACCTCCACTACAAGCATGGCACCTCCACTACAAGCATGGCACCTCCACTACAAGCATGGCTCCTCCATCACTCGACAAGGCGGATGAGTGATGGAGGAGCCATGCTCGTAGTGGAGGTGCCGTCATGGCGCGTCGAGAGCGAGGGCACATTTTGTTTTAATTATTTATTTTGTTGATCATTTGTCGACTAAAAGTGGGCACCGGTCCGGGAGAGTCCAGAATGGGGTCGGACCGGGGGGAGGGAGGTTTGGGCCGGTGGGACCACATGGAGGTCGACCCTATACTCTTTGCCCGGGCATTACCACTGGCCTGTCCGGCATGAGAATCCCTTACACATGAACATAAAATGCTCGCCAGCCTAGCCCAGTGGATCATTAACCAACACAAACCCCCCAAGAAAAAAATCTTGGGGGTCAGAACAGGAGCAAAGCAAAAAAGCTGACTGGTGGTCACCGGGGGAGGGGGGGGGGGGGTGCAGTGTTACTTTGGGGGCAACTGCCCATGCCTCCCTATAGCCTTTGGGAAGGTCGTAACCGTGGCAAAGCAATCGTGTGACGCTGTAATCCATCCAAGCACGGCACCTCCATAGCAAGCACGGCGCCTCCATAACAAGCATGGCACCTCCACCAAAGCACGGTACCTCCATAACTCTGATTGCTATGTGATAGCATCACGCAGCAAAGTCTTTACGAAGTCTACTAACGGCCACACAATAAAAGCTCCTCACTAAACTTTTACCTTCGGCAAATGGATGTCATAAATGGAAAATCTCATATTGCTTGTGATTTTTATTAAATTATCTATTGCGCTATTACCCCCCTGCCGCGGCTTAGCTTTGTATTTGAAACCAACTTAAATGGGGTTGCCGTTTATACGGGAATAAGAATCACATCTCCTGAAAATCAGTTTATGAAATTCAGCCCATGTTTTTTCTGAACCAAATCGAAAATGGAACATTTTTGATTGCTATTGTCCTAGCGTCATAAGAAACGGAATAATATCCCTAAAATACTCGATGTATAGAATCATCATCCAAGTATCTTAAAAATATACACATTTAGAACTTATTGAGTGGTGTCAAGACGAAATCTCGAGTTGATCAAAACATTATTTCTAAAAGTAAATTAAAAAAACATTTGTTTTTAGTGCATTTCATTGATTTCTATCGATACTGTACTGACTATGCGCCAGTAGTTTTTAATCGATTGTTCAACATATAATTGAATATTTTCCTATAGGACGGAGACAATACTGCTTTTTAGGGAAGTTCCTTACTTCTGCAGATTGGAGCTTTGAGCAAGTTCTTATCAATCATTGTCATATTCTGTGGCTTAGCTCGAGTTGTTCCAATAAAGCCTGCCTGTTTACTCCGAGAAATGTTCATTCTGAGAACTAAGCTATCAATGAATATCGTTTGTATGGGATTAGTTGACGTAATCCCTGTAATCCTACTTGAGATCTGTCACCGCCGAGTATCCAAATAATCCCAGTTGTAATCCCATTTCTCGGCCAAACAAATCTATCGACAGGCATGTGCAGACGATGGGGGAGAGAAGCAGAAGAAACTCTGCCACTTGATTTCAACATCACCTCATGGAAGTGGCGAGAAGTTCTCGTCTTATGCCGTGACTTGCGGCGCATCGATGCAAATTAAGAAGCAGTGTAAGACAGCTACGAGGCGATTCATCAACGTCAAATATATTCGTCTTCTGGGCTTCAGTCTGTTTGAATTAATTCCGAATTAATTAGGACGAGCAATGCGGACTTTATAATGCATATGTTGGGAAAAAAGAATTCCAACGCAAATAATTTACAAGAGTATAATCTTAGAGGGGCAGAAATTATTTCTCCCCAAATTAAACTTATAAGAGTTGGGAGCTTTATATTTCGTACTTCCTGACTCTGTTGTTTGTGGTTGACTTCCGGTTTGTGACGTATTTCCTATCTGTCGTCGGCTGTCATCGGCTGCCATCGTTGTCAACTCAAGCAGAACAATCACGTGACCATTGGTCCATTACAGCATTCATTGGTTTTTACCCCATTCCTTTTCCCATCTCATCTCTATCCCATGAGAAGACAACATTTCAATTCGTCACATAGCCCGAAGAAAACTCACAATGATGGAGTCACTCCCGCTTATTTGTCCAAAATTACACTTCTCTGGTGGGCTATGCAGGAAGATTTATTACTGTTTTGTTATTTGACAACGAATTACTAACTAAAGTGACAGAACAAAACACTGTTTCTAATTGAAGTGGCTTTATACGGCCGAGAATGTACACGCGTGAATGTAGCATTACGACATTACTGATGGCTTTATAAGTGTTTGCAAGCAACGCAAGAAGAGCAGAGGTTTTTGGAACGTTTCCGGTAGTCGGTGCAAAGGTGAGCAATTGAAACGCATCCCCGCCCACTAAAACGCATGGAGCTCAATTAACCGTCGTTTCCGGCGACTTTATCATAAGTTAAACATGGGTTTCATCATCTGACATAAGCAGCAATATCGCGTTTAATTAAACATGAGATCTCAATTGAAAGAATATTAAGTAGAGGACAAATTTGCCGAGCTCCAACAAACCTCGATCACCGTATGGCGGCGTGAGCAGTGAAACATCTCTATTGTATTCCCCCGACACATTCTTCTCTATTCTTGAAGTCCTGACTATGACGGAGGACCGATCACACGAATTATGCAACTAATCCATACCAATGATTAGAAACATGTGTAATTGTTTATGTGTTGTACGGTCCTCTGATGGCATTGCTTTGTGGTCACGTCACAGGCCTAATAAGCTGGGCTGGTGTCGTAGTCTTTTGTTTAAACATTTGCCGATCATCGCTGGGTTTGTAATTATTGTTTGTTGTTGAAATGAGCCAGCCTCTTTCACACCCATGTAAGATGTATGGCCGAGTGTATAGATGTGTTAGTGTTCATAATTAGCCCCACTATTGTTGTTTGCTGTGGCGGATAACACGGCTCTTACCGTACATGGAGGTACACTCGCGGACACGTCAAGTGACTCGTGATCTTGGCTTCTACATCTAACAGCGTTTCCTTGTTCAAATTGTTCCAGTTGGTATAAGATAGAGCATTTTTTAAAATGTAAGAAGAAAACATGTTACTTGAAGGTTCAATTCTCCTGCATTGGAGAAAATGATGAGTTGGGTGGGTATTTCATAACAGTAACACGAATAGCTGATTTGTGAATGGACTGACAAACTTTTATCGAAATTATCAAATTAAACATTTGTTTTAAACAAGTGTTTTCACGTGTGGTATAAGGTGATCACCAATATCATTCATTATTCTTTATTGCCAGCAAGAACTATCTTACCTTGATTATCAAAATTGATGCATGTCTACGCAGCCCTGGATTGGTTAAATTACTCTAATTCTTAACATAAATGCTGTCCCAAGCTCTGTGTGTGCCCTTCGTTGAACTAAACCCTTCGTTGTAATCGAGGACGTCGATCTCTGTGAGGAATTATTGTTTAGTTAAAGTCCTGGCCACATGCATCTGCAGGTCGAGAACAATTAACCGCAATGCCGTGCCAGTAGGCCGTTTCCTCCAGCAATTGCTTATTGCTGACTTAGTCTTCAATTACGCCGCCAGCCGCGCTAGCCGCTGCCTTATCAGCCAATCAGACACATGCATCGGCCGAGCGAGCCACGTGACTTGGTCAGCAAACAAAGTGGACAAGTTTCATGCGTGAATTATTCACTGACATGAGTACGTGAAGGTGACGAGATGTTGGCAAGCGTGGGGAGAACTGAATCAACGACATGAGATGTTATGTTGGCAAGCGTGGGGAGAACTGAATCAACGACATGAGATGTTATGTTGGCAAGCGTGGGGAGAACTGAATCAACGACATGAGATGTTATGTTGGCAAGCGTGGGGAGAACTGAATCAACGACATGAGATGTTATGTTGGCAAGCCTGGGGAGAACTGAATCAACGACATGAGATGTTATGTTGGCAAGCGTGGGGAGAACTGAATCAACGACATGAGATGTTATGTTGGCAAGCCTGGGGAGAACTGAATCAACGACATGAGATGTTATGTTGGCAAGCCTGGGGAGAACTGAATCAACGACATGAGATGTTATGTTGGCAAGCGTGGGGAGAACTGAATCAACGACATGAGATGTTATGTTGGCAAGCCTGGGGAGAACAGCATACACATCACTTACCTGTGACATTATCGGAACAGCGACCATCGTGCCATTACACAAAAGCTATCGGAGCTTTCATTCGTGGTGCGTATTATACTGTGTGCACTACAGCTCCCACAGGCAAGTAGCAACCAACTTCTATAGAAACACCTTGGCCCACAGGCGAAGAAGTACCAATAGGAGTGGTGTCAAGATAGTACACCAATAGGAAAATGTCAGATGTGAAATACCTGCCTATCTTGCTCTACTGAAGTGCCCCTCGAACCCAGAACCACTCACTTGCCGAACGTTGAGATTACCATCAAGCTAATTTTAATAGACATTAAAAATTATCTATTTAGCTCATGCCTTTTACAAAATTTCCCATGCAGTTGTGAAAGTTCCTGCGAAAGTTCCAAATATTTCCAATTTTTTGAAATAAGAGCTATACTGACAGATATTTTGTTTATGTGGTATGTCTTTTCAATCAGTGTTGGAGAAGTTAATTTCTAAAAGAACTGTTGAAGCAGTTCATGTTCCTTTATATATCTTTGAAAGCAAAATGTCAAGCTCACAAAATGTGTTCCAAAGTTCATTTCAATGTTACATTCCACTTTTTTGCTGATCTAATAAAGCAGATGATTCATTTCACGATGTAAGATGACATGTTCGGGGTTTATGGATACGAAGGAATTGTTTAAGTCGTTGATCAAATAACCACTTTTTAACCTGTGGCGATAAATTTACTTCATATTCTTATAAAGAATCGATGGACCACACTAAATATGAATTTGATAACCTTCTCGTTCACATACGACCAGTTTTTCAACGCTCTGCTAATAAATCCCAAACTCTCAAAAAGGATAAGCGAACATTTTTCGGGTCAAGACTTCGTAAATGGGAATTTTCTTTATTTATATACTTAAAAATCCAGTTTTAAAATTTTTGAAGTGAAATAAATGGTTGATCCAACTAGATTATGTTTTCAAATGTCATTCACGATAGTTCTGGGATGAAATTGGGGTCGTGAAAACCCTCTATAGAGTAAAAATAAAATCGATTTTTTTAATTCGGAATAGAGCATATTTACTGTTAGTATATCCATCATTTTACTGATGTAACAGCTGTCAGAACACAGTATACATACTATACACTACTTCTAAATCAAAGTACTATTTGTATAAATAAGTAAGTTATTAGGGTTTTTGTCACAGTCAATTTCTGACCCATTTACGAATCTTTGCCAGAAAAATTCTCGCTCCCAGGAACGTGAACGTGAATTTCAAGATTTCAAGATTTTTATTGATGTAATGTTACAAATAAGTCACAATTGTTATTTATATGCCTTTGAAAGAACAACAAGACTCCTTCCTCGAGACTTATTTCAATCCAGTGTGTCCATACCCAATGCTTTTCGCCTTCGTACAGAAACGAATGAACTTGAAGCAAAAGTTGACCTGAAATGAACTTAACATGTAGACGAGACCGAATTGCAGGAATATTTTAGGAGACAAGTGTGAGGAATCGTTAATCACGTTTAATTTGAGCAAATTGTCTCGTTATGTTAACATGGAGGGTAAACACAATTGTTCTTCTAATCATCTTGACATATTTTCGGTGCTTGGTATGCGCCAGAGAGCACTAATCTGCCTGCACGGGCCGTGCTCGCATAACACCGGCACTTCATCAAATATATTGTCTTTCCAGGCGTAAGATTTCATATTCCTGTTATTTATGTCCGACAATTTAATTTCCAGTCTCTTTTCGGCAAGTTAATAATAAATCCGTTCTTTTGTTCGCTCCGTATTTGCGTGAAGAATCTTCTGGAGCTGTGTTTTCTGCATTCTGCACGTGATTCAATGAAAAGAACCGATTAATTTATTCATGACGAAGCTATTCAAAGAAGCGTTTATATGATTTATATTGGTCCAAGAGATTATTTTGGGTGCGTTTATGTTTACTTTGATACTTATGGCTAATCATAAAATGGAACTAGTTATTGTTATTAGCATAGTATAATCGTGTGTGTTTTTACTTGTCCTCTTGCTCGAGCGTCTTGACGTGTGTATAACTTGAGGACAGCGACACGTCCGTGTCTTGTAGACAAGTGTCCTCTTGCTCGAGCGTCTTGACGTGTACTCGAGGACAGCGACACGTCCGTGTCTTGTAGACACGTGTCCTCTTGCTCGAGCGTCTTGACGTGTGAAGCTTGAGGACAGCGACACGTCCGTGTCTTGTAGACACGTGTCCTCTTGCTCGAGCGTCTTGACGTGTGAAGCTGGAGGACAGCGACACGTCCGTGTCTTGTAGACACGTGTCCTCTTGCTCGAGCGTCTTGACGTGTGAAGCTGGAGGACAGCGACACGTCCGTGTCTTGTAGACACGTGTCCTCTTGCTCGAGCGTCTTGACGTGTGAAGCTCGAGGACAGCGACACGTCCGTGTCTTGTAGACACGTGTCCTCTTGCTCGAGCGTCTTGACGTGTACTTGAGGACAGCGACACGTCCGTGTCTTGTAGACAAGTGTCCTCTTGCTCGAGCGTCTTGACGTGTACTCGAGGACAGCGACACGTCCGTGTCTTGTAGACACGTGTCCTCTTGCTCGAGCGTCTTGACGTGTACTCGAGGACAGCGACACGTCCGTGTCTTGTAGACACGTGTCCTCTTGCTCGAGCGTCTTGACGTGTGAAGCTTGAGGACAGCGACACGTCCGTGTCTTGTAGACACGTGTCCTCTTGCTCGAGCGTCTTGACGTGTACTCGAGGACAGCGACACGTCCGTGTCTTGTAGACACGTGTCCTCTTGCTCGAGCGTCTTGACCTGTGAAGCTTGAGGACAGCGACACGTCCGTGTCTTGTAGACAAGTGTCCTCTTGCTCGAGCGTCTTGACGTGTGAAGCTTGAGGACAGCGACACGTCCGTGTCTTGTAGACACGTGTCCTCTTGCTCGAGCGTCTTGACGTGTACTTGAGGACAGCGACACGTCCGTGTCTTGTAGACACGTGTCCTCTTGCTCGAGCGTCTTGACGTGTGAAGCTCGAGGACAGCGACACGTCCGTGTCTTGTAGACACGTGTCCTCTTGCTCGAGCGTCTTGACGTGTACTTGAGGACAGCGACACGTCCGTGTCTTGTAGACACGTGTCCTCTTGCTCGAGCGTCTTGACGTGTGAAGCTCGAGGACAGCGACACGTCCGTGTCTTGTAGACACGTGTCCTCTTGCTCGAGCGTCTTGACGTGTGAAGCTTGAGGACAGCGACACGTCCGTGTCTTGTAGACACGTGTCCTCTTGCTCGAGCGTCTTGACCTGTGAAGCTCGAGGACAGCGACACGTCCGTGTCTTGTAGACAAGTGTCCTCTTGCTCGAGCGTCTTGACGTGTACTCGAGGACAGCGACACGTCCGTGTCTTGTAGACACGTGTCCTCTTGCTCGAGCGTCTTGACGTGTGAAGCTTGAGGACAGCGACACGTCCGTGTCTTGTAGACACGTGTCCTCTTGCTCGAGCGTCTTGACGTGTGAAGCTTGAGGACAGCGACACGTCCGTGTCTTGTAGACACGTGTCCTCTTGCTCGAGCGTCTTGACGTGTGAAGCTTGAGGACAGCGACACGTCCGTGTCTTGTAGACACGTGTCCTCTTGCTCGAGCGTCTTGACGTGTGAAGCTCGAGGACAGCGACACGTCCGTGTCTTGTAGACACGTGTCCTCTTGCTCGAGCGTCTTGACGTGTACTCGAGGACAGCGACAAGTCCGTGTCTTGTAGACACGTGTCCTCTTGCTCGAGCGTCTTGACGTGTGAAGCTTGAGGACAGCGACACGTCCGTGTCTTGTAGACACGTGTCCTCTTGCTCGAGCGTCTTGACGTGTGAAGCTTGAGGACAGCGACACGTCCGTGTCTTGTAGACACGTGTCCTCTTGCTCGAGCGTCTTGACGTGTGAAGCTCGAGGACAGCGACACGTCCGTGTCTTGTAGACACGTGTCCTCTTGCTCGAGCGTCTTGACGTGTGAAGCTGGAGGACAGCGACACGTCCGTGTCTTGTAGACACGTGTCCTCTTGCTCGAGCGTCTTGACCTGTGAAGCTCGAGGACAGCGACACGTCCGTATCTGTCTTGTAGACACGTATCAGACGTCACTCACTCATGGGCAACAAAACTGAATATTGATCAAGTTTAAAATAAAACCTCGTTTGGGCTCACATCTATAACGGAACAGCTGTTAATTGTGGGCTTCAGCCCACCTGTGATATTTAATCGGTACACACATACAAGTCCTATCCGAAGTCGTTGAGAAGTAAAGTTGATACAGCTTGTTCATCATTCGACAGAGTGCAGATTGCTGCAGGTCAGACTATATGATTGGCTTCAATGAGGTCAGAGGTCAGGGTGTTTCGTCCGTCAGACGTGTGAAATTATCTATTCGCACGATAATCTCCCCTCTCTACGAACAAAGGGCGACAGCTCATCTTCTCTTTGTGTTCATCCACCGGCAGTTTTCTTAATTCAATCTCCCCGTTTTTTTTCTATTTAATAAATTCAATGAACGTCTGCGTCGTGATTTGTTGTAATAATCTGCATGCGGGCGAGAAGGTGCGTGCTCGCAGCTCGTTGATGAGCGAGGTGAGGATTGCGTCGTCAAGCAGCTCGTTGATGAGCGAGGTGAGCATTCGTCGTCAAGCAGCTCGTTGATGAGCGAGGTGAGGATTGCGTCGTCAAGCAGCTCGCTCGTTGATGAGCGAGGTGAGGATTCGTCGTCAAGCAGCTCGTTGATGAGCGAGGTGAGGATTCGTCGTCAAGCAGCTCGTTGATGAGCGAGGTGAGGATTGCGTCGTCAAGCAGCTCGTTGATGAGCGAGGTGAGGATTCGTCGTCAAGCAGCTCGTTGATGAGCGAGGTGAGGATTCTTCGTCAAGCAGCTCTTTGATGAGCGAGGTGAGGATTGCGTCGTCAAGCAGCTCGTTGATGAGCGAGGTGAGGATTGCGTCGTCAAGCAGCTCGTTGATGAGCGAGGTGAGGATTGCGTCGTCAAGCAGCTCGTTTATGAGCGAGGTGAGGATTCGTCGTCAAGCAGCTCGTTGATGAGCGAGGTGAGGATTGCGTCGTCAAGCAGCTCGTTGATGAGCGAGGTGAGGATTGCGTCGTCAAGCAGCTCGTTGATGAGCGAGGTGAGGATTCGTCGTCAAGCAGCTCGTTGATGAGCGAGGTGAGGATTCTTCGTCAAGCAGTTCGTTGATGAGCGAGGTGAGGATTCGTCGTCAAGCAGCTCGTTGATGAGCGAGGTGAGGATTGCGTCGTCAAGCAGCTCGTTGATGAGCGAGGTGAGGATTGCGTCGTCAAGCAGCTCGTTGATGAGCGAGGTGGGGATTCGTCGTCAAGCAGCTCGTTGATGAGCGAGGTGAGGATTCGTCGTCAAGCAGCTCGTTGATGAGCGAGGTGAGGATTGCGTCGTCAAGCAGATCGTTGATGAGCGAGGTGAGCATTGCGTCGTCAAGCAGCTCGTTGATGAGCGAGGTGAGGATTGCGTCGTCAAGCAGCTCGTTGATGAGCGAGGTGAGCATTGCGTCGTCAAGCAGCTCGTTGATGAGCGAGGTGAGGATTGCGTCGTCAAGCAGCTCGTTGATGAGCGAGGTGAGGATTCGTCGTCAAGCAGTTGATGAGCGAGGTGATGATTCGTCGTCAAGCAGCTCGTTGATGAGCGAGGTGAGGATTCGTCGTCAAGCAGCTCGTTGATGAGCGAGGTGAGGATTCGTCGTCAAGCAGCCCGTTGATGAGCGAGGTGAGGATTGCGTCGTCAAAAGCAGCTCGTTGATGAGCGAGGTGAGGATTGCGTCGGCAAAAGCAGCTCGTTGATGAGCGAGGTGAGGATTGCGTCGGCAAAAGCAGCTCGTTGATGAGCGAGGTGAGGATTCTTCGTCAAGCAGCTCGTTGATGAGCGAGGTGAGGATTGCGTCGTCAAGCAGAGGAAATGTGTGCATCTAACCCGACAGCAGGATTCATGTTGGGGCTGAACCGAATACTGGGCTCAACAGATATTAGAGCTATACAAAGAATTTAAAAAGTTCCGTCGTATGAATTTGAGGAGTGGGTATTAATAATTTGTGTGGCCCAGGTGAAATTGTACCTTCAGTAATTTGGCAATAAAACAAAAATTACTTTATCTAATTCCAAAGTTTCAAGTCTTCTTCGAAGTATTCCTTTTACACATGTATTCAGCAATTCTGACAGACTTTCATTGATTCCATACACCCCTGGAAGTCTTCAAATGTGACTCTGATGCACCTTCAGAGTTCTGGGATGTTCCCTCCTAAATCGTGTAATAACGAAGCCAGAAGGTCATCTTGGAAATTATTTGAAAACATCATCTTTCGAAAATATGAAAAATCCGCATGGGAGGATATGCGGACAGGGTTGGAAGGACTGTCATGCTTTAGGAAGCCCAGAGGCTGGATTCACAAAGAAGTAGTATCTCCTAATCAAAAGATGATACGTATTAGCAGATAATACATTTCATGAATCCAGCCTCAGAGTGTCAATTATACCACGTGACGTGTTAAAATGATGACCTACCTCTGTAGAACGACGGTTGAAGTTGCGCAGACGCAATGACATGGCTGCGCATTCCATCCACTTGACCGGATCTTGCACCGAATGCAACCGATTCTTTATCGGATTCATAACCTCACTTTCATAGTAAACTAAAAACTTGCAACGACATCAATCGTTGCTTGCTATAGTTCATGGCTGCCAAAAACACTCCTATCCATCTCCACCCCCAATCACATAAAATTTGCATAACCTAACCCCCTGCGACTTTTACCTGTTGCTCAAGATGACATTTTGTGATACGATTTGGGCCATTTTGACATTCAACTTTTAATCGTAGTTCGGCTTTCGGGAGATGCAGAGGGTGTTCATAGCAGAGGGTGCTCATAGCAGAGGGTGCCCATAGAAGAGGGTGCCCATAGCAGAGGGTGCTCATAGCAGAGGGTGCTCATAGCAGAGGGTGCCCATAGCAGAGGGTGCTCATAGCAGAGGGTGCTCATAGCAGAGGGTGCCCATAGCAGAGGGTGCCCATAGCAGAGGGTGCCCATAGCAGAGAGTGCTCATAGCAGAGGGTGCCCATAGCAGAGGGTGCCCATAGCAGAGGGTGCCCTTAGCAGAGTGTGCCCATAGCAGAGGGTGCCCATAGCAGAGGGTGCTCATAATATAGGGTGCCCATAGCAAAGGGTGCTCATAGCAGAGGGTGCTCATCATAGCAGAGGGTGCCCATAGCAGAGGGTGCTCATAGCAGAGTAGCTCATAGCAGAGGGTGCTCATAGCAGAGGGTGCTCATAGCAGAGGGTGCCCATAGCAGAGTGTGCCCATAGCAGAGGGTGCCCATAGCAGAGGGTGCCCATAGCAGAGGGTGCCAAAGCAGAGTGTGCCCATAGCAGAGGGTGCCCATAGCAGAGGGTGCCCATAGCAGAGAGTGCTCATAGCAGAGAGTGCTCATAGCAGAGTGTGCCCATAGCAGAGGGTGCCCATAGCAGAGGGTGCCCATAGCAGAGGGTGCTCAAAGCAGAGTGTGCCCATAGCAGAGGGTGCCCATAGCAGAGGGTGCTCATAGCAGAGGGTGCTTTAGCAGAGGGTGCCCAATCACTGAAAAAACGCAGAAATTTCTGAACATGCCTAACGGAACTACGATAGCTCACGGAGATGGTGTAGTAGTATTTTTAATTTATTGTCCCATTTCGGGACCTTTGGGTAGCGCACCTCTTATAAAACCAATTATTTATCATAAGTTATCTGGATAATTTTTGGGGGTCACAACTTGATTACACCCTGAATGAAGATACATTATCATAAATCAAGGATCAGTGATAATCAATTAGCTCAGAAATATATTTTAAATTAGTTATGTAATTTCTTTGAACATCGTACTTCGATATTCGTAGCTTACACGAACTTCTTTTGTTTTATATCAAAAATGTAAAATTATTGAATTTTCCTCCTGAGGACGGACATTTTGTTGGCCACGTTGACATGCAAACAGAGAAGGTTTGTTTTACATGTGTGCAAAATTATAGCTCGATCAAAGAAAAACTCGGACCTGTATAGCCAAAATATGAGTTTGATCAGATTTATCGAAGACCAGTTTCATTTTTCAACCTACCATCAGGAGATGTTTATTTAAATTTTAGCCAATGAATGGATTTCAAAAACATTTGGGGTCTGCAAACAGAAAAGGTTGTCTCCACATGTGTGCAAAATTTCAGCTCGATCGAAGAAAAACTCTGACCTGTGTATCGTCTATTAACAAACAAAAGTAAAAAAAAACAAAAAAAAAACAGAGGTCCGTGCCAAAAGAGCCGAAAGGAGACGCTCGCTTCGCTCGCTCAATTATTTGTGCCCACACTCGACTTAAATATTAAATATGATTGAAGATATTTTACCTATACATCTAGTACTTATAGTAGTTTAGGTAGGTAACAGTGGCGGTTTGTGCATGAGGCAAGGGAGGCTGTGCCTCCCTAAATATTAGAGAAGAAGAAAGGGATTGCATCGTATTTCACAACTCTTAACTGCATATATAATTGTGTATATCATTTTAATTTTAAATTATATAAATATTAGTATTTTACTTTGATTGATTGGTTTAATTCGCCACGCCAATCCCCGACAATGAGTGCGCGCGCTGCTGAATACACGTTAGCTTTATACGCGGACTGCAAGGGAGGCTGAGGTGCTTACAGCCTCGTGTAGCCTCTGATTTCTACAGGCGAGGGGCAAGCGCGGGAGTGCGGGGTAGCGCAACGCATGCAGAGCTATGATGACGTCAGTGAGGCGGCGGACATGCCCGAGAGACCCCGAGCGAACGACGAAGCTTTCTGCCCGCGCCGCTCTGCCCACGCGTTTACTATAGTATTTTATAATTCGTTTAATATATTAAACGTAATTATAAAATATTTTTCTGCCTCCCCACATTACAAACCCACAAACCGCCACTGGTAGGTAAAGATATTTTGATTGTGTGTTACTTTCACATCCTATTTTGTAATTTGCACGGCTCAAAAGTTACAATGATATTTATTCTCACAGGAATTTACCTCGGGGTGCAAACGATTCGTGTTTATCCTTGTAGGTTTCACTGCAATTAATACTGAAAAGAACACACCTAACTACATGTATAAAAACACTCCACGATTACTACCAAAAACGTCCGCTCACTCGTTTAATTATTTTTGAGTCATGGTCATTCTATCATAATTGCATGTAGCTTATTATTACATGTAAATTACTCTGATACATACCGGAAAAGATTATCTATATTATCTGCATTTTTGTCTAAAGTATTGAGTACAGTACCGTACAGTACTAACCCTTTCGGACACTGCCCACACATTGTTTGTCAGTGACATCTGCGAAGAAAAACTTTAACTTGATTATCGATGTACCTTTTTTAATGGGTCACAACTGGCAAAAAAATCAAACTTTCCAAAAATCTACAAAAATAAATTTTTGTCAGGGTCTGAAAGGCTATTTCAAAATTGACTGGCATAACGCAATAATTTTGGCTTTGTTTCTTCAGAGCTTCGTATTCATTTTAGACCTTGCTTTTGATCAAAAGTAGTACACATTATTCAGCATTTAATGCATCTGTCTTGAGTTTCAGATCACACCATTAATTAATCGATCCAATTACAATTGATTATTCATTATTCGATGCCAAAGAATCGTTTTATATAGTCAAGAAACTTTGTGCTCGAACATATTGCAGCAACTCAACAACCTGTTTTGTAATAACGCTTAAAATTGAAATATAATTTTAATATTCTAAACACATTGATGATTCTTGAGTCCACAATTCAATTGCAGTGATGTAGTACGTTGAAACATTAAACAGCAGCTTCATTATCAGGATGGTAATTTCAGCGTAAAGGATATGGAAAGCACGTGATAAAAAATACAATTATCTATCCTGAATATTTCTAAATGTCTTTCTATCCAGTATTGCATTCAATGCAGTGTCACCACTCTGTGGCTACTTGACTATCTAGTCCCGTGTTTGGGCACCCCTTGCCAGACCGTTAGCACCAGCATGTATATTATAAAACACTGTGGTCGTTTTGTCCGCCCCTTGATCGCTCGAAGCAGCGGCATGTAATCACAAAACACACACACACGTATAAAACTGCAATTAGCATAATTTATGTACATAAAACATCTCTAAGCTGAGAAACCTGCATGATTATGTGAGCCCACGTTGTCGAGGTGGTACCAAGCCTAGCTGGTAATTATAACATTGCTTTGCTTGCATCACTCTAGCAACTGCAATTACCCAATCTGCATTGAAAGTCACATGTTATTATCGATCAAAGCCATGCGACATTACACATCGCAATTTAAAATCAAACAAGGGTGTAGTCTTAATAACGGGGCATTTGTTTATTTATAGCGTATACATTTTAAAACTAATAATCAATTTTTATTTTGAACCATAAAATAGATAATAATTGTACATATAATCAATAACAAATCAACCTGGTCTCTATTATCTGTGGCACGTTACTATACCCACATTTTTTATTAAGAAATAAGTTGAAGTTTATTAGTCTCGAAAGACAAAATTAGCCATCTCAAATTGAATCCACAGTAAACGAATATAATGCGTCGGGGTGAATTAGCTCGAAGATGTTATTCAGTGTGTAGCTGTGACAGTAATTTGCCTCGCCCCGCGGGTGTTTTGCTGGCGTAATATCAGTTATCAGTGGTTATCAGCTCCATATGCGCCGCTCGCATTCCTCACACCGCCTGGCTGGCATCTTGTCGGCTTTCTGTCAATAATGACAGGTTAGCTGCCAGACCGCGTCGCCTGCAGCGCTCCACACGGCACAGACTGTAAACACCAATTATTCAGAGAGCCACCTTAAACCTTTAAGTTTAATCCAAGTGCCAGTGGATCAACAGCGGTGGAGTCCAGATGGGAATAAGCCGATCAATCCGACTACAGATTGACATGTCTGTCTGTTATCAGGGGCGGACTCATGGGCCGGGCCCTGCAATATAACTGAGAGGCTCCTATAATGAAGCTCGCTAGTAATTGCGTAATTTTCAGCTGGGCTCTTAATTACCTCTATAGCGTATAAGACCCTCTGTAAAGAGATCGTTGCACATGACCTTCTTCCCGTAAGCCACTCACTCAAACTGACATCACCCTGCTTGTTACAATTGAAGATTGATCGCTGATTGATTGACATCGTTCGTCATTGATTGAATCAATGTTTATGTTTATGGCATAAAACTTCCAGAAGTTCCTCGCCTTGTTGTCTTAATTTTAGCCGACAAATGTTTTGATTATTTCTGTACAAACAAAATGTCCAACTGCTAGGGAGGGTCCAAAATCTGTCACGAAAACAAAGAATGACACACGCCTAGGATGACTCTTCCAACGTCAGTCACCTTCCCCTTCTCTTGCCTGTTTCAAAGGTTATTGTGTACAACTTACAAGTTGTTTGGCATATAAAGTATATAAACGTAACTCTGAGGTAGCATTTTGAACTAAGCCTTGTGCCTCTTTTATATCTCTTGGAATCATTTTCATCCATCATCCTATTTTAACGACTCTAATAAAATGTTGACGTTCCTCAGAGTGGCATGAAGTATAGGAAACGACTGCTTCTGAAACTCTCGGGAACGCTTTGCTTTACACTCACAATTAGCTCTCTCACCCATGTTAAGATAACGCGATCATTAACCTACCGTTTCATGTCAGGACAATAATACTTATCTTAAGTGGGATTATAAATGAAATTGTCATTCATCCTCGTTCGCAGCCAGTTGGCTGAGAGAACCAATCAGAATGCGGACATCTAATAAGTTCTGAATCGCGTGGGATCCTCGGTTAATTGCTTGATAATAATGAGAGATGAATGTTGCTGGCGATAGGAACAAAGAAGATGGTAAATAAAGCATTCAGGAAACATAATTGCTAGGAACGAAACATTGTAATATGTTTGCTTAATTATTACACCTCACTAATATAATTATACAGCAATTATGAATAGGAACATTATTAAAACTTAATAAAGAAAAGATGTTTGTAACATGCTATAATTACAAATTGAACCATTGTGCATGGCAGAGAGAAGAATGAGCCCCTAATTAAGGTTATGTATACCAAACAATGGCACTCTGCTTAATTGCGATTAACTTTCCAAATTATAAACGGTAAATTTATACAAATTGTATAATTGGTGCAAGATATTAATGAGTGATCGAGGTTGAAAACAAAGGTAAATTGGATTGAAACGTTTCTTAATAATAAAACAAGGGACTATACGGTGTGTTGATGATATAAATTATAATTGCACATTTTACAAACTAAGTCCCTGGCTCACACTAGCGCATTCTTGCAGACCGCAAATTCTTGTAGGTAGAAAATATACTGCTGGCAAGGTAACGACGACAATTCCCTTTTTCGTAGACTTCTACAGATGACCTTGACAGTAGTTTGCGTTGTCACCGCTAGTTGTGATGTGACATGTGTAAGTATGACCGGAGAATTAGTTTGCACCCAGCTTTCACCAGTTTGTATTTCTGCGCGAAAACACGTTGTTTTCATTCTTGAATCTTGCGATGTGCATACATGAACTGTTCCAATATGTCTTGCCATCGTTGATTTTGAATCACCGTTTGAGAGTGGACAGCGCTAGTGTCGCTCAACGCCATAGTATTGCATAGAGACGATTAGTTCCTCGACCCACCGCCTCCCGTTTTACACCTAGGAGAAGACAGAGAAAACACATGATTTAGTTTGAACATTCTTGACGTTTATTACAAAGCAGTTTGAGCTCCAGTCTAAGCAAGAAGCCAGCTTATATGTTGCTTTGCCTTGCCGCTACAACAACTCGTGGTTGGACGAGATTAGGTTTATTAAAATCTTCGGCCGTCCGGCGGGGCTTTCAGATTACAAGAAGAAGCCGATCAACTTTACAAAGTGGTATCAGATAATCAGTCTTCGCAGACGGCTTCCAATCCCGCGGCTGGAATCACAGATGTGATCAGTTGATCCGGGGGTGGAGGAGGGGGAGGGGGAGTTCCTCCCGAGGGCTGCGGACAACTCTTATTAGATAATTAGCTTTATGCGAGAAGAGATAATCACATGGACGAAACAAGACGGCGATTTGCAAGAGCAGAACAAGACCAGTGGCGAGAAACTCAAGCTCACTCCTAAATGCACTTGCTTCTTCTCAACATCTTGTTTCCATAAATTACGTAAGAATTACAGGATTTACACATGAGGGTTATCTATTGCCAATTTTTGTTGAGTATAATTTGTTTGCGACGAAGTTTCTCTTTCTCTTTTATTTATTTTCGAAACAACTTATCATCCTAGTGTTCGGCTGGTTTTGTTTGCTCTGCCTTTTAATACTCATTTATCTAAACCCAATCGCTTCTTTTTTTGTGATACAATGTATAGGAGAAGATGTCAAGAAATTAAACTTAAGTATTTTGTGACAGATATATTGAACGTGTTTTCTATAATACTGCAGTGGAAGAGATGTTATGTGGAGGAGACTTAATTGTGAATATATGCAAGTAATCCAAAAGTCTATCCGTCCCAATTGTTTACATTAAGCACAGACATTTAAATAGCCTTCTTGTACCTGCATTCAGTAATACATGTATTACTAGGACATGCATGTCCTTGTAGTAATTGGCAATGTCGTTAACTTTTCGTAGTTCATCCTGAAATATGTTCTAAAAACTCCACCTCGAGTCGAACCAAAAGTTGACAGACAAGCAGACTGAAACGTCATGGCTCATGTCTAAATACATATTATTATTTACATTTGTTTGTTTGTAATCGTGTATGGCTGTTACAAAAAAACAAGGACGATTTAAATAAAGTAAACTGATAATATTTGCTTCTCGTGAAGTAAAATAAAAATGTGTGTTTCTTTTAAAGATGAGTCGGAATTTCCGTGGGCAATGATTGGGGTGCGCATTTCGTTCCCTGGATTGGTCACAGCATGTTGCTGGCTGAGAGAGAGAGAGATGCTGGGATCTGGGATGGTCCGGCCCGGGGCGCTGGAGCGAGTTCACCGACAAAGCGGCGGACCATTAGACCCGCGCGGCTTATATGCTAATCACGTGTTCCAAGTGTTAGATACATCGCAACACATTAATGTAAACTCTCCTCTCTCTTGTATAGATTCCAATAGAAGCCGCACTCATAAATAACACACACGCATGACTCCACGCTGCAGCGAGCTCGCATGTGAGGTTCGATCTCCGAGTACCTATCAGAGAGCAGCTTCACGTCAGCACAAACACATAGATGCGGGGTTTAATGTGGCGATCGCATGTGCAATCACAGAACAAGATAACAATGCCAACTCAAAGTACTCAAAGAACAATACTGCTAGATAGACACTAACTCTTCCCTTGAAAAAGAGTTATTTTTTAAAATTAATAACGCTCTTTTTCTAAGAGTGATAGTAACTGTAAAACGACTGTGGACGACCTCCGATTTATTTATTATGGATTATAAATGATAGAGCGTGAATTGAGTCTGCCTCGCCGGAAATAACGTATTAAACTTTTTTAATTACATAAATAGAAATTAAAATATTAACGTTACCTGAACAAAAAAGTGGTCAGAAAAATTAAAATAATTATTGAACGGTTCTGAAAGCAGGAACGGGGCATTCAATTTGGTTGCTTGCCATTTATTGCGAGTGTAGCTTGGAACATAATCTCCAGTGTACCATCATAATAGCATATGTTCGATTACCCGCGCACACGGCATCGTGCTATTAGACAAAGATCCACCATTCAAAGATGATTAATTAGTCGATATTCTATTTAAATGTTCATCTCTTATTTGACACCTTTGTTATTGGAACTTCTTTGTGTGGGACGCGGTTCTTTGTTCGACTCCATCTTTAATAATGGAGCCACCTGATTGGATAACGAGCCACCCTTGGTGATTGACTTCATGTCATGGGGCAATTTAATGATGCATTCAATGATGAGATCGACAACGTCGTTACTAAGAAATCATGTTCACCAGGACAATTATTGTACGCTCCATTTACAAATGGTAAATGTATAGTTATTGTCAAGTTGTAAAGATTATAATATTTATTTAAAACAATACGTTTTGACCCACTTTATGCCAAGTCAATTTAAATTCTGTATGTTACAACGGGGTTGAATTACTTGTAGTACCAACAAATATTGATATTTTCTTTTTCACTGGTTATTTCTACCAAATCTTTTATTTATGCAGTTGAATAGCTCATTTATTGTTATGAACAAAAACACTATCAATGTGAATTCACAATGTGAACAGTTATAAACTCTACTATAGTACTATAGTACACCTATAGTAGAGTAATTCTTTGGAAATAGTTTCCTCGTAAGTCGTAAGTCCTACGACAAATTTGTGATGTTGTCTAGTGATGTGAGTTATAATTTCAAACAATAATTAGTAATTAGTCTCTAAAGTTCTAAATATAAAACCTGTCGATGTTCCCACCTCTGGCTACTTCACTTCCATCCAAATGAGGTTGACTTTTAAAACAGGTTTACGACATTCCATTGAAATATCCGACAATCACGCAGTATTGCATAGTGTTGTGCCTTGAAGAGCATGACGCCAGGATGTCTGGTGGAATGCCGAGTCTCCACCCCTGCTGGAGCCAGTGCAGGCAGCTCGGGTAGTAGACGCATACCTCGCTCCACTCCACAGACTGCGTGGCTCCACATCGCCGCCAGCCACAGCCTCCACACAGATTACTGCAGGTGTTGGATCATCTCGGAGAAATAGTTTCCCGAGTCACACATTCCGCGCAGCCGCAGCAATTAGTCCGAGATACGGTGTTATGATTTGCATTATTATCTTGATGTTATTATTTCATCGTTGTAATCCATCACTTTGTATTGTCTCGACTCAAACTTGTTGGTGCTTTCACATGTACCTAAGCAAAAACCTGAGCATCCTTGACAGTCTGGTCATTATACACTAATTAGCAACACAAATGGCAAGAAGCTGGCTTCAAGTTGAGGTTTTAGAGAGATCAAGAGAGAGAGATAGAGTGCGACCAGCCTCAATGTATTGTCAATTGGACTTTCATATGATGTCTATAACTAATTGGTTGGTCATTAATCCAGTGCTGACCACAAGTTTGATGAGGTTGCCTCAGTGTGCGAGCTGCCGCATAATGAGATCCACCTCAACTATTCAAGTTCATTTAGTCAGCGCGCAGGCGCATAAGCAAGGATTAATAACGCCTTCTGACAGGTGGGATGGCCGATTTTAAATATAAATAATTTTAATTGGTTTTGACAAAGAAGCCTATTGTTACATTGGACAACAATGTCCGGACTCCTCAAGGCAATTAATCACAAGTTTAATCGTTGTATTAACGCATCAGGTGTGAGATGGTTAAGTTTCTTAACACATGATAAGTATACAGCGGGACCTAGATTGGAACCTTGAAGGACTCTGTCTTTAAATCTGCTCGCAACTAGCCGACAATTAATTACCAGTAACTCTGCAATTAGATTTAATTCACTTCTTATAGGTTACTTGCTCTATAGGTGACGGTTAGAATATATTACCGCGTTGTAATGAATTTAAAATGAACTCTTTTCGTTACTCGCCACTTATAGAGCTAGGCGGCATAGGTATACCTGTATTCAATATATTTCAGGTTCTATGATGGCATGCGTAATAAAATGTTGGTTTGTTTAATTATTGCGGTCGCTGTCACGAGGAAGCGTTTTACACGTTTCAAATGCTGTTAAGTACAGCTTGTATAGTGTAAGATATAATTTAATGTAAAAATATAATAACGAATTGTTTGAATGGCCGACACGCAAGCTGCACGGGACCCAAGCTATACGGACATAAATAGAACTACTAGACAGAATATAATTGCGGTCCAGCACGACATTTCCAAGTATTTTACTCTAGTGTTTAACTACTGTTTGTCTTGGAGTAATTGAATTAAGCACAAAATAAACAGAAGTATTCAAATTGTTCACGTTGAAACAATAAAAATGTTTCGCGCTGTCTTGCTTTTATGATTCAACAAAACTCGGCGTAGTTTATGGCGCTTCATTGGGGAACTATTCTGGCAACAATGATTGTTTAATCACTGCTAGATAGAGCAACAATGCTGCCTCCAGCGGTGCTCTGTGGAACTGCCTCCAGGCATCGTCGGCTTGAATCTTTTAAATGAGTATAATGGACCATTATGAAGTTGATTCTACGTCAGTCTGTCGGCTCTCAGTTCACATCATTTATTTCATAATCTAAAAACAACAATCATGAAGAGGCTGATACACGCATGCGCAAGACAAGCAACGCTACACTGATTCCGAGTCTTATAGACATTACGTTTATCATTATTATCATCTAGAGCTGGAATTCATTACCTTTGAAAACACGCAAAGAATCAACGATCGGGCTTAATTTTATTATGGCATAAAATTTTTCCATGACTAAGGCTGCATTTCACCAAGATTCTAAACCCGGGTTAGAGGCGGTAAACCTGGTTTAGAGGCCTTTAAACCAGGTTTACCGGCTCTAACCAGGGTTTAGAATCTTGGTGAAACGCAGCCTAAGAATTCGGTATACCGAATTCTTACCGGATTATGATTATGATATATGATATTAGATTATGATAAGATCGGTATACCGAATTCTTAGTCACAAGGTGTCGTTGGCTACGTCTTTGTATGCATTTGTAACGATTATAGTATAGTACAGTATAGTATAGTATAGTATAGTTCAGTATAGTAATATTATAATATTTATAAGTATTTGGTCGTGGTATGCGGTGAGGAATTGAGGTAAAAGCACGAGATTATCTTCTATAATTTAGCAGATGCCGGTATAAGATAATCCTGTAACAAAATTACTTTACCGGTTTGCTGCTCTTTCTTAGCTAAAGATAAGAATTGAAGACTAATGAAAGCTACAGGTATTGAATAATTCACTTTAAAAAAGTGCAAGAAAATATTCTGCTTTCTTAGAGCGGATTGGGAAATTCCACTGTGAGACTTGTATACATAATCCAAGTTCCATTAAAACACTCGATTTGTAACGCGCTCGTCGTATTATTAGTTTTATTTCGAATAATTAGATTCAACTCTCTTGGGATACAGATAATGTTTTAATAACCCAATCAGATTCATTATGGCTATCCGCAAGAAAACACAGGTTATAATAAATTTTTATTGAAACACATTATTCTGGTAAAAACCATGCATTTATCGGATAATTGTAATGATGACTTACATCCAGCTATAACAAAACGTCTTGTCTTAATTATCTAGTAGGTAATACGATGAAAAATAGTTTGGTTTTCCACTGTTATGTAGCAAGTATTTGTTGTAGTGGTCTGCGCTTTGCTTGCGTCCAGTGTATTGGAATGTAGTATTGGAAGTGTTTGCTGAAGGCATGAAGCTCCATCGGCCAGCGCCTGACGTGTCTGAAGAGATGCCTCGAACCTGTAATTACCAGGGTAACTCAAACACATTTGTGCTCCTCTGACACCAACAGCATTTAGCCGCCCGTCAGCGGCACTCTTTGTTGGTCCGATTAAAGGGGCGTTCATTTGTACCTGCAAGGATCCGATCTTCAGATTATAGAGGAACAGAGTCTCGATATAGATGCCCTCTGCCGGTGAGATCGCAAGCTAAGCTGAGGATGATTCGAATACATCTCAGGGATTGTGTCTACGCGATAAACAACATTCAGAATATGCTTCAGATGTAATATTATTGGAATCAAGTTAACACCAAGTTATGCAGAAAGTAAATTACTCATCGAGGAACGAAGCAAATTTAATTGCAATGGTGAAAGGAAATGGTCATTTCAATTTGAATTATTTTACTTGAGCGACCGACTCCTTTTGGCTCTTTTGGCACGGACCTCTGTTTTTTTTTGTCTGTGTTTTTCTGTTACTTCACAGTTTTTCTTCGATCGAGCTGAAATTTTGCACACATGTAGGTACGGACCATTTCTGGGCGTTGCAGACCCTAATTTATTTAAAATCCGCTGATTGGTTCAAATTTAAAAAAAAAAACTTTCGATTGGTTGGTTTGATTAATTTGAAATTTTGACAAGTAATTGCGACCAATATTTTCCCCAATCTAAAGTCATACTCCACTGTACAATTCAAATTGGACAATTTGAAATTAATGAAAATCTGAAATCCAATTGGCTTAAGATTTGAATTGCCCAACTTGAATTGTATATAGTGGAATATGGACTTTACAAAGTTTGAACCAAATCCTCCCATTGGCTAAAATTTAAAACCATCTTTCCTGTGATTTTTGAAATTTAAACTAGAACCGCTTGACCGATCAACTTAAAACTTCGCATGGTCATTAGGACCAACATTTTAGGTATTTTTGCCAATTTTCAGTCTAGCATGTCGTTATTTTCAAAAGTTTTTGTCATTTTAAGGACATTTTATTCCATAATAGCTTGAATTATTTGAAAAATGTATACTAAGTACAATTTCATCCCTGTCTTCTTTAAGCTTCTGCTCCAAGGCCTGTAGAGCAGCCAAGCTAAGCAGTACACAATTTACAGTAAAATGAAAGCATAATTTTGAGCTAGCGCATATCAAATCGGATGCAGTACGAAGGCCAAATCTTCCAATGGTTGAAGTTTAAATAATATCTTCTGATTGGTCGACAATCAAAATGTTCCGATTATAAGTTCAAATTTTGCATGGTGATCAAGTCCAACATAATCTATATTTTACACATTGTAAGCCCAATCAGTCAAGTATTAATTGTCATTTTACGAGTTTAGTATGGATTGTCAAAAGAGATTTCTGGAAAAAGTATGTAGGAAAGTCACGACACAATGGATCTGTTATTTATCCAGAGTATTTATGGAGACGAGAAAGTTGCAAAGAAAATCGTCTCGTGCCGTGTCGTGTACCGTGACTTGGGATGTCGCATGTTCTGTGCTCGCTCATCAACGCGTTACACTGAGCGTTTTCCTTAGTATTATAAATAATTGTCTTGATTTTCTTTTAGGAACACATTATTTAAATTATCTTTCAAAAATGTCAACAAGTACAGAGTCAGATTATTGTCCCCAAATAATACACACACTGTGCACGAGCAGAATCTCGTTGATCAACCAAAAGTTGCTGTTGCTAATTCCCATAGTTTAATCTTTAGTTTCGTTAAAATCCACTTCAGGAAATGTGGTGTATTGCCATTACTGCGGCATAGCTTAAATAAACTGCAGTCAATGTAGCCTAGAGGTTAATGTCAACTCAGGAAACAAGCTCAGCAATTAAATAGCAGTAATGGTAATACACCGAATTTTCTGAGCCCTAAGACTAAGAGACATGAATATGAATATCGAAGAGCAGAACGTGTAATACGAACTCAGAAGTAGTGATTGTGCGGTATTTATAGTATTACAACTGCGACTTTTTCTCAGCACAATTTCTAATATTTTCTCCACTTCAGTGCGGTGTCACATGCTGTGCTCATTGCACATCATTGCATTGCGCTGTACGAGCAACTAAAGTAGAAGTAATCTTATAGGCGGGGCTCTAGTGCGTATTGAGCGAGTTATTGGAATATTAATGAGCGATGCATGTCCTTATAGCCTACATGTCACCATACACATGCATTATACTCCCTTCAACTCTTTTTTTTAAACACCAATGTCAATTTTTTAAATATATTATTAAAATCACTTCACGCCAATAATATTGTACTGATAACAGAGGAAGTAAAGTAGAAAGTTATACAGAGATGAGGAAATGGCAAAAGAATTGAAATTCACTTCCGAATATGTAAGCAGTGAACATTACGAATTCTACGTCTACTCTTGGGTATAGTCGCAATAATTGCATTGCCCTGGTTGCTATGGTAACATACCTCAAATCTTGTTTATTTGATTAAAGACATACCTTAATAGTAGCAAATAATATAAGCACGAAAGATAATGATTACTTTACTTATTACTGAACATATTCTGTCCCCCAGTTAGATTTTGGTCGAGATTGAGATTACAATAATATGTGAAGGTAGAAACAGATGAAAAACTTATATTATGTCCCGAGTTGTAGAACAGGACGATGCCATGGAATGAATGGAATTATCCAGGGGCAGAGGAAGCTGCGAGGATGATTATAAAGTTGGCTGCAAATATTTTCAAGTTAGTTACGATCAATAAATTCCTCTGTGAATGTTTAACCATGTGGTTAAATTTACGTAACCTTTTGTAAATTATTTTATAAATTTATTTTGTTTTCACTTAGTTTACATACTACACAAGTATTTTATATTGTCGCGAAGGATTTTTGAATGCTAATAATTGAATTGTTGGCATAATTACCGTCAAATAAGGTGATAAGAAACTAGGGGTTGACAAAAACAAGAATCAAGAAACTGTTTCAAGAAAGCTGCGATTTCGATGGCACTAGATTTAACTATGGACGTAATTATTTCTGTCAAATTTTGTGTTGTAGAACTTTACTCAACTCGACCTCTGTAGGTAATATTGAGCAAGTATTTCATATTTACATAATATTGGAAATTTAATTGAGAATCTATTGGTATTTTATTAGTGTGGAGAATTAAAAATGTTAAGCCTATAAAAATACTAATACTGGACCCATACTTAAGGTTAAATGTCTTTTGAAATAATTTTTTAATTTTTTAATTGGTGTTTTAATTTTTCTAACATTTTTTTCCTAATATATTGACATGATCTTAAGGACTCCCTGGTTTACTGGTCCGAACTTATCATTGATTTTCACCAGTGTTTCTTATCACTTCCCTCTTTGGTGACAATAAAATACTTAGGTAAACGTGCAATCAAAGTGATTTCTTTTACTAAATCTGCTATCATTCTGATCAAATTGCATCAAGACGTGAAAACCATAAGTATTCTCAAAATATCTTTGGCACTAACTGTTCAAAGCCGAAAGTTGTTTCTGGCCACCCCGCTTTATTGTGAGCAAAATATGTTGGGACATTCATTTGGAAACCCCTTGAACAAGACTGTGTAAATAATTTACTCATGGCGGCGAGAATTAGCATAGGAAAGAGACCGAAGTACACACAGCGGAATTAATAAATAAACATGAGCCTTATAGAGTAATCTTATGTTTTTTTAACATTTATACCTGAATTAAAAGTGAGCAGCTATTATTTGCGTGCTGCACCTTTGCACGGCCATTTTGTCGTCCAACCCCATCACCTGACGAGCTGAGGGTCCAAGTGGCGTACTCGTCAGTCCGAGGACGCGGCAAAGAGAGTAAGCGATGGCCTGTAATTAGGAAGTTAGCGCGCTTATGAAGTAGCGTGCAGGATTGCGGCAATGCCGTGCTCTCTGTTGCCCTAAGATCTCGCCGATAAGATGCCTGGCAAACATGCCCACAGATTGCAGCGTAATCTCACATGCCGCATTGATCGATATATTGCCACATTTGCAGCCTATTTCTATACGAAACCTTGGTCATTATTGTCGAGACCATACTTGTAAATATTATATTTACGTCATCGAAAATCAAAGCTACAATTTTTAAAATAAATCGATATCGTGCAAAAAAATCAGGGAACGTAAGGCCAGATGTGATGCGAATAAAACCCAGCCGATGTTAGGGAAAGTTGAGTTATTTGATGGACAACTATATTTTAATCTATTTATTCTCATGTTGATCATAGCAAGATTGTATGGCGTCGGTTAAACACATGTCACAAGTTAGATATAATCTGGAAAATGGTTGCAGAAGTGCAGAACACGAGCGAAAATAATTGTTTTCATTTGACAAATTGATTTTATTTCCAAGTTATTATTTATTTTAAAAAGTCACGCTGAACTGTCAGGACATGATTATCAGCCAATAAGAAAACGCTCCATGGAGTGTTGATTGATAAGCGAGCATCCTTGACATTCAATAAGCAGAGAGCTATCGTTTCATGAAAGAAAATGTATACTACTTGATACAACATTGGTTGGATATTTTTTGGCCTAGGGCAAGACAACTAAGTATACGAAACAAAACAAAATAAAATTAACAAATTCAAAATATGACAAATTCACACAAAAATGTTTTAATTAGTAGGCCTATCTGCTTATATCAAACGTAGAGACATGACAGAGGTGGTGGGAGTTATACGACGCGTTGGTGGGGGCGACTTTATGGTGGATTTTCATTCTCTTCAGTAAGGAGAAAATAGTTTTAAGCAATTATATGTCTTTAATTTAGGAAAAATATAAAACATAAAACATTCGTATTTATTTTTTTACACTGAAGCATTTTCTGTATTTTTGTCAGTTATACCCAAGGTGTTTATAGAAGTTTGTGTTATACCTATTTAATATTTTGAGCTAATACCTAAACCAAAACTTCATTCTTGAATGCAATTATGAAATGAATCCTGTATTTTGGATTTTCTTCTCCTGCAAAAGTGGCCTGAAGGGCACAATATTCAACACATCGAAACCCACATTATCCACAGTGCGACTTGCTCCTGAGGTCCAGAAAACGATGGTTGTGTAATAATGATTTATTATTATTACTTTAAGGCCCGGTTGTACGATGTACCGATAAATAAGATAAAGTTCACTTTAGCCTAAAGTGGACTTTAGCGGTCTAGATGGCTGTGTTTCATTGGCTGTTGCCATGGTTTCAGGCGATAAATCCTACCGCTAACTTTATCGGGACTTGGTAATGGTACACTGCCGGGCTAAAACTTGGCGACTGGACTTATTTTGATTGCTGGTCATTTAAAAGAGAAACAGAAGTAAGAAAATCAAAATACACCACCATAAACTTCAGTCTTTCATTTGTTAACATAATAATATGTCGACAAATCTCCTCAAATATATATAGGTACCAAATTTAAACAGTATAAAGCTCCAAGTCACAGGTGATACTAACGTATTTGGCGATGCCCTATGATGATTGTAAAGCATGCTGGAAACTGCGAGTTTACACATAGAAAAATATTTCAACAATGACAAACAATGTTGCCAAACCTTGCACGTAAATTTTCGATTGTTGATGAAAAGTAAACAAAACTGAAGTATTTTTGTGTTCCTCAGTGTTTATGCAATAAATCAAATTCATGTTAGTCATTGTAATTGCAAGAAGATACCATCTAACAAGGTGTCATGAGCTGCTGAATGGAGGCTGACGTTCATTGAATTGACATCTTGCATCTATCATCACCTTGTTTAATCTAAATTTGGTATACATTTGAGGAGATGTGTAAATGAAATGAAATATAAACAATACATACATATTTTGAAATGTTTCGTTTAAATATTACCTACCAGCAATCACAGCAAGTCCCCATGCTATTTTAAAGGAGACATTACCATGGTTACCATGTGCCACTGTATAGGCGATGGCACTCTATAGAAAAGCAGAGGAAAAGCAATTATTAAAATAATATCCCATTTTGCACTACAGCTCATTAATATTATTTTGCTATGAAGATCAGGGCAAACTTAATTTTTGAGAAGATTATTTTTACACAATTTTCAATAATAATAATATAATTACGTAACTCGCTTTTTGATATTTTTTTATTATTTCAAACCCTGTTTTAAAAAACATTTGGGTCAGGGGGTAGACAATTTTTGCACAGAAGAAATCAATAAAATCAACAATAAATATCAACAATTAAATCAACTGAGTAACACCCGCTCCAAATAAGTGATTTTCACTCACCCATAATATTACACCCATAATATCACCCATAATATTACATCGTTTTCTCATCACCCTCCACCCTGGAAGGTTGGCTTTCGCAAGCATTTTCCTATCCTAATACAATGACTATACCGAAGTGATAACTTGTAATATAAAAACGTCCAGGATTGATTCTGCTCAAACGTAAACCCAGCCTTGACCTGGTCCGGAGCGAATTATTGATGGTCTACATCATCTCGTGTTCGTGAGATTGAGCTATGCAAATGTTGCTTCTCCGCATCCCTGATGACCCGATGACATGTCCAGCAGCAATTAGCAGTGTATTCAATTCACAGCAAGGATGAAACAACAGAGGCAGTGACTGATGTAGACAGTGCAGGGAATCTATGTATTCCATCAAGCTGTCAATCCATATCGCTGTCAGGATGTTGCCGCGCAAGAGACAGTCAATTAATCGAGTTTTTAGCGATTGTATTATGCAGGTGTCACTGTGATACATCCATCGGTGATGATACTGCGGGGATTGAGGTGCCATGCTGAACCTTGGGCAACGGCACAATACAGACTTTAAATTAGGGATGGAGCGAACTTGGATTTTGATATCGACTATCGATATCATTTATATATCGATATATATCGATATATCGATATCGCGATATATCGATATATTGAAATATTGAAATATCGATATATCGATATATTGAAGTATCGATATATTGAAATATCGAAATATCGATATATTGAAATATTGAAATATCGAAATATCGATATATTGAAATATCGATATATTAAAATATTGAAATATCGATATATCGAAATATCGAAATATTGATATGGAAGTATTATATTACGATGTAGGTATGGAATTATTGATATAGGATCGCATAAATGCCTTAAATTGCTCCTAAAACTGCTAGGAATTTCAAAAGAAAATGTAAAAAGAAATAACATAGCCGTTCCAAAATATAGGGTCACCGGCCAGATAAGAAAGAAATGTGAATAATCTGAGAAATTGTCCATAAATCTGGTAAACGCTGCACTGCAAACATGAATTATTTTGTCATAGTAGGTATAAACTTCAATTAAGAACATAGTTGTATCGTCCGGTAAGGCTTCAATATATCAATATTTCAATATATCGATATTTCAATATTTCGATATTTCAATATTTCAATATATCGATATTTCAATATTTCGATATTTCAATATATCGATATTTCAATATTTCAATATTTCAATATATCGATATATCGATATTTCGATATATCGATATTCAATATATTCAGGTATCGATATTTCGATATTTTTTTGATATCGATATATATCGATATATCGATATTTTCTCCATCCCTACTTTAAATTGTAAATGATTTGAATTCGCATAATGCACATTTATTTCAGTACTTCCTTTACACACAGTGTCAATACAAAAAGTTAAAATTAGTAAAAATTGCACATTTCAAAAATTAAGAAGTTGTAGATTTTAAGTTTTTGAGCAAACTTCTCTGAATGGAAGAAAAATGAGAATGACTGCTTTTCCGATGGTTCAATTTTTTTATAAGTTCAAATTTTCAGCGAAATTAGTCAAGAAGTGCACAAGACTTTCACATTTTAAGCTATTTTGAAATATTTTTAAAATTTGTTTTAGAGAGAAAGTATACCGCTGTTGATTTTATTTGATTTTATTCGTTATTCTAGGTTATGAATTTACTTACAGGGAAACCGAGAATTCATCAAATTTTCATATCTCTCAAAATTGTCTAAATAAATTGTGAAAACAAAAAATAGAGATAAGAAAATGTGATTAATAATGTGAACAATAAAATTGTAAAAATGTTCTGTAAAAACGAACGTCTAGAATATTTTCCATTTGCTTGTACTTTTTGAGCTATTTTCCTGCTCCAAAATGGTCTAAAACTCACATTTGAAACAAATTGTGCTGTCCGCGCACAGCCAATTTTGTTTGTGATCCGCCAATAAACGTGCCATTGTAAATATTTTCTCTGTAATTTCTGATGTAAAATTAATGCTGTGGACTTCAGGCCTTCAGTGCATTGTATAGTAGGTTTTGTGTCATTGGAAAACTTGCATCTGTCTCTGTTATTTTATAGAATAGTGTAACATCTAAATAATTAGTACCCTAGACAATTGGAACAAAATATTCAGAAGATGCATTGTGGGGCAAGACGAGCCACCGGTATGGGGCAAGAGCTCATAGCTCTTCTTGCCCCAATAAGGGAGTTGCATGCATCATTTCTATGTCATTTCAGTTTCTAATGATACAGTACGATTGAAACAGCAAATTCATAAAGAAATTGCCAAGGTGTGTGATGTTAGTCTCAACTCAACTCAAGAATTTGGTGATTCCAGGAGATGGCAGGATTTTATTTAAATAATTTGGAGTTAAAACTCCAGTTAAAACAGTTAAAACTGAAATGAATTGAGTGGACATTTTTCAACATATCCCAAATATCATGGCTCCGTGAATTTGGTATCCTTTCATTCAATAGATAGTATACCTATCCCTATACTTTGTAAATTGTAATGTCACAATCCATTTTGAATGCTTGTGAATCTTGCTTAAAAAAATACCCTGTTTTGAGCATTGTTTTACCATAGGTTTTACCAATAAAAAATAAAATAAAAAATGTACATATAGTTACAGAATAAAAAGTAATAAAAATAAAGAATGTTCATGTCTAGATCAAGATCAAAGGTACGATTTGGGGGCAAAAATTGAATGAATGGCAGAAAATTAAGAAATCGTTACTTTTGCGAGTTTTACACGCAATATAAAGTATTTTTTTTATGATGTGTTACAATTAGAAAGAGGGGCATAAATTATCTGTATCTAAAATATTATTTTTGCCATTATTGAGCGAGCGTAGCGAGCGTCTCCATTTGGCTCTTTTGGACACTTTCTCTGATTTTTTGTTTGTGTTTTTGTGTTTTTCCAGACGCTACAGGCCACATTTTTTCCGATCGATCTTAAATTTTGCATACATACTTAGATCATTCTAACGTAGTTTGGGATTGTTTTTGAGAGCTGCTCTCTGATTGGTTCAAATTTTAAAACAAATATCTTCTGATTAGTTGATTCGATCAATTTGAAACTTTGTAGTGTAATTCAGATCAACAATTTATTAACCTTTACAAAGTTTCAGCAACATACTATTATTGGTTAAAATTTAAAAAATATATCTCCCGATTGGTCGAAAATCTAAATGTTCCAATGAAGTTCAAATTTTGCGTAGACATAAAGACCACCATATTCTCTTATTTTACAAGTTTTCAGCCCATAATTAGTAGAGAATGTATACTTATTGAAAATTTTAACTGTTTTGAAATAGAATCTCAGAAGAGCCCGTTTCGATATATATATATATATATATATATATATATATATATATATATATATATATATATATCGAAACGGGATTTCCAGTGCAGCTAAGATCCGATTTTCTTTATGCACCAAAGTGTATATAAATGGCTATTCTCAGTTTCAATAGACCACATTTTAAATTATCTAGTTAGCTCTGCTTTTCCAAAAATTTCATATGCAGTACCGTGATCCTCATATCTATTAGTGTTTTTCAACAATGGATCAAAACATGAATAGATATGAGGATCACGGTACTGCATATGAAATTTTTGGAAAAGCAGAGCTAACTAGATAATTTAAAATGTGGTCTATTAAAATCCGGTACTTTTACGGTGATTGAGTGGATCGTATTTCAATTCAATATGGGTGTTATGTTTTCTGAGCGTTACGAAATTCCGGAAAGAGATGTTGCGCGTTTCGGTGCTCGCTCATCAACGCGTTACTCCGAGCGTTTTCCTAGTCAATAGAAATATTATTTTAAATTGTGTATTTACTATTTTTATTGTTTTAGTTATACAATGGATCCATGTGCCTTGAATTTGATATATCTATAATATTTACTTACTTTTCGATAAATCTCTTTTTTACAGCACCGCTAGATGTCTCTGTGTTTGTGGATCATTCTGGCAGCACTGCATTTCAAGATTTCAAGGTGCATGGCATGTTTTAACTATTTCTACCAGAATTTTCTTATGAAATATTTCATGGCATGCAAAAATAAAAAATAGCAAACAAACGTTTCTTTGCCATGAAAAATTAGGTTTTATTTAATTTCCCTCTAAATACATAACGAAATGACATGAGATCAATTGCACTTTATTCAGCTCGAAATTGTGTATAATGAAAAGTTACATTTAATTAGTCGATGACGAATACCAGAGCCATGAAACTTGAAGCAACTTCAGAACAAACTGTGAATTAGATAAGATTGATATTGCAACATTGTATTTGAGGGTTTTGATAGTCAAATAACATGAGTGGGAGAGAGACAGACATATATGAATCAGAGACATCTAGCGGTGAGGTTTATTTTTATACATGGGTCTTTTTTTTGTTGCAAATTATCACAGACAGATTTTAACATTGCATGAAACATCTTCTTGCTTTAATTATCTTTGATATGGCAATAAAATACTTTACCGATTGGGCTGAAAATTTGTAAAATATGAGATAACGTTGATTTTGATAACCATACAAAATTTGAATTTTATCGGAACATTTCGATTTTTTACAAATCAGAAGATATTTTTAAAATTGTAACCGTTGAAGGATTTTGCGGAAACTTTGTAAACTTTTACAAAATGTTGGTCTTGATGATCTTGCAAAATTTAAATTTGATCAGATTAACCAATCAGAAGATATTTTTAATATATTTGAACCATAAGAGAATTCTGTTAAAATTTCAGTCTGCAAACCATCTGTCTTGACATGTGTGCAAATTTTCAGCTCGATCGGAGAAACGGTGCAACATGTATCGTCAGTATAACAGAATAGGTAACAAAAAGAAACAGAGACCCGTGCCAAAAGAGCGAAAAGGAGTCGCTCACTTCGCTCGCTCAAATATATTTATATACACGCAAAAAATCTAAGTGTAATCAATTACATTGAAGTTTTTGCTGGTTGTCGAAATCGTGACAAAATGTGTCGTCTGTCCTTCTTATTCGTAACTTCAATTGTGATTGCTATCTGCAAGGACAGATTTAAAATTTAACATTTTTAGTGGCCTTTATTTGCATAAACATTTTAATCCCAAATAGTAGATGTACGAAACTTTTTCACATTGACCACTAAGTATAAGCTAAGGTATAAGATACACAGAATAATGCAGTGAAGTCAGGACTACTTGAAATGAACGAACAGCAAATCTATTGATTGATGATTTCCTCACTACAAGTCAATCTCCGTAAATACCGCATCAATCATTGTGTTCCACGTACACAATGACGCAAAACAAACGATGACAATAGTCGTCTGCATTGTTGATCTGATCCAATGACACATGGACGTCTCAATCCATCAGCCCGCGCCAGTGCAATCAAGAGACAATCGTTCAGAGCCGCCAATTACAGAAGAATGTTCTCTACCAAAACCAAGGTGTATAAATGTGGCGCACCCTCGGACCACCCTGCTGTTAGGAACACAATGGAGGAGCTCTAATGACAACGTTTATCGCCTTGTTTCCACCCGGCCATTGCGCACGCGCATAAACACTCCATTAGAATCATTTGCATATTAATTGTACCTGTGAAGTAGGTATTTCGACAAGAATACAATGCACACACAATTGTACTCTGACACAATGTGCCACCCCTGGCGCTAGTGGCAATAGAACGTGCATTCTCTTGCAAAATAGTTGGATCATATTTCAACTCTCTTCAATAATTTACTGAATACAATATTTCAGATTACTTCTGCACTCACTTTTCTCTGTTCGCATAGTAAAAACAAGTTACCGCAAAGTTATCTGCAATTCCTCATTGATGCAGCCAAATAATATATTGTTAGATGTGTGATTAAAAATTCATCGATTTTTTTTATCAGTGAAAACATATTCTTAATTGGGTGTTTAATGTCAACTGTTCTGCAACTAAATGATTATGATGGAATGATTGGGATGATTATGGAATGAATTATGATGATGATTGGAGATGATGATGATGATGACGAAGGATGATGGAACGTGAGAAGGAGACGGCTGTTGGCTTAGTATCACAGGAACCATTTCATTTACCCACTGACTGAGGAAAACCACGAAAAAAACTCAGCCAGGATCAGGGATCAAACCCAAGACCTCGGGAGTATAACAAAGTTAAAAAAGTTTTTATTGTTTTATTGATATAATATTATTATGAAGTGTTGAGTTCAGAATTTATAGCCCCAATGTATATTATTTGAAATTTGTGAGATTTTTTAAACAACCCCTAAACAAAATATTGGGGACCATATTATTGTAACTATAACCAAAACCCTTCTTTGTGCTTCGCTCAATTTTCCTTGATGCCATTGAGGGACAGTGAGAAGGATATTCGAGGAACTTTGTCATACCACAGATTAGATAAACCAATACATTTTATATTTTGCAATCCTTTTCTACATACATATTTTTGTATTAAATTCTGTAAAGTAAAATTAATCGTAATATCTGTGTTCTAAATTTCAGTTTCTATTCAAATAGAGTAAAAAAGCTATTTCGCTCCGTGAAAGATAAGGTGAATTTTTCATACTTTTGTCTGGGTCTCGATTTGCATTGATTCTGGCTTTAGTCTATACTTTGTCTTGGATAGATAGCCATTTGACCTCTCTGGATAATAATGTAAACAATCCAATAATTTGCAATTGTGAATAAGATACTTACTTATACCTTCATTATTTTATCGACAGAAAAAAATAGGTACCTATACACCTACAGCTATATTTTAAATTGGGATTGAAAGGTGAAGAAAACTCTTCAAGTTCTTGACCGATTTTGTTGGATTTTTAAAATAAATATGTTGAACTTGAAGACCGCTCAAGATCCCAGGGGGCCTTATTTTGTAACGGAAACGAAATCATGTAGCCTATGCCCGAGTTCAATTCAGATCAATGTTATCCTTATGACCGTGAAATGATTCGTTTTCGTTATAGAATAGGGGGTCTGATCACTGGCGTAACTTCGATGTTGCACCCCTCACAGTTGCGGGGGGGGGGGGGGGGGGGGGTATGACTAGGGTGGCCTGGAAATTTTGATCGAATGAGTAGCAAACATATCGATAATGATATTAATGAAAATAGAATAGTAATTTAAATAATTTAGATAGTTAATCAAATCGACCAAACTTTGTGTTCGCGTTAAATTGCACTAAATTCCCTCAATTGGATTTAAAATCATTGAAAAGTAAAAAGTTTTGTATTTTTTTATATTTTCAATAAAATATATTTGTTTGATAGATTGTGGAGAAAGGAGAAGACTATTTAGAGATAAAGGTTTTTAGTGCAGTTCACCAACAAATTTATGGGTCAATTGTGCAAATTGTGACAAGCATGAAAATGTGTAAAGGGAATTAAAACATGATAAATCCAAAATTGTATGGCCCCAAACTGAATTCCTGCCACTTTCGGAGTAATTATAATTACCTAATTTAAAGATTTTTCAAGACTTTTGAAGTCATTTTTAGTTTTAGTGAATCACCTCTCAACCAGTGCCTTACGTCATATCATATTCATTCTTATAAGTAGTTAATGAACGTCCAATCCAAACTATAGGATTTGAAAATTGATTTTAATTTCTTAATTATTTAATTGAAGTCTCAATTAAACACATTTTTATTAATAAAGCACGTTTTTTTTATTTAAAATATCATAATTTAAAATTTAAATATTTCCAAAAAGTCGAAAATTACTTGAATAACCTGTGTTACCTATTATTGTTATTTAGACAATTATTACAAAATACAAATAAGATTTGTCTTTTTGTATTTTTTTTATTGTTGTGTATTTATGTAGAATGTGTATTATCATTGTGCTAATAGGTATTGATTATTTGTCACTTCCAAGTCCCAATGGGGCTTTGTGCCCGCAACCAGCTTTGGGTTTGTTTGTATTTTGAATGTGTTTTTTTTGAGAAAAATAATTGTATACATTTAATGAACTAATGAATGAATGAATGAATGTTCATTCATTAAATATATATTTGGGTACTAGAAAGTTGAAAGAATTCAGCTTGGGGTCATATCTATACATATATCCGATTGTTCGGACTATAAGGAACTGCACTATTTCAAAGGAGAATATTCATCTTCGAATACCTACCTATAATTCGAGAATAATTGATTAATAATAATTAATAACAATTAATTATTAATATTCATAATACCTGATAATAATTTAGAGAAAGGTTATAGACCAGGGATAGAGTGCGATATACACACAAATAGATGCTTCTTTACTCCGTGCCTTGTGATACCAGGTATATCTTAGCGTTAGTAGCCCCCCCATACATGTTTATAGGCGCACAGGTTTAGCCATAATATCAACATGAGTACATTCATTACATGCCATTCAATATTTCTCCATGGGTTATCTGAAAACAGACTACGTCTTGAGTCAAAGAGATGGGGCAATGTGAACGTTATACACCAGTGCCAGTGCAGTTACTGATGCCATGGAACAGTTTTACGGTATGCATGGCGATATTGGAATTGTTTGTCTCTTATTAGGTATTTTTTAATTGTTTTTCAATTGTTAGATATCTTTGTTCAGCCTAAAATAACTAAGGCGCAACAAAAGTTTAGCAACCAAAGTTGAACTGATCCGTTTCAGATTTGACTTCAGTTGGTTGGGACTAGAATTGTTCTTCTAATCCAAGTTAGTTGCAAGTCCCGCAATATTATTGGTGTAGCTATCGCATTAATTATGACAATTTTGTAACTGTATTTGTTATGACCGTTGACCGTATGGTAAAAGCGATTCGTGCTATTAGATAAGGGCCCAGTAAGTCAACAAATATGGTTTTCTCGCATTCTTGTATCACTGAGTTTGATGGCACGAACAAGTCCTCGGGATAAACAATAACATCTGCTCTGCCATCTCTTGACCACACAGATCAACGTTTGCGTTTGTATTTCTATTATTTCTTTGTAAGAATAATCAAGCAGGCAAGGCGCGGAGGTTATAACCTCATCTAACTTAAATGAAACGACGCTTCTAATCCGAGAACGTCGTCTGATGTGACAGTGATAATGACGGTCATAACGCGCGAGACCCGAGTTTAATGATTCCCTTGTGACATGTGACTCGTATGTGCGCTCTGTCACTTTACGCCTATAAAATCCGTGTCTTTTGTGCTCGATCATTTCAAACGTTACGATGCTCAACCACTCAACTGCGGGTCATTTTAGACCATAAAACTGGTCGATTATCCTTGGTTCGTTGCTCGCCGCCTGCATCTGAGTTATGATCCATCCAAGGGACCGTGGAGCTTTCATCACAATCTCCCGCCAGTCTCGCTCACCCTGGCTCAAGGAGTTTTGTGGTTGGATTTTCAAAGACTTTTCGAAACCTCAAGTTAAACCGGAATGTAATTTTCTCTCACGTCTTAAAAAGTATAATGAATAATTTTATAGAGCAAACCACATAGGTAAACTATAAAAAAATTACCTTAAATTATAGCAATAGAAAACCGCTGTCTCTATACCCACAACTAAATCTCTAACAGATTTTTTGTTGGATGTATTTGTGAGAGCGGACAGTTTATCAAAGACAGAATGAAGAAAGAGGGAGAGAGAGAGATTTGATCTGAATCATGTTATACCTGTCAGAAGTCCGCAACCGGCTGCGTCATATCCGACGAGGACGAGGAAGATGACGAGGACGACACGGTGTCCCCGACGTCGAGCATCAGCGTCGGCGACTTGGAGGCGTCTTCCATGATCTCGACGACGCGTGGCGGCGCCGGCCTCGGCATCCCGACGCTTCCCATTAGTCCGTAGTGGAAGGCGGCGGTGTCGTTCGCCATCATTGGCTGCGGCTTGACGAGGTTCGACGGCGCCTTACCGACGGCGCTGAAGGGAGGAAGAAGTAGACCGGCGGTGGCCAGGGCCGCCGCGTAGAGGGCAGCAGGGTGGAACATGCCGTGTGGATGACCGAACGGCAGACACACGGGAGGTGGATGTTGTTGAAAGTACGGAGGATAGAAACTATTGCTAATATTACTAAAGTTATTTGAGGAACGAGCTGCTAGGAGAGCTGCAGACGGCGGTGGGACTATTGGTTGCGGAGTCTCCATGATACTGTCGATGCTAAACGACTTCGGAGGCGCCGCAGGAGGTCGAGGAGGTGCCGTCGTGACGCTGGTCGACGTCGACGTGATCGACGCCAGGCCGACTTCCAACGCTTCTCGCTCGAGCTGCGGTAGTTTGAACCTCTTCCTTCGCCTGAGAAAACTGCCGTTCTCGAACATGTCCAGCGCGGCCGGATGCAGCGCCCAGTACGCGCCCTTGCCCGGGCGATCTGGGCGTCGCGGCACCTTGATGAAGCAGTCGTTGAACGAGAGGTTGTGTCGGAGGGAGTTCTGCCAGCGCTGCGTGTTGCGACGGTAATACGGGAAGCGTTCGGTGATGAAGCGATAGATGTCCGACAGCGGCAGCATCTTGTCCGGAGAACTCCAGATAGCCATCGCCGTCAAGGAGATGTAGGAGTAGGGCGGCTTCTGGTCGCCGTAGGACTCTCGCGACGGTCGAGGCATCGCTCGAGACTGCTCACGCACTCGCTGACGCACTTACATCATTCACTGAGGCGTCGACCTGTTGATCACATACGACGTGTCCAGATGCCTTCATCATTGTCTCCAGAAGCGCAATCCGAGCACCAGAGTCACAGAGTCAAGTGCAGATAGGCACATGGCTGCGTCACAGACGCCGTGACAACACCGCGAACGTCGGATCAAAACAAAAATCGATTTTAATACTTATTAATTAATTAATCACTGATAATAATTTCTATCACAAGAAGAGTAAGACGCCGATGAATTGGATCACATTTCTGTCAAGCTGGCAAGTCCATTGACAGATGACACACAGTAGTTTTGTTATGATTGTTACAAGGCGATTGATGGATTGCTTGCTGTCTGTTATGACAATCTGTGCACCTCGGTGCTGTGATGATTGCCGCCACACTGCCCCCTGAGCGAGTCGAGAGGAGGCGGCCTCCTCGTCCTCCTCCTCGACCCTCCCTGCGCGCCCATTGGTGTGTTCTTGCAACGGCGCGCGGCGACGTACTCACCTGCATCGACCAACCCGAGGGCGACGGGCGCCATTTTATCCACCACGTGCTTCGCGGACAACTAAACATCGCTCTTTGTTTTGCACGTCTTCTGAAGAGGAAATATTTCGTAGAATTATCTTCATTTATCAAGCCGAGACCAGAACTAACAATTATCTTTGGTTATACAAACCCATGCCTGACGTCCTTCTATAAAGATGATAACAGACTTGCTTGATTTGTAAGTAAAAACTACCTGGAAATTCCTAGAAAAATTAACATAATTACCAACTTCTCCAGCCTAGGCATTGAGAATACTTTTTGTTCCTAAACTAATACAGAGTAAAAGCTCAAGATCATTCGCACGGGACACGGCACCTCCACCACATTATCAACTTCCACATTGTTGGACGTGGAAAGGTGAGATTCCAGGCAAAGTCTCTTTTCACTCCATTTTTTTGCCTTGGTTCTCGCCAAGGATGGAATTTTTCGCTGGTTAGCTGGCATTTTTTAGTTTTGCAACGTGGTGGAGGAGCCGGGCAGCTTGATGTGAATGTCACGCTGCCCGGCTCCTCCACCACGTGTCATGTCACGCTGCCCGGCACCTCCACCACGTGTCATGTCACGCTGCCCGTTCACGCTGCCCGGCTCCTCCCCCACGTGTCATGTCACGCTGCCCGGCTCCTCCACCACGTGTCATGTCACGCTGCCCGGCACCTCCACCACGTGTCATGTCACGCTGCCCGGCTCCTCCACCACGTGTCATGTCACGCTGCCCGGCTCCTCCACCACGTGTCATGTCACGCTGCCCGGCTCCTCCACCACGTGTCATGTCACGCTGACCGGCTCCTCCACCACGTGATGTCACGTATCGCCGCGTGAGTGTCACGTCTGTCTGTCACGTGCTGCGTGGAACTAATCTCCTGGCTGGCCCGGGGCGCTGTGGCATCGCAAGTTGAGAACAAAGCGAGTGTGTCATTCGTCTTCCTTTGAGCGCGCGCCGGCCAATCAACAAGCCACTCCAATATTAATATTAATGTTTGGTTGTGCGTTGCGTTGCTTGCTGCGGTGCTGCGGGCAAGAGTAGCTTATCATTAGCTACCAGGGTGTCCCGTTGGGCCGATGAAAATAGTTACAACACTCGGGAAGAGGAGGCAATTGGGTGTGAAAAGTTGTAATTTATGCTGAGCAAGCAAGGCGTATTCTCTTTCGCAGAAAGCCCTTATATACCAATAATCCTTGTTTCTTTAAATAATAATTGCATAAAATATAATATATTAAAATATAATATGTTCGCATTGATAATTCATAAGAAAACTTTCTGTGAACATATACGTCATGTTTTGAAGAAAAAAACATGAAAATCAGACAATGCTCACAAAATTCAAAAGTCTTCGATTCGAGCAGGTGGGTGATAGAAAGGTAACGCCAAATGCACATAGATAGGTATAAAGATTCTAAAGAACGAGTAGAATTATACATACTTACTCATGGGTTTTTAAAGCCGAAACAACGAAAATAAATACATTGAAGATATGCTAGATTTGCGTTTGATGCAGGATTTATCAATACTATTTTGGCAGTTAGGTACTGTGACTATTCTCGATACCTTCTTGTAACTTTATGCATACCATCAAACTTATATTATTGTGATGTTGGCTAGAACTGATGATCTAGAAGGCAGTGCCAACAGGAAGTGAACATAGTCCCTAGTGTGACTAGAGTGGTTACATTGTTAGTTGCTGGCTGTTTTAGAATAAAGAAGACTACCACATTATATTCTTATAATTATCTGTTTCAATTAAATAACTTATGTAGTTTATTAAGTATTGATTGATAACAACACATGGTGGCGGCGCGTGAGTAAGAAAACCAGTAAATTTACGCAGTATTACGTTATTTTCGGTGTAAGAAAAGCAAGAAAAATGGTGCTCGGAGATGAGGCCAATGTTCATGTTCAACAACAGCCATTACCTCAAGCCGATTCTACTACTCAATTACAACCACCTCCAAAATTCGACTTCACCGATCCACAAACATGGACCAGGTGGATTCGGAGATACGAGCGTTTCCGTATTTCAAGTTGTCTGGACAAAGCAAGTAAGTCAAGACAGGTCCATCATCTCATTTACTGTATGGGAGATGAAGCGGAGGATATCTTACTTTCTATGGAGCTCACTGCCCTAGAAGAAGATGATTATGAATTGGTTGTAGAAAAGTTTAATTCTCACTTTGTCAAAAGGAGAAATGTGATATTTGAAAGAGCCAAATTCCATCAGAGGAAGCAAGAAGAGGGGGAATCAGCGGCTGAGTTTATAACATCATTGTATACATTAGTAAAACATTGTGCGTATGGAGCACTACAGGAAGAACTTATCAGAGATAGGTTAGTGGTAGGTCTTAGAGACACCAAGTTATCCGAAACTTTGCAAATGGATGCAGAGCTAACTTTGAAGAAGGCCATCGATAAGGTCCGAGTACATGAAGACATTCGAGGTCAGCAGAAGATCCTGAGGGGGTTAGAAAGCAATGATGCGAATGTTGATATGGTTAAATCAAATAAACCTAAGTTTCAGCATTCAGGTGCCCGTTCTCACCAGCAACAGGAACATTTCAAGCCGTCGAGCAGCTACAGTGGTCAGAATAAATCTGCAGACCGCTGTACCAGATGTGGACGCACACCATCTCACCCGATACGAGATTGTCCAGCGAGGGAGGTGAAGTGCAGAAGCTGTAACATCATGGGCCACTTCGAGAAACACTGCCGCAGTAAGAAGAAGCAGTCAACGGTACACGAAGTGCGAACCGGAGGCCAGCAACCCGAAGTATATCTAGGTACGATAGACGGGGACACCACCGACGACCCATGGTTCGTGACACTACTAGTAAATGGTAAGCGAACACAATTCAAAATTGACACAGGTGCCGATGTAACTGTACTCTCGGAAGAGGAATACAAATCCAGGTTTTCCAAGCATAAGCTTAGTCCAACGACGAAGACACTTCTGGGACCAGGACGAGCAACCTTAGATGTCAAAGGTCAGTTTAAAGCAACATTTCAAGTAAAACAAAACAAGTCTGTTCAAGACATCTTTGTGGTCAGCAACCTAAGCAGTGCACTACTGGGCCGACCAGCAATCAGAAGTTTAAACCTAGTTCAGCAGATCCACGCGGTAAAGCAGATTGATCCACTGAGCCAAGGAGACGTCAAGAAAGAATACCCATCTCTGTTCACGGGATTGGGTGAATTGAAAGGCGAGTACAAGATACGGCTCCAAGCTGGAGCAGAACCATTCGCCATCGCCGTTCCACGTCGAGTAGCAATACCACTCTTGCCAAAGGTAAAAGAGGAACTTGAGAAGATGGAGAAAGCAGGTGTTATCTCCAAGGTCGACGAGCCAACAGATTGGTGCGCAGGAATGGTGGTAGTGCCGAAGAAAAATGGAAACGTAAGAATATGTGTAGATCTTACACACCTGAATAGAAGTGTCCAGCGGGAGCGTCATATTATGCCTGCTATGGAAGAAACCTTGGGACACCTAGGTAGAGCAACTGTGTTCAGCAAATTAGACGCGAATTCGGGATTCTGGCAGATCAAGCTTTCCGAAGAGTCACGTAAGCTCACAACCTTTATTACTCCCTATGGTAGGTATTGGTTCAACAGGGTTCCATTCGGGATAACTTCGGCACCAGAAGTGTATCAAAGGAAAATGTCGGAACTACTCGAAGGACTACCCGGAGTAGTATGTCACATGGACGATGTTCTTATCTTTGGGGAAACAAGGAAAGAACACGATCAACGACTGTCAGCAGTGCTTACAGCAATCAGTAATGCAGGTGTCACACTGAATGAAGCAAAATGTGAATTTGGTGTCAGCACAGTCAAGTTTCTGGGTTACATTCTAGGAGAGTCTGGAGTGAAAGTTGATCCCAGCAAGACATCAGCAATAAATCTCATGAAAAGTCCGAAAGATGTTTCAGGCGTAAGAAGACTTCTGGGGATGACTAACCAACTAATGAAGTTCGTTCCTAATCTGGCAGTAATGACAAAACCAATTCGCGAACTCTTGTCAGGAGACAACTTTCAGTGGGGAGCGCCTCAAGAAGAAGCTTTTACAAAAATCAAGGAGAAGTTGACGACGACCCCGACGTTAATGTTCTACGACGTCAATAGGGAGATCCGTTTAACGACAGACGCATCATCGTTTGGTTTGGGATGTGTTCTGGAACAGCTGGACGAGTCCAATGTTTGGCGGCCAGTAGCGTACGCATCCAGATCACTCACCGACACTGAAACCAGGTATGCCCAGATCGAGAAGGAAGCTTTGGGAATTGTATGGGCATGTGACAGGTTCCAGAATTTCCTCATAGGTAAACAGTTCCATGTACATACTGATCATTTACCTCTTGTTCCCATAATGCTAAAGAAGTCTCTGAGCGATCTGTCACCAAGAATTCTGAGAATGAGAATGAAATTGATGAGATTTGCATTTACTATCTCGCATGTTCCAGGTAAAGATCTACATACGGCAGACACTCTGTCCAGAGAGCCGGTAGAAATTGCTTCTGCTCAATGTTGTGAGTTTGAAGCAGAGATAAACGAATGTGTTGACCAGGTCATAGGAGAGCTTCCAGCAACGGATGCACGTCTCGACGAGATAAGGAAAGCCCAGCAAGAGGATCGTACATCTCAACAAGTCAAAAGATACATTGCTGACGGGTGGCCATCGAAGCGAGACCTAGCAGCCAATGCCGCTCCATTCTTTCAAGAAAGAGGTAACCTGACTGTCCAGCAGGGACTTCTGATGAAAGACCAACGACTGTACATACCAGGAAGTATGCAGAAGGAAATTCTACATAGAATCCATGAAGGTCACTTAGGGATTAATAAATGTAGAGAGAGAGCCAGACAGTCAGTGTGGTGGCCAGGAATGAGCCAGCATATTATAGATGTAGTTAACAAATGTCAACATTGTTTGGAACACCGGGAAAATCCACAAGAACCGTTATTGACAACACCTTTGCCAGAGCGAGCATGGCAGAGAGTAGCCATGGATTTGTTTCAACTCAAGGAACACAAGTATTTGATAATTGTAGATTATTACTCAAAGTTCCCTGAAGTATTATTGTTGGATAAAACCACCAGCAAGTATGTCATCAATCGCATCAAGTCGGTATTTGCGAGGTATGGAATTCCGGAAGAAGTTGTTTCAGACAACGGACCGCAGTTCAGCTCAGACGAGTTTCGAAGATTCGCAACAACCTACGGATTCAAGCATGTGACCAGCAGCCCAAGATATCCAAAGGCGAACGGACTTGCGGAACGGACAGTGAAAACCATGAAAGGTATCCTGCAGAAGTCAGAAGATGTATATCTCGGAATGCTAGCATACCGATCAACACCACTAGCATCAGGGCGTAGTCCGGCGCAGATGCTAATGAGCCGACAGCCAAGAACAACGCTAGTAACTGCTTCGGACAACCTACTACCTAATCAAATCAACACCCAAGCGTGGAGAAGGAGGGAAGAGGCTAGGAAAGCGAAGCAGAAGCACGATTACGACCGAAGACATCGTGCCAGAGAGTTACCACCGTTAGAATTAGGTTCACATGTATATGTTACAGATCAGAAGAAATATGGCCAGGTGATAGCAGCCGGTACCACTCCGCGGTCATATCATGTAGAGACATCAGAGGGGACACTCAGAAGAAATCGAGTCCACCTCATGCCATCACCGAAACCAGATGTGCCCGGTCCGGCAGCAGCGGACGAGCCACAGGATGAACCACAGGATGAACCAGCAACACCACCCGGAGCATATCGTTCTAGGCGGGGCAGAGTCATTCAAAGACCACAAAGATTCAATGATTATTAGCATTGTCTAATTCTAACATTTGTACTATTAGTTTGAAATTTCATAAGTTGTATTCATGTTTGTTAGTACCCAAAAAGGGGGATGTGATGTTGGCTAGAACTGATGATCTAGAAGGCAGTGCCAACAGGAAGTGAACATAGTCCCTAGTGTGACTAGAGTGGTTACATTGTTAGTTGCTGGCTGTTTTAGAATAAAGAAGACTACCACATTATATTCTTATAATTATCTGTTTCAATTAAATAACTTATGTAGTTTATTAAGTATTGATTGATAACAACACAATTATTACTTATAGTTATTAGGTACCATGGTATGAATGATTTCACAAATTTAACCATGTTAGTCGTTTGTAAATTTCTGACAGTCGATAGAATAGAATCAAGGCATTTCACAATATCCCTTTGCACAGATTGCATTTGTATCACACATCAGGTTTTACCTATACAAATGGACGTGTAAGCTATGTATAGTTCTAGTCGGGCGCTAGCTCGACGCTGCCAAGCACCGCTCTAATACAACGTGCGAGCTACTACCAGACTTATACTGCAAGCGCTTCGGGCCCGATTTCGGGGTGTCAATACGCATGCAAGCATTTAGAAATGAAAGTTGAAAACCATGGTTATCGGGTATATTTAGCCACCTGACAACACCTAACCAAATATCAAAGTGCTGCGATCATCCCTTCGGGGTGAATTTTGGGCCTCAAACATGCAAGGATTGACTTTCATGTTAGTTAGTTAGTTAGTTAGTTAGTTAGTTAGTTAGGCACGGCCGGTTGGTTTGCCCATCTCCACAGGTTACACGGTTTGGTCTAGAGAGTTGAAATTTGGCAGAGACATAGAGTCATATTTATAGCAGTGCCCTTTGAAAGAAAATCTGAAACATTTTGACCGGAAGTGAAGTTATTACAATTTTAAATTTTAAATATTTTAAAAGTCAAACGGGTCCATCGAGAGTTTTGAAATTTGGCAACAATAAAGACAATGTATTGCTAGACACTCCACTTCAAGAAAAATCAATAAATTTAAACCGGAAGTGGGAAAATTATCAATATTTACGTTCCGCCCTTCTTCTTTGATACACTAAACAGCGGCTCTAATTCCCATCGGACTGATAGCTCATGTTAGGAAGGCAGCTGGCTTCGACATCTGCATAACACGTTCGATTCCCGATCCCGGAAAACTTTTTTTTTCATATATTATTTTTTAATTTGTATAAGCGATGATACCTTCATGGATATATATTCAAATGAGAGGTCCAGGGATGCTGTGAAGATCATCAATAGACCGAAACATCGCAATCGCGGCACGCCAGTTGCCATCGTGAACACTGAAGATATCAGGGAATCAGGAATTGCGCACGTCGTTTTACGCTCCACCTTTCTTCTTTGATATACTACACAGGTTTATAAATCAGTGTGGCGAATTGGCTCGGTCACATGAGGCAAGTGACTTCGATCACGGCGTTGCCGGGTTCGATCCCCGTAACAAACGTTTTATTTTTTATCTTTTTATTTACTTAAAAAATGTTTAACCTTCTTGTGTATATATTCAAAATGTTAATCCGAATACATTCAACGATAACATAGCTACTCTTTTTAATATTATTCTCATTGGACTCTAATAATGATTGTCAATGTATACGTTGTACGTAAAGTTGTGCAATAAAACAATTCGTGGTCATGCTAATCAACAGAATCTTGGTGGCTCAGTTACTAAACTAGAAACCACACAAAAAAGGCTCCATTACTGGGTGCACAAGGTTGTCCCAGCTTTTAATTTATTCGAATAATTTAATTATGTAAAATTCAGTTAATTAAGTAAATAGTAAAATACAGTAAAGGCTCCATTACCAATATTCAGTATATAGCTACAACTTTTCATTTGTCACACTTATTTAATTATTTAAAATAGAGTTAATTTGTCAATATTGGTGGCTCAACAAGAAACAAGAACAACACGAAACAAGAAACCACACAAAAAGGCTCCATTACGTGCATCCATTACGTGATCACAACTTTAAGTTTCTAAAATAAATTTAATATTTTAATTATGCTAATTTGTCAATCTTGATGGTTCAGTTACGAAACAAGAAACCACACAAAATGGCTCCATTACTAGGTATATTAGGTGTTTACAACTAAGTCAAAATTATTTCATTATTTCAGATGTTGTAATCTGTCAATCTTAGAAGCTCGGTTACAATAAACAAGAAACTACACTAAAGGGTCCATGCAAGGTGTATTTATAGGTGTGTAAATTAATGGAAATCTGTGGGTATGAGAGATTTAAATTTCATTTCATCATCCAACAATGCTTACGTTAAAAAGTTAGAATAATAAAACGCTTTTAAATTGTCATGATTTATTTCCAAACTGTGAGTCAAAGTCTCATCAAGAGACATTGTTTAATGGAAATAAATGAAACTGAAACTGATGTTCCTCCTAATCTGACACTAATAAAATAAACATTGGTTTTGATGCGAACGCTATATACGAAAGTGATCTGGCTTGTTTACATCGGCAATACAATAATATTCTTCAAGTATCTAGGCAATAGCACGAAGTTGTTTCCTGGTTTGAAAATATGAAAATATTATCTTCCACAGCAACATCACAAAACAATATAATAATCACTAAATAAGATCAGTGGACTAATTAAAATGCAAGCTCGATAACTGTTTACAAGTACCTATAGAAGAAGACAACAATACTAAATGGACATCGATCGTATTTGCCATGAACAAACAAATGTAAACATTAAGTTGACCTGACAGGGAGAGGCAGAGAGGTGGAGATGCCAGGTATAGGCCGGCCCATGCTATCCGTGTACATACATAGGCGAGTAAGGCGGGTAGCGTAAATTTCATCACCCGTCATACTCCTTCCCACCAGCACTATAAACACCAGGTGGCTCAGCTAGTTAATCTTAACTAAGTTCCTTTTAATTTACATTGCCTTCCAAAAACCATCCGGATTTTATTTAAAATGTGTTGTAAACATCTGTAAGCCTTCACGCTTTACCAATTGAGTTTATACTTCGGAACTTTGACATAAAAGAGTGAACATGGGAGAATTTAAAAATGAGGAAACGCATTTGCAATCATCTTTCGTGTACCTTTCAGTTTACCTAGTGGCGACAAATACGCGTTTTACGAGATGAACGCACAAATTCCGGTTTACACCGGAACAATACACCTACAATTTACGTTATTCACATGACTCAAAGCTGTGAACTTTTAACAAATTATAATTTGATATAACTCAAATTCAACCAAAAGAAATGGACCCTTTCGTTATACTAACTTCGGAACTATTGAAATAAAAACAGAAAACTTTAGACAAGAAGTGACGTTGTTGGCGTTAACTGTAATGATAGGTAACACTTAATGATCAGTGAAAGCTGCTATAAACTTATACCCCATATGACATGTTGTACAAAAACAAAAACTTGTAAAAAAAACTGCCAAGCACCTTCCCACTTAAAACAATTGAGATCTAAAAGAAGGGCCAAGCAATAATATATTGTTTAAACATTTTCGCACTTAAAATTCGTGAAATCATTTCGCCCAGTTACTGCCGCCAAGCACAACACTAAAAACCTAATGTTGTGTCCAAATTTGAAGAATACAATCTAAGTGAACCATCATTGTAAACTTTAACAAAATTATAAAAAATAAAAATGACTTAAAGTAAATTTAAAATCGAAATTAAAAAAATTAAAAATAAAGCTTGGCGCATTGAATTTGCACCGACCATATTGTAGACTTCCTCTATCTTCTTCCTACTTTCTGTCTTTCTTCGGCTCCTTTATCGTCATCTTCTTTCTTATGTTGCCTTCTTCTTGACACAATGCGCCTAGCTTTATTTTTAATTTTTTTAATTTCGATTTTAAATTTACTTTAAGTCATTTTTATTTTTTATAATTTTGTTAAAGTTTACAATGATGGTTCACTTAGATTGTATTCTTCAAATTTGGACACAACATTAGGTTTTTAGTGTTGTGCTTGGCGGCAGTAACTGGGCGAAATGATTTCACGAATTTTAAGTGCGAAAATGTTTAAACAATATATTATTGCTTGGCCCTTCTTTTAGATCTCAATTGTTTTAAGTGGGAAGGTGCTTGGCAGTTTTTTTTACAAGTTTTTGTTTTTGTACATATTAGTTATCTCATACAATGCATAGCAAAAGTCTCAAAGTAATTATTAGGTTTGGCATTATGAAATCATAGACTAAACATTTATTTATTATATCACATCAATATAGGTATGTATATATACACAAATTAAAAGAGTTATATACTAAATTCTACAAATATTATGCAATATAATACCAAAGAGAATCAAAATTATTGAAAAAAATAATTGCATCTATACAATAAATAAACATAAATATGACGTGTTATAACTCGCACTCGTCGTCGCTGTTTAGAATCTTCTCACATTCCTCCAGCTGTCTAGCCAGTTCCTTGGTGATGTCGTCACTGGTCTCAATCTTCACCCTCTGACACTCGACGTTGTCCTCCTCGTCGTCGCTGACCAGCCTACGCGGTTTCCTCCGTGGAGTCGTCTCTCTAGAGGCCACGATGTCAACTTCCTTGGAGCGACTAAGTGAGCGAGGACGCCTGGAAGGACCGCGCAGTGGCCTGGCCGACTTAAAATCTAATCTTCGGCGTGATTTCTTCCTTCCCCGTTGACATTTGGTTTCTCGAGATCCGTGTCTTCGTGAAGGCAGTGGCAAAGGAAGAGATGCAGAAGCGTGGAGGTGTTCACCTGGTTTGGGTGGTTCTTGTGCTCCAAGAGGAATATTGAGCAACTCGTAGATTCGGGGATTCACCATTGGTTTCAATTCTCGGTGATTGGATCGTCCACGTACCTGTACGTAAATAAGTGTAATGCATTTATGTTGTACCTGTAAATTTCTTTAAAAAAATCAAGAATTCAAACTGGGGCCAATTCATGGGAATATTATGCACCTGTGATTTGTAAAACTCGATTTCCTTCGCTGACAGTTTCTCCCAAGCAATTTCTAACTTAATACGGATTTGACTATGCGAGTCCTCCGGGTGCAGCCAGTGAAACAGCGTTTTGGTTTTCTTTGAGAATAGTAACTTTGCGGACCTCGTGACTTCATCTTCGTCCTCCTCGTCTTCATATTGGAGATCTGATGGCTCGGGCTACGAAATGAGAAACGAACGATTTCATGTAAAGCAGAAATATTTTAATCTTAAACTTGTACTACATTACTCATTAAAAAATAGCATAGATCTCGGGATGAGAATATTTGAGATATTTTAATGCACACCTCAATAGAGCCTATGACAGGAGGTGGACTCAATTTGTCAGCAACTTTGTCTGCAGCCCACTCTTCAATGGAAGTGTACGAATTGTCAATATCTCTATCAAGAATCAGAGGGCTCCACTGCAAAGCTCGCTCAAGATGCGAGAGTTGGCGTGGACGGTCAGCGACGCAAGGCGACGCTTGGTCCTGCGTCTGAGCTCGCTCTTGATGTGAGAGCTGGCGTAGACGGTCAGCGACGCAAGGCGACGCTTGGTCCTGCGTCTGAGCTCGCTCAAGATGTGAGAGTTGTCGTGGACGGTCAGCGACGCAAGGCGACGCTTGGTCCTGCGTCTGAGCTCGCTCTTGATGTGAGAGCTGGCGTAGACGGTCAGCGACGCAAGGCGACGCTTGGTCCTGCGTCTGAGCTCGCTCAAGATGTGAGAGTTGTCGTGGACGGTCAGCGACGCAAGGCGACGCTTGGTCCTGCGTCTGAGCTCGCTCTTGATGTGAGAGCTGGCGTAGACGGTCAGCGACGCAAGGCGACGCTTGGTCCTGCGTCTGAGCTCGCTCAAGATGCGAGAGTTGTCGTGGACAGTCAGCGACGCAAGGCGACGCTTGGTCCTGCGTCTGAGCTCGCTCTAGATGTGAGAGCTGGCGTAGACGGTCAGCGACGCAAGGCGACGCTTGGTCCTGCGTCTGAGCTCTAGCGTCTCTCTGGTTCTCTTGCTCCGACCATGTCTGACGGGGGTCAGCGTCTTCTGTACCTGTCAACGGCGACCTGCAATCGCTCGACTCTGTCCAAGGGTGTTGCGTGCCAGGAATGCCGTCCATGTGCTCTTCTTGAGCGACTGGAATGTCATCCATGTTGTGGATCATGGTCAGGGATTGCGTGATGGGAGACAAATCGTCAAGATTTCCCTTCACTTTCGTCAAAACACTTGCTAGTTGCAGTACCTTCTCCAGTTCGCTCTGTAACGGCAAGCTTGAGTTTTCTGCGATGCCAGGTCTGTGAAATGACTTCAGTATGTTTTCTAACAAGAGGACGTTGTCGAGCTCGTCGGTCTCTGCACATGATTCATCTGAATCATGCGTTGGCAGTTGACACGCCAGTTTGTCGTTGACATCTTCTGTTCGGTCCATTCTGCTTGACAGTTCACGAGGACTAGGTAGGTAGCTCTGGAGGAGTTCCGACTGCACGTCTGACCTGGCTGCCTGCTCGAGAAGCTCACCGAAGTAACACACGAATGCGGTCGATGTGTATAATACCGGCCGACTCTGAGATGAGGATGGGGATATAATTATTCTTACTTTTTAAACCAAACTGAACTGACCTTTTACCTGTAGAAGCCAGAACGCGAGCTAGCTAAAAGATAAAGCTGATTCTAAATTGAACAAATGAAACACGAGACTTTTACTACACCCACAGCTCACTGGGATACAAAATTTTTCATAAGTCCCAAGTAATGTAAGATCTAGGTTATTAGATGATTCAGTCATTTCATAATTCTCTAGTCATTCTTTCTGCAACAAACATTGCGTCATTCCAAACATAATCAGTGACGATTTTAGATATTTTTAAGGGGGGGGGGGGGGAGGGGTGCAAATCAAAACTTTGGGAGGGCTCAATAAAATACACAAATCGTTATTTTAGAAACAACGGGAAAAGCTTTTCCACCAAAACAATGGAATTGGGGGGCAGGAGGAGGGGACCCCAGCTATACGCTGGTCTGGGACGATCACAGATACATTTTTGAACCTTGATATTTACTAACTGAAATTGCTTCAGCAGAATTCTGAATTTTATACAGAAATTTACATTAAAGCAAAATTCTTTCTCTATAGTTTCCTTAATTGATATCGAAATAAGTTTGTGCCATTGAAAAGCTTCGCAGTAATAAAATTAGGGGGGGGGGGGTGTATGCAATTCATAATTGCATGTGTTAAAACAATTCATAATATTAGTACTAGAGCAGCCAGCAGTGGAATGTGGTTTAAGAAACACTGTTATAGTAAGAAATGGTATGCATCAATTTTTAACACTGGAAGCAAAATTTATGACAGGTTACCTGTAGACATTAGAAATGAAAAACATGTATGTTCATTTAAAGCTCATTGTATTGTGTGGATAAAGCGACAATCAGTTGATCATGTATTCTAAGTGTAATATATGTGCTGTTGGTAACAAGTGTATCTGTAATGTTACTGGCTTAGTAAGCTAAATAAAATCTATAAATACAAATACAAAAAAATGCCAACCCCCATAGATGGAAAATATTGAAACTTCCATCTCCAAATGGCTGATTTGTCTATTTCACCATCCACCCATGAGAAATTTAAAAACTGACTTAGGTAGAACTTCAAAAAAATATAATTTTCAGAGATTTTGTAAATTTTATATAGACGCCATATTTTGTCAAGATAAAAATAGATTAATTAAAATCGCCTAGAAATTAACACACCAAAATATATTTATTAAATTACAAAATTTTCAGGGGCTGTGCGCCCCGACCCCGAATGTTGCTGGACGGCCCTCCCTCAGACCCCCTATTATTATTATTTATTGATTGACACAACATTGACTAATGCTACCTACTATACATGTTTCAATTATTAATAATACCTAGTCAATGTTCTTAAGTGAACTTATTCGTCGGTGCGCAAGTGTTTTTTTTGTCTCAATACGCCATCCTGACTTCCAGTTCGACCACTAAGTTATAAACTTAGTAAATTAATGTACTTATTTCACAGAAATAGTCACATAAAGCTGAAAACTAAGCTGTAGACTCTTGCTATAAAAGGAATCATGATGCCAAGATAACTAGTTTTTGATATAAATTAATGAATTCATTACTAAAATAAAAGCTAATGAAGGAATATAAGTACGGTTTTGGTTATGAAATTAATAATCTTGTAATTAGCTAGGTATCTTTAATTTAAAATAATTTTGGTCACCTTTTATACATAACACATAATATAGTGCACACAGTTATTCATCATTTCACTTGTGTATCACCACTGCTAGAGAATTATTTGTTCGCAGTACACACAGTGGCGGATCCAGGGGGGGGGGGGGGTAGTAATCCCCTCATAAGAATCATAAATCCTAAAATAAATATTTCCCCCATTCACCATACAAAATTAAGTTTAGCATCCCAGAATCTCTTATAAATTTTTTAAATGAAAAAAAATCGCTGGGGCAACAATAGGAGTTTGAGTGAGTATGTCTATGATTGCAGTTTGAGTAGTACAGCATCCCAGAACATCCTTTAAAATATCATTTAAATTGTTTAAATTCGGAAAAAAACGTCCTGCGTGTCAACAATTGCAGGGTTGAGATTGTAGGTTTCTGTGGAAAACTTCCATGGAGTCAGGATGATAGGAAGGAATGTGCGTTGTGAAAAATATCCGACCGAACCGGGGCTCGAACTAGGGACCTCTTACTTGCCGGGCGAGAGCTCTACCAACTGAGCTACCCGGTCGGACAGGAATTGCAGGGTTGTTTGCTGCACTTTGTGGCTTGTGCATTTGGAGACGCATTTGGAGATCTAGAAACACTTTTAAATTGTTTAATTTTAAAAAACGCCATGCGGGGCTACAACTAGGGGGGCTTTGCCCCCTGACCCACCCCCGATTGTTTTTGTAGCAAGCATATTTCCTCTTGCAATCACTGGGTGTCCACCCCCAATTAATATTTTACAAATTAACACTATACAATGACCATACGTTTGAAGAAAATTTGCACCCTTAAAACAGTGTCTGGATCCACCTTTGAGTTGACACACATGTAGAAGCAAGTCAGACTGAGAGCTTCTGCGGAGTGAGTCCGAGCCTATCGATCACGTGCTGCGGCATGCAATATGTGGGGTTCACTTGTTTGATCGTTGTGTCGCCCAACAGAGAGAGGGCAGCGAGACCAAACAGTGTGTGGAACGGGTCTGGCATGTCACCCGGCCGGTCGCTAAAGCCGCCAGTTTCAGTGTCTTGGCATGACAGAACAAATGTCACGAGCGCATCGCGATCCACCCAGTGCAGGCGGCCTAGCATGCTCAAGGACGCCAGCACCCACCTGGGACAAAAGTAATCAGTCACTATTTCATAGCTGTTACTTTACTTGAGAGCAGATATTCTAATAAACAAAATGTCTTAATCATTGAAGGAAATAGAAAATAGAATTAGATCAACAAAATGTATCGGAATCAATAATTGTGGGAATGAAGAAAAGTATTGTTCTAATTTTATTGACAATCGGCAATATCAGCCCCAAAACAATTACCTAATGACCATCCATTGTGTACCTACTTTTTGGTTCTTCATGTAGGTATTATCATGTTAATAAATAATCTTTAAATAATATTCTATACCTATCTAAAGCATAACATCATTATTTTCTATCTACAAAATAACATTATACCCATAGAATTTGCTCTGGATACTTACCAAGAATAGCAAACATCTGGTAACTTTTCAGGCCGGCCGTTCAACCCACCAGATGGTAGCTGACGTTCGCACAGCCACCAGCCTAACAAATCTGCATCAATTTGGTCCAACTGATCTGTAGCATATTTAGAAGGGAAATATTAGCATCACCAATACAAACAAGAAGCACTTATCAGGCGTAAACTTACCAGTGATGGAAAGTGTGCCGATACAGCAGTAAATAAGACCCGCATGGCTTTCGGAACATGGCCGTGAGCCAAAGCCACCATCAAAATTCATGCACGACAAAACAAACTCGACTGTTTTGCTGACGTCAATATCATCCAAGCGTCCCTGGGAATAAAAAAACAAGCAATTCAAGCAATGTTAAACGCAGTACCATCTTTCCAGCCAGGCTGAGGATGCCAGCATATCGCTACCAGGTCCTGTTTAAAGGACAACAAAATAGAGCAAGCTGCTAAAGCAAACATAGCTCTGGACCTGTAACCTTTCCAACTTACCATTAATGACAAGCAGGCAACTGCACAGAATGAGAATCGAGTGTCGACTTCTCCCCACTTGTCTCCCGTAAAGCTACCATCAGGCTGCTGGAGGCTTTGAATGTATCGAACAACAGCATCACAGTCGATTATTGATAATGCATCGTACATGCTAAGTATCTGAAAACAATGGTCACGCTAATGTAGGTCGGCTAGAATCTTCAAAATATAAGAAATGTGTAGTAGTAGGTAGCGTGAAACATACTTGAATAGCACTCAATGTGTAGAGAAGATGTGGATCATGACTGATGCTCGCACTGAAACCTCCTGTTTCATCTTGACAGAGTTTAACAAAGTCCAGAACTTCTTGTTTGTTCATCCGGTCCAACCCATCCATAAGCTCAATAGCAGTCAGACCCCAGTACATGCCCGACATTCGAAGATACTCCATCATACAGTATTCCTTAAAGAACAAGATTGTTGACAATGAATGAAGAACAATGCCAATGTTCCAATGGCTGATTAATAATATTTTCTCAATACATTATTTATAACTATAAATTGATACTTGTACACCAATTTACTAATCTCTTTACAAATGATGGATTTAAATTATATAAAGAAGATGCCATTAGTTAACATTCCTATTATTAGGTCGGTACCTACCTAAACTAAAATCAATAATTTCAAATTTGTATTGATTTCCATTTGAACATAAAAGTACATAATTGAAACATTTCTTGTGAATTTCTTGTAATGTAGGTAGGTACACTCAGCAAAAGATAAACGGTATTTGAAAGAAACAAATTGGTTGAAAAATATTTGATCAGATTATCTGAAGTTAAAGTTTGAAAATGATTGTCAAGGAACCGGACCAGCAGCCAATCCTTTTTTGTTCAAAGTACCATTTTTTATTGATTTGAGTGTACCTTTTGTAACTAGGTACTAGGTACCTAGAAGTCACAATAATTTTTGATTTACCTAACTAAATAGTTGCCTTCAAGCCTCAAATAAAATTTGAAGGCTCGCTAGCCCTAGCTATCTATTATTTTAAATGTATCAGTATAATTAATTTAAACATACATATTCATCTTTATTGACTCCATATGCAGCAATGTAGTCTGTATGCTTCTGCAGCAGCAGTGTGCTCGGATGATTGTCAGGTAGAACAATATCATTTAATGGTGCGGCCTGCAGATAAAAATAGCAAGAAATATTTATGATGCTACCACAAACACTACAATCTCTGTTAGTGGGCGGACACTCGGTGATGTCAGGGAAACATATTGTCTTATGAAAACAATGGGGGGTTTGGGGGGAGGGCATAATGCGGGCCCGGGGCGCACAGCCCCGGGAAAATTTTGAATTTCAGGACCAAATTTTGTGCCTTTCTATGCGATTTGTACACAATTTTAAGAGAATTTTTACTTCCATGAAAAATAAGTGGGCGGACGGCGTCCACCCTGAAAAAAGAGTGGGAGGACGCGTCCGCCCCCAAATTAACCACTGCCTACAGTTTGAGAAAAATTAGGTACCTATCAGAAATTTCCAGTCAGAAACTTCTATACCTACTTTACAAATAAATAGAGATATTTAAGATTCATTCAAGAAGATACTCTTTTAAAAACAGTCTCTCCTCTTACTAGCATTGATCCAGAAGATTTTAAGATGAAAATGAAGATGGAATTTTCTAAAATAATGGAAATATTTTTTACAGACAACTTGTTAAGAAAATAACAAAGGCACTTGATCTGCGAGAAGTCGAGATTAGTTCAGCGTCAATGTCAATCATTCATAAAAGTTGCAGATTGAAGATTAATTAACTACTTTTTCATAGGCCCCTGTCCGAAATGTTTTTCTTTTTCCAGTACTAGTTAATTTGTAAAATAATACCTAAGCATAAGACGATCAATGATTTCAGGGGAAAGGTTTGCTCCCCCATATTATGCAATTATGCAGTTTTGATTCTTCTTGGTTTGTAGGTACGATATGGTCTGGAGGGATAATTTAAATTTCCTTGTCGTCTTGTTTCACTTGAAACAGGCTCACTGCACACTGGAGTGTCATCTTATTAACAGGGTATTGACGCCATGTCAATAGATACGGAACGACAGGGAAATTTAGAATAGCCCTCCGAAGGTTATTCTAAATTTCCTTGTCGCCTCGTCAAATGATATGGTGTCACTACCATATTAAATAGATAGCACTCCAGTGTGCAGTAAGCCCGTATCAAGTGAAACGAGACGACACGGAAATTTAGAATAACCCTCCTTGGCAGCTATTTTCGAAATCGTTAGAGACAAATTTCATAAGGATTCATGACCGCCTGACGTCAGATCAAACAATATAATAAACTGATAGGGAGCAGATTGAATGCTATTTCGTCCAGAAGGACGTAGTATACACCCATGATTCACACGAACAAGGTAGGTAACTCATCAAGCCTCTTTGCAGTTGTTTCAATAATGGTAACCAGATAAAAATGATTGCCAAAAGAAATAATCCCTAATGCATAAACTTACCATAGTGTAAAAAAGATTTTAAGTTTCAGGTGACCGTTGCTGTTATCGACAAGTTAAGAAGTTAATTCATTTTCATCTCACAGTTTTGACAGCTCAGCTGACAACTCATACATAACCTAAAAATTAAAATTGACGAAGAGAAGAGAAGATTGCAGTTGCACGTGCAGGTGGCAGCACTGACTGGATATCAAAATGTGCCGTATTTTAACTATTTTCACGAATCACGAATAATGTTGATCCTATTTGCACGTATGCGGTGTTGGCAAGCCGTGGAAGAGAGAGAAGAGAAGTGAAGTGACAGTACAGTGTTCTTTTCCACGTAGTCTTGTCTTGAGTGATACGCAGAGGTTACTTTCAAGATTTTCTGACTGGTACTGCGACAAGGTAGGGATGAATTACAAATTAGAAATAGTATAATTTGAATTGAAATGCACCGGTAACTTAATTTTCACATGTTTTTTTTCTCTCCAGATGAAACTATTATTCACTGTATGCGCATATCTCATCGCCCTCTCGGCATGTGTTCATGGAAGCAGCAGTGGAAGTGAAGAAGAAGATACTAGTGCCAGATTGCTCATATCTAAACAGATCCTCAACAAATATTTAGTTGAAGACATGGACATTCTTGTTAAAGTAGGTTTACTACATTTAGTAATACGTAGTTGTAGTAATACCTACGTTTAGTAATATTGTTGTTTTTGGTGAGCCTTATAAGTCATCGTTTACGTTTGGATATCTTGGCATTGCGTTTAAAGATTACATTGTTCAGCGTTAACAACAACTATGTTGCATTCGGAGTTTGAGCCTCCTGAATCTGATTGGTCGACAGCAGTGGTTAATTTGGGGGCGGGCGCGTCCCCACACTCTTTTTTCAGGGCGTACGCTGTCTAACTATTTATTTTTCATGTTTCATCTTAAAATTGTGCGGAGTGGATATTCGTACTACGTTCAAAACGTACGAATTGCCAACATCCTCCTTCATCGAGCCCAGGGGTCGGCAACCTGCGGCTCCTTGGTGGTTCTTGAATGGCTCTTTATAATTTAAATAAAGATCTGGGATCGAATGTGAAAATTCGTTTAAAAACGCCCTGCGGGGTACAATTGGATGGTTATTTGATCCAGTTGGTTCAATTTAGAGTCGCAGAATCTCGTTTAAATTGTTTAAATTTTAAAAAAATCCCTGCGGGGCTAGAAATGAGGGGCTTCGTCAAAATACAAAAGTAATGTATTATTTTAGGTGAATTAGGTATATTTGATTGCCTCTACTGCGGCTCCCATTATTATCTAATTTATTATTTTTTGGGAAATTGTCTCCTTCACCAAAAAAGGTTGCCGACCCCTGATGTAGCCATATCTAGCATAGGATCTAATGATTCAAATTTAGGTTGGCTATCGATCCTGTTCATATCCTGTATAGTCAAGGAAACTAGTTGGTTCATACTCTATCTCTCTCTGCTCCATATAAAACATGTTTATGTTATGGGTCAGAGAGAGGCAGAGTATGAACCATCTAGTTTCCCTGACTGTACACATACCTACGTTTGAACGTACGAATATCCACAGGGAAAATTGTGTATGTACCTACTAATCTCATTGAAGGGCACTAAATTTGTTCCCCCCAAACCCCCCATTGTTTTTGCAGGCAAATATGTTTGTACCTTAACAATCACTGAGTGTCCACCCACTTATTATTTTACAAATTAACCACTGGTCGACAGTTGAGGTCACTCACTGGTCACTCGTGAAGGCCAGACCTAAAAGGATCACCAACCCAACATTGAAATTTAATAATAACAACTAAATAGTAATGAAACCTACAGAATAGAATAATAGGAGCCTACAACAGGTACCTACTAATACTTCTTACTTCTTTACAGTACACTCTTTTCAACATCGGTTCCAGTGCTGCTCTTGGTGTTCAGCTCGTTGATTATAGTTTTCACCCAGACTCTTTTGCTGTTGTTGGTGGACAGTTGAGCATTAAACTCGATCGTATTGCTCCTGGAACAAATGTATCTCATGTAGTCGTGGTCCGACCTAAGAAGTTTGGCTATTTCAACTTCACTGCAGCGGAAGTCACCTACAAACCGACAGAAGATGCAACAGAAATGCAGATTGCTGTGACTAGCGAACCTGGCGAGGGCCTGATTATTGCATTCAAAGATTATGACAAGAAGTTCTCTCCTCACGTTGTAAGTATTTAATTTGTATTTATTTATTTATTAAGGACACAAAATTGCACTAACATTCCAAAGCCTATATCCACAAAAGCTTGTTTATCTGTGGATTAACCACAATAAAATGAGGGACTAAATTTTTTTTACAAAGAATGCATATCAAATCAAACATAAATAACACAAATTGCAAGACAGACAAGGAATCTGCTGAGCTTCACATTCGTGACTGTGTGGAGGAAATGCGTTAAGATTTTTTTTTATGGTACTGAAAGTTTGAAGTGTTGTTATTTTTGAAAACAATATCTGTAGGTCTGTTCGTCGGGGTGTTCTAACCTGCTCGGAACACACCGGAAGTCGTCACGGAAAAGTTTACTTATACCTATCCGTCGATTCATGCACCTAACATATTCAGTGACGTACTTCCGCCTGCTCCGAGCAGGTTAGAACACCCCGACGATCAAACCTTGTAGCTCACAGAAAAAGTCCTACAAAGTTCAAAAAAACAAACTTGATTTTCTACTTGGACAAAACTTGAAAGTATGTTGCCACTTGCCAATACTAATGACAAATTAGCTGAAATTGGTGAAATGAATACAAAGCACTCTCAATTCAGGAGCTCAAAGATGCTCAAAGCTCATGATAGCAGATAAAAAATTGTTTGTAACAATCTGACCATCTTCAAAAAATACAAACGTTATTGAAAACATTTATTTAATTATTGAATCTTGCACATTTTATTATTCATTCACTCTAAATTCTCTCCTTGCCCCCCACACATCTTGCATAACTTGTAACGAATCATTCAGCCACTCATCAGTACATCCGCCGCTGGAGGGGTGACATTATAGTTTCTAGCCCCTTGCTTGTGACCAGCCTTGAGATTCCTCGGCTGAGTAAGAATGTCTTTGTTCAGACCACTCCTCAGAGGGTAGGTTCTGACGCCAGGGTTCCCAGAGTAGCATAGAGAAGACAGGTAGTTTTAGCGGCAGTTATCTTCGGAGCTCGCTTGTGTGCAGACGTTTGGTGCAGGTCAGCTACGGCGACCGAGTTCGACAATAAAACACGATTATCATAAGGAATACTTGTGCTCTATATCTCTCCTTCTCCCATCCGCTGGATTGGATCCTTATATTGGCGCCCAACGAAAACGGACCGGTTCAGCATACGTGTTGGATACGACAATAACTTACAAATATAATAAAGGCATTTCTTGTTCACAGCTGGACTGGGGTGCATTTGCTGTTATGACGTTGCCATCGCTTCTCATTCCCTTCCTCCTGTGGTTCTCAAGCAAATCAAAGTATGAACTTCTCAGCAAACAGAAGAAAGAGAAAATCTCAAAAGATTAAAGACACTTATTGTAATTTTGATGTGGAGTTTGTGGAAGGAATGGGTTATTTATTAAAGAAGAGACTTTTAATAAAAAACAAAACTATGAATGTAATCCATAGCTCTATTTATTTCAAATAGGTACCTACCCACAATTCATCTTTAACATTTCATATAGTATATACAACAAAGTAACAAAGCCAGAAGTTCCCACTGATAAATGCGTACCCTGGTAACTGCACAGGCAGCAATGCATTAAAAATAATGGTCCCACAGCATATTATGAACACCCTATAGAATAATGGACAAGTGTTTACAACTTAGACTCCTCTTTCATGATCGCTTGCAATTTCTGAGTGAGCATAATGTTTCCTTTGACCTTCAACTTGCCCTTCATGAAAGCAACTTGTGGGTTAAGTTTTCCGGTAGCGACGTCCACCATGTCTGCATCGTCCACAGTTAATGTGCAGTCGGCTTTGCTGTCCTTGGGTTCTCCTTTGTACACTTTTCCCAGCTTCAAGTCGATTGCTGGAGGCAGAAAGGGGAAAATGAGATATTGTTGATTATTGTATTTACCTTAACACCACATCTGGCTACTGTGTCCTGCTAGTCTGCAGCTATAAGGATGTGGTTTTACCCGATGACTGTTGTTATGAGTTACTAGATTCCTGCAGAAAACAGTACATGAGTTTGTGCAGACATGGGTTCTACTAGGAGCACAAAACTGCTGTCTTCCCTTGTCTCCGGTTATCCAATGGTAAAACGGAAATGTACTTCTCTCATTTAAATACATGTAATTGTAATGTGATGCTCCTTCCTGTCGTCCGAACAGGTTTAACAGCAGGGGTAGGAACGCACAGTGTGACTCCAGTGAATATGAATGGAAAAGAAAGTATAAATACTCACTCCATGCAGCCGCAGTCTTGCCGTTCTTGGTGATGTAGTAGAGGAACACTCCGTTGATCTTCTTGACTTTCTCGAGGTTGGCGTCAACTCGGATCTGAATGGCCTTGAATATCTCGTCGCTCGCAAGTTCTTCTGCTGCAACGTGATTGGCTATGCTGGCCGGTGTTTCAAACAAGTCTATGTATGCTCCAGCAATTACAGTGTTGCCAGTTTCTTGAACCTGATAACAGAGAAATCATGATATGAATAATTTTAAATTCACAATGATGAAGTGTAAAAGCTGTAACGAGTGGGAGGACTGCCAAGAGTCAGCGCATAGTGAACTAAAGTCAAATCTTGTCGAGGCATACTAATATAATAATTCCTCTAAAATGGGAGCTTGGCTTAAACTAAAGCCATTCAACCATACAATTCATTAATTTTTTAAATACTAGGAAAATGCTCGGTGTAACGAGCAAGCACCGATGAGCGAGCATCGATCGTACAAAATCTCAAGCTCCCATTTAAAAGAATTATTATTTTAGTTCGTCATGACAAGATTTGACTTAATTTCACTACGTACCGACTATTGGCAGTCTTTCCACTCTTGGTACAGAGTTCGTTAACCAAGACTATACGACGGCCTCAAAATTAGAAATGTGAAAAATTTTGATTTGATAGGTCAAACGGTGTGAGCTACAGGCCATTTTTATTTTTCAACTAATCAGAGGGCAGAGCAAAAAGTTAGAATGATATTAGTATGTGTGCAAAATTTCAGATCGTTTGGAAAAACAAGTGTCAAATGGAGACGCTCGCTCAATAAGTAGGTATTATTGGAGACTGCAAAGTATGCTACACAATTTTATTTTACATTATTATCTCTATTGGTTAAACAGTCGCATTTCAATTTGTGTATGAACCCCATACAATTCTAAAAAAGTTAATAAATAATATTTACAAATTAGATGCTCAACAAAACGTACAGAATACTCACACAATGCTTGGTGCCTAATCGATCACTCCTGGTTCCCTAACATGGATTATCATTCCACCTATGCCATAAAGCTAACCTGACTGAGTCACTTATGTACGTTCTGCATTAGGTGGATATCAGTCCAACACAAACTACAAGCCTTCTGTTCAAAATATTTTGCATCAAAACAATTCTAAGTTAATAAATATTAAACTAAAATCAAAAATGCACTGTAATAGCGCCTTACCTTCATCATGCTTGCGTTTGATAAGGTGACTGCTGTAGTTATGAATGTTGTACTATGACTGACTGACCTAATTGATCATCATGATGATGATGAGTTTTGAAATCTAATCTATAGCTGGTGGCCTTGTTTTTTTTGAAATGCCCATTGAAATCACTGATAAATGATAAGCAGCTTCTGTGCAACAGATAAGTATTAAATCAGAGTGAATTGCAGAAAGGTGTTAAATTTGATACCAATTTTATTGTGACATAACATCCATAGAAGCACCTCGGGGATGGACACTCAATAAAAATGTTATTCTACCTACCTATTACTAATTAAATCAGCTTAAAAGATTAATTATTATTACATCATGAAATTCTATGCAAATTTTAATCTGGACCCTAAATCTCAGGAAGTATGAATAACTCTGGTCTTATTAGAAGCTCAAATTTAAAAAAAATCAATGAATACTAACAGGAAGTGAGTACCTATATGTAATAGTCTCAACTCAATAATATTAGGAAGTCTAGTTGTCAGTTAACAGGCTAGAAGCACAGTCACTTTATAAAAATGATGTAGGTATAAACTTTATCTTGCTGATAAGAATGTTGGGCACTTGAGAAAACATTAATAATCAAATTCATCCACACTACTTCAACACAGAGTGAGATGGCAATCTTTACTACCTACATACTGAAATTGCACTGAGGAATCTTCCATTGCATTTTGCTTCTTACCAACAGTTATTACTTATTATACACCTATTAGGAATTCCAAACCACTCTACTAAGTCACTCAATTTTATAATGAGATGAGACCAATGTGTAAATATCATCATTGATCAATCTCACTGCTTCTCGATTGACTATCTATTAAAATGTTATTGTATTGTAACAATAACATTGATCACATTGAGAGTCTATGACCAACTACTTATAGACTTATAGTAATAATATTCAAGGGCATTACCTTGGTCTGGAAGTGTATTCTCTTCCCATCTTGCCACATGTCTGTAATTAGCGTCTGGCCTGGGAGGACGGGCTTCGCAAAGCGAACTTTGATGGCCTTGAACTTGGTTGCATCATTCCCGGCGTAATGTGCCAGCACGTGGCGTGCCGAAAACCCAAGTGAACACAAGCCATGCAAGATGGGACGCTCGAAGCCGCCAAATGCTGCAATCGTAGGATCGATGTGCAGTGGATTCCAGTCGCCCGACAGGCGATACAATGCAGCCTGTACGACAGAAAATAAATTTAATAGAATAAAGCTTGTTTGCAACCTTGAAAACAAAATAAATTTCACAAAAGAGCCACTGTATATCTAGGTAGGTACTTGACTAGATAGGTCAGCGACTTTGCTGTATCATGATTCATGATAGGATTATTGAATTAAAATATCAAGTCGAGGCAACCACCAAATGGTTGGCTCTTCTAGAAGCAGAATATGAAACCTACCTGATCAGTAGAAGTTCGCTGTTTGACGGAAGCATCAGGATTACGTTTTGGAGTTTCTCCAGCAGGAATTGCATGTTCAGAATTCCGCTTGCCACCAAATCCACCAGCACCGACGACGAAAACGGTCATTTGTCCGTAGGCCACCTTCTCGCCTCGCGCATTAAAGGAGTCAACTGTCAAGTGAGATTATAACATTTAAAATCGTGTAGCGATGTGAAAATTCCCGACATTTATTTTTGGGGAAGGAGTCCCCAAAATGGGAATTTTGCAGGAATTTATAAATTAACAGAATTTTTAATGACTTTTTAGAAAAGTGTTTTTGAATTATGGAGGTCCCATGATAATACCTATGTGGGCACATTTTATTGGGTTAAAAACATTTATAATTTGTGTGTATAAAAATATCTCCATAATTAAAACAAATATAATATTCATTATTTGGGGAATATACCCAAAATGACCAATGGTTAGAGATCCGATTATATGGTGATCGCGAAATTTTCGAAGTGTTGTAAATGACTCATATTTCTTAATATAAATGCATTTCCATATGTTTATGGCCCAAAAACACTGGAATCTAATCGCGACAAAACACGAAATTTACCCTTAACACTGCTCAACACCACCAAACTGACTAAATCGCGAAATATACCGCGCAATATCACCAAATTATATATATTTCCTGTTATTTTGTAAATTTCACAGAACTACTTATCTAATATTTCTCAATATCACCATAGGTAACCCCCAATATTTAACATTTTTTATTACTAAAATCAGTCAGTGACCCTCCCCTATTCGCGTAAATGACAGAAGAGCTCTGACCTTGTAGAAAACTACTTGGGGTTGACCTCGCATTATCACGTGAAAATAAGATGACATTATGTCTTTTACAGTCGCAATATAAACAAACAGCATGAAAAGCTCACAATAATTTGATTTTGTTTTTGCATTGTGAAAAACCAAGGTGGACAGTCGCATGGCTTACCTAGAGTTTAAATTTTTAAGTGATAATATTGACTCTCTTCATTTAGATCGCGAGAAAAATGTATTGTTACCTATCAACATTGCTCTGGCAATTGAATAGAAGAGTACATTGTGACAATATTATGAAAGTCCCAGCACTTGTAGGTACACTGTTTCATTTTTATTTTTGTTCAATGGAATTTCTAGGTACTCATAATCTGAAGTTTATCTATATTTAAAAAAAACATAAAACGCGAAATTGACAATTCTTAAAACCACAAAACGCAAAATTTCCAATTCCAAAAACGAAATTTTGAAGTTTTTAAAACCATATAATCGGATCTCTACCAATGGTACATATTTGAATGGGAATATTCCCGGGCCCACATAGGTAACTAATCTGATGCCTGACATTGTCAGTGGCTAAGAATTACAGTTTGAACACTAACCATCGATCAAGGCCACAGCACCAGAGCCCTTGTCAAGGACATCCACCACTTTGCAATGCGATGTGATGGTTCCCGAGGAGTCTTCAATGGGCCGGATGATCTCCAGATACTGCTCCCCGTGGAGAACCTTGGACAAGTCGACATGGACTCCGGGGATCAAGTCCTCCAGTAAGCTGGAACCCATGACGGCGACTTGACCCGGCACGATCCAGTACGTAGGCAGCGCCATGAAGTTGTCATCTGCCTCGTACAAGTAGCGAAGGGAATCGGGTTGCACAACTGCAGTGCCCACACCCAGAGCGTAGAGTATCAGATCACGGTGTGTGTAGGTGAATTTGCCCACAACTGTTTTCTGAAGACACATAACAAAATATTTCACATCACGAAATAGGAAATTATTTTTAAATACAAAGACCAATGGTCATCACTCATCAATGAAAAGTGACATACTTGAGAGGGGTCCACCTTCGACACCGACTGGCTATTTGTCTTCATCTCTTCAAGAACGGTCATCAAGGCTCCCGATGCTTCTTCTATGGAATTCATTCTCTCAGCGGTGCTCATGTCGGTGACTTTATCCCAACAATCGCGGACGGCCTCAGGAGTGACCGAGTCTTTCATTGTCTCACGGAGCCTGCTTCCAGCCGATCTGATAATGTGGCCTGAAAATTAAAATCAATAACATTGATATTGAATATAATTTATGTGTTTTATAGTTCATCAGAAACTCTGAAGTTACTCACACTTCCCTGCCCACCCAGCAGCAGATTCAATAATCGAACCGTTGTCCTCACAAGATTCATGGCACAGCCAAACTACCACCGGAGAAATCAACTCTGGACGCAGCTCGGCGAAGAAGTCTGGAGGAAGAATGTCTTCAGTCAGCCTCGAGGCAGCCGTTGGTACAATTACGTTGCAATGGATGTTGTTCTTGCGACCCTCGATGGCAAGCGTGTTGCTGAGACCGACCACACCAAGCTTGGCAGCACTGTAGTTGGCCTGGCCAAAGTTGCCGTATATTCCAGAGTTTGAAGCAGTGACAATGATTCGCCCGTAGTTCTGCTTTTTGAAGTAAGGCCAAGCTGCCTGTGTTGTCTTGAAAGTCCCTTTCAAGTGTACTTGGTGGATCAAATCTAAAGATATAGAATTATTTTAAAACACATTTGATGCTTATTTCAAACATTAAATAATAAATAGAAATAAACGGTGTCCACAGAAAACGGTACATGACCGAATTACCGAACTCAACAAATTCAAGATTTTGATAAGTTACAAGTAAAGCTTGATTTACACGGGTCAATGTATTGATCAATAGATTGAATTCAAGAAGCTGTGCACATGAGCAGAGTCACTTTTGATATGATAAGATGACTGTGCTCATGTGCACAGCCTCTTGAATTCAATGTATTGATCAATACATTGACCCGTGTAAATCAAGCTTAACAAATCAAAATCTTGATTATGTACAGGCTATAGGTACATAGACTACATTGAGAGTTAGTAAATGTTATGAATTATTTTAGTAGCTACCTACTATCCCTTGTCATTGATACATACCTAGTTGGGGTTGCAATTATTCTCGACTACGACATAATTATGTGGAGATAGGACAGGATTATCTAAATACACAGGTAACTTCAATCACTACATTAAAAGTAATACTACAGATATCTCACCCCAATCAGTGTCGCTTATTCTTGCAAAAGACTTGTCTCGTAGAATACCAGCATTATTAACAACAACATCAACTCTTCCGAAAATCTCCACTGCAGTCTGTATTATCTTTTCTCCATCCTCCACTGAATTGTAATTGGCAACTGCCTTGCCTCCTTTACGTTTGATCTCCTGCACCACTTCGTTTGCGGCATTGTTGCTGCTGCCATCTCCTAAAATGCATTAATGTTATGACATTAGGTAGTTATTAGAACACGGGACACCTATCAACTTAACATAACAACTAGTATTCAGCGAGTGTAACACAATATTTTGAGCATTAAAAAAAACAGCAATTTTTAGGATTAAACGTTTACTAATATTTAAATGTTTAAACGCATAGCTGACGGTTAAACGTTTAAACATCGGGCAGCCATAGGTGATAGAAAGTTTAGAACGTCATGTGCTAAGTACTATCTCTAATTTAATAAATAGCTATGCAATCTGTCCAGTAGGTACCTGGAGGTATTTTTAAACAAAATTAATGGTTGAAGAGTAATCATAAGAGAAACGACGTTCCTTATTTAATTTGTAAGTTATTATTTCGACTGCCCTAGAGAAATTCAGTTTATTGTCGTTTTCCAATGATGTGCTACATTTTAAACAGTTAATTACTAATTAGGACTATATTGCCATGGCAACAACCAATGACAATCCTTGAATACCCATTTAAACTTAGCATTGAAAAACCAGCCCTAAATACCCTAATTATTATGCCTGAATCATTAGATCTGTCCGTTGGGCTGCTCCAACCTGGTTCCTTTAAGCTTTAAAAGGCCTTAAGCCTCGTTTACAGTTCAAAGGTGTTACGCTAGCGCTCAGCAATAGGGGCGATGATCTCGACCGCTGGCCTCTCGGGAGGTTCTCAAGGTTTCAAGGCCAAAGAAAAACAACAGTCTTCTTTCAAAGCTAGAGCCAGAGCATCGAAATGTAAACGAGCCTTAAGGTACGTTTACAGCTTGACGCTCGACGCTCAGCGCTAGCGCTGAAAGATGAACATGGTTTATCTTTGACCTTGAACGCCAGCGCTCGGCGTTGGCCGATCAGGAGGCTCAACGTCGAGCGCCAAACGAACGCAGAGCTGTAAAGGTACCTTTAGCTCTAACAAACATAAATGAAGCTGTTCTAAGCAGACAAACTAACAGAGCTAGAAAGTTCAACACAATTACATTACGACAGCTCTGAGTGAACGGTAGGTAGGTACTAGGTGTATACATCCTCCCGAAGAGCCACATAGACCTTCATTAAATGCACCAAGAATAATTAATACTCTACCTTTTCGGCTTCCCCCCAAATCGTTTACAACAACAGCCGCTCCGCGTTCCGCAAACAGCAGGGCATATGCACGGCCCAAACCTTGACCAGCCCCCGTGACAACTACGACACGGCCATCAAATATCAGTTGATCGCCCATAGTCGTTGAATCAAAGAAGGTTTCAAGAAACTGAAAGCGTAAATCAATGTACAATATTTGCTAAAACTGATAAGATAATGTATCTAACCTGGTCTTAAAATCTTGCTTGGTCATCAATGACAGGCATGTTTTATATTGATTAAATTGAATGATAGTTTGTAGGAGTATACAGGGTGAAGTCTAGGTTAAGTAGTCTGTAGAAATCTAATAATTACACAAACGAAAAAATAGTCTCCTTACTTTCCAATTGTGTGTTAATTCTCACATTAAAAATAGAAAGTTTATCAACAAACAAACCTGCCAGTCGACCCGAGTTGCTTGCGTTGAACCTTGGTCCTTGAGTGAGGAGGCGTGGTACTGGTGTGGTGAGATGAGCGTGATGATGTTGTGTTGGTAATAGTTCTTATTTAGGCGGGAACTTATTCAAATCGATTTGCGAAACATGCGTATTTTGAAGTTTTGAAGATTATTTAGTTCATATTTAGGTTTGTTTGTTACAATACATTTATCGATTAAATTCTTATTCCTGACTATGCATTATATCATTGTACCTGGATATCTGCTTGAATAGGTACCTAAGCATAGTAGAAAAAATTGCTTTTGCAAATTCTGGAACTGATAATTTTATTTTATTTTTTTAAAAGGGAATATGCAAAAGTATTTTAATGCGGTTAAAATACAATATTTCAAAATAACACATTTCTTGGTACACACTATTTTCAATCTCAAAAGTGTAAATTTTCATTCATAAATATGAAATTAAAAATCAGTCTAAATTCTGGCGGGAAAACGCTATCACAGCAGCTAGCGAGTGATGTCATATTTTATTGTAACCATGGCAACATCATTGTTGGTTGACAGGGCCAGTTTTAGGCAGTTTGGTGCCCTGTGCCAAGGTAACAATTGCCCCCCCCCCCCCCTCCCTCCAAACCAACTTTAGAAACGAAATTCGACGAATCGAGTTTGCTCACGATCACAATGGGGGGTCTGGGGGAGGGCGAAGGCCCCCCAGCACAATGCGAGTCCGGGGCGCACAGCCCCGGAAAAATTTTGGGCTTCTAGATCGCATTTGACGCCTTTTAGCATAGCTGATTAGATTACAATAGGCAATAATAAAATGTATACATTTCAATGCAGGATTATAAATCTTTTGATTACTATTTGACGAATTCAACATTGTAAGCTAAAATAGTTTGTATGTGGCCATATAGCTTCAAGTTTTAACTTTCATTGGTTATAAAAACTAGTGCTTACAAGGAAGTGCTTTTCTAGTATTATATTTTACTAGTGCTTTTCAATCGCGTGAATATGTATACAACAATAAAATCAATACATATTTTATATTTTAGCGCCCCCTCAAGCTTGGCGCCCTGTGCGGGGGCACAGGTCGCACACCCCTAAATCCGGCCATGTTGGTTGATATAGATGACATCACTCACCGGGATGGCGTTTTCCCGCCAAAATTTACACTGATTTTCAATTTTATATTTATGAATGAAAATTTGCACTTTTTGTGCGAAAATAGTGCGATGTACAAACAAATATGTTGTTATTTTGAATTATAGTTTAAAAAAAAATACATACCTACATATTCCCTATTGGGGTTTAACGTCGCACTGTTCTGCAGCGAGGCTAATGGCAACGGATGAATGATTATGATGATGGTGAAGAATAGGTAAGGATGGTAGGTGGGAAGAAGGTTGTCGTGGCCTATTAAAGTTCGTTCACGATAAGAATATCACTGACGTTTAAGTCGATCACGTCGTTCATTGGTCAGTCACTTGAACACTGCCCTGTCAATGGCAAGACTTTCTTCTTTGTATTATTGAAATTATATAAATTATGTCAAATACACTATTTTTAATAATAATAATAATCCATCCCCAGTTCCAATTCAATGGGTCAGGGGGTGGGTGTTCCCACCAACACTAGGGCCGCAGGACTCCTGGAAACCGGCTGGCCACGCCTGGCGTTTCCTCCTCTTCTTCTTCCACTTCTAACTGTTCCACAAATTCCTTTCACCGTGTTCTGTCCTCCCACTGTCTCTCAGCCTCCAACTCACTCCACCTTCCTCCTCTCTCCAGCACATCCTCCTTGATCAGTCCAATCCACCTGTCTCTTGGTCGTCCCACTCTCCAAGTTCCAAATATTATAAAAATTCAATAAAATTGATTTATTTTTATCTACAAAATCTCTTCTGTGTCTCTTCTGCGATTTTATCTGTGTATTAAACACATTTTTGATTATTATATTGATATTTTACATGTTTAGGTATACGTTCACTTGACTACGGTAGTACACGCCGCCATTACGGCTTGCTATTCTAATCGTGAATGAACTTTAGTAGGGTACCTTCCCTGCATGTGCCTCTCGACTGAGGGAATACCACGAAAAACCTCAGTCAGGAAAGACCCTACAAACACTGGGAGGTCCCTGGACGCGTCCTAGGCCGTCCCAGATGGGCGTACGGGCCTGCCCAGGGACCTCCCGTCTTATGGGTGATTAGCATGGAGTGAGACTCCCGGGGCCTGCCACTGGGAATAAGCCCGGGCGGCGGCCTGGGCCGTCCCATGACGCCCGCGCGGGAGGTATGGGCCGTCCCTGGACCCTCCCGGGCGGCCCGCGCGGGAGGCATAGGCCGGCCCTGGCCCCCGCCCGGGCGGCCCGCGCGGGAGCAGCTGCTCGCTCTGTAGCCCCCTCCCCCTACGCACATTCCATAACGGTCACGTGCTAGCTTGCTAGGTACACTCTCATTCAAAATGCAGTACCTACAAAACGTGCCTCTGATCCAGACACGTGCATATAGGCACTAATTTTGAATGCGAATGTACCTGGAAAAAATACGTTTCATTAAGACATAATTATTTGCAAACGTGAGTGACACGAGAAACGGGATTTTTTCACAATTTCGGAGAGTGGGCGTTGCCATACGAAAAAAATAATCCAGGTATTTTCTTCCAGGGTCAATGTATTAGTTCACAGTTCACGGAATATTTCACAACAGTTGTAATTTGTTATGTCAACTAGAAGAACAGTAGGTACCTACTCAAACACATTAGAAATGCATTTAAATGGTCAAATATTAATTAAAAAAAAAAATAGCCGGTATATTATAAAGTTAATCAGTGGTTATTGGAAGTTATTTTATCTCGCCATGTTTCCCTATTGTTTGAAAGCTGTTCCACTGACCTGACACATTACCTAAGGTACCTCCTACTGTTTTTATTTTTAACGCATTTTTATTTGGAGGAAATATTTTGGGATCATTTGAAATCCTCAACTTGACTGTCACATAATGGGGAAGTCTCGTGAAATTCAGATTTCAGAATAATAGACCATTATTTTATGAAAGTTGATTATGTTGCTGAACACAGATGTGATTTTATTTTTGCTGTGGGATGAATAGTTTTCAAGGAATGAATTAACAAAGTTTGATTACTTTTAACAGGAAAATTTACAGAAAATTGACAGATGATCCACAATGGTAACACATTAGTGTAAGTGGATTCTTGTAATACGTCGTTTTTCCCGCCAAAAGTCCCATTATAATTGAATTTCATTTGCATGAATTAATTTTTAACATTTCGCGGGTGACAAATGTCAGTAATTATTTGCGTTGATATTTAAAAACTTACTGGAACAAAATTTCTAGAGACTTAAGTATTACAGGTACCTTATTCATAAAAAAATGAAGAAGGATAAAAAGATCCATAATTTTTGTTTATGAATCGGTTGTTGGATTTTGAAATTAGCAATTATTTTTTGATAATCTCTTACAGGACGATTGAATCGTTTCAATAATAATTTTTTCACGTACTATTCCCTACTTACTTAGGTACTATATTGTTTTGATAAATTACAAAAAATAAAATGCTACACATAGGAGATTCACTGCAATTGAATTTTAGGAATAATAAAGAGCAGGAAAACACACGAAAATTAAAAAAAAAAAAAACAGTTTCATATAATATAAACGTATATTATTGTAAAAGATTATACTACCACATCACTTAAAATTTTTAAATGTCCTTCAACCTTCACACGTCACATAGTACCTATCAAAACATTCTGAGGTAGGTACTACCTGGCAGTGAGTCTGGCACGCTGTCTCTTTATCGACAAGACACAATTCGGATTTTACTTCACTCACGGATATGTTGGCACAATTTTTCATCTTCAGTTTTTCAAGAAAATGAATGCACTTGAATACGTATTTCTTTCATCTGAAAAAATAAAATTGCAAAGTATTTAGGTAATGTACCTTGTACTAATAATGTTCGCAAGATATTTGCAATTATTTATTATTGTAGGTACAGATTCTAACCTAAACAAGATTTATACAAGATCTTGAAAAGTTTAGCAAGATCATGCAGCGTATTGTTAGAAGTGTTTTTTATTTTTTGTGTAAATTTTTATTCGGTCAGACCAATGAAAGTCCAACATTTACAAGATCTTGTTATCAGTAAGATCTTGTTAATTTTGTCAATATTTAACACTATTATTATGCTATGCTCAAAAGAATTTGCCGATTTAATGGCCAGATACTGGATTCCATCCATAAATTATTAGCACACGGTCTTGTGGTGTCGAGGACTGACATCCGCAATCTTGTGGATGCAACTTCTTTTGAGCATGAGGCTGCCTAGCAAATAGTTTCTACCTACTACACAAGAACTATTTATGTAAATAACTGCAATAGCAGATAGCTACAAATAACAGTCTTTACAAAAATTTTAAAAATTGAATTTTTGGCACAGAGTGATCCCTAAAAAAAAGAAAGATAGATTCAATGAAGAATTTGTAAATTGATAGGATAAACTTCTTGGCAATGAATAATACAAAAATCACTTTTGTGTTGTGTGACCTGCCACAATAATCACTTGAGGTAAAATTATTACCATTAGGTAGTACACTATTTATTTAAAACCCCAATAAAAATTTGAAACATTCTATATTGCATAAATGTGATTTATAGGTAAGGTTAGAGGAAATACTACACATATAAAATACTAAAATGTGGCTTACCATCAGAGAGTTCTGAATCATTACATCTGTAGGGTAGGTAACATTTAATCCATTAACTCGATGAAGTCCCAAGTCCTGTGCATCTTCAGAATTCTCGCTAATTTGCCAAGAAGTAAATTTACTTTTTAATTGAAGTAGGTAGGCAATTAAATCGACTCTAGAATAAGAGCAGGGCAAGTTCACGGTGAATCTGTAGAACCTACAAAAAGTAAGGTGAAAGTTAGCAACTCAAATTAATTTCCTCTCAGCCATTCCGTGTTACGGGTGTACGGTTGTAAGATGCTATGTTCAGCATCTTATTCATCAAAATAAAAATAGTTAGGATCATTGTGCAGCCTTCTAAATTTTTTATGTAATTTACATGGTTCGACACAAAATTTAAATTTAAATGCGGTCCCACAATTTTACTGATAACAAAATAACTATTCAAACTTAGCACAAAACTGATTACATATTTGGAATCAGCAAGAAAATACCATGAATATAATATAAAAACATGCTGATTTTTTTACATTTAATAATTCAGCAGTCATATGTATTATGTGGCATATGTCTGCATTCGCATGGAATGGCTGCTCTCTTACCACCGGCGCGTTAGAGGAAATTCAAAAGTGCGGTTTATTTTTTTGGATGACAACATTCAATCTCAAAAATTTTACTACGTATTTGAATAAAGCGGGACCACCATTCAATGTATGTATCTACTACCTCCAACAAGAATGTAATTTCCATGCAACATAATTTTTACTTTCGGATCACAACAAAAATGTTTGTTATTGGCCTTGTAAGGTACCTACATAAACAAAAATAATTGCTGTATATCTAAAATCCTTGATAAAGTTAAATAATTAAATATAATGAAAATATTTACCACTCTGCTCGGTTCGGTTCTTAATGTTTCGGCTCGGTTTGACGATACAGCTTGGTTCGCTCGCAGGACGAATACGCGCTTTGTTTCTGGAGTTCAATATCTTAATAGCCTATTTTCTTCCAGAGTAGATTCACCTTTAACAAGTAACATTATTAAAACTGCAGTAGGTGCCTTGGTAGGTATGTGGGATGGTTATTGGTTAATGTAGGGTGAAAATATTCCCAAAATAGGCGGAGGTACGTACTAGGTACCTACAGGTAGGGTTCCTACTGACTACTACCACTGATATGTATAGACTACCACGCCAAGCAAACTGTTTACCTACTTTATTTATTTTATAAATACCTAAACTACCTAGTTACCTAGGTCCTACCTAGTTGGAAATTTTACTTTGCATAAATTGCTACATTTCAAAAATGTACATGTGAGGTTAATGTTTACTGAACATTGGTCACACTACCTATTGGTTTATTAGTATCCCCAGCATACAAAACTAAAGTAACAACGATTAATGCCTGGATACTTAAGTAGTTGTGATGAAGACTCACCTTCAATGGGTTGTATGGCTCTGTGATGAAAATCCAAACAAAAGAGGCACAACAAAACTGTAATTATTTCACGATTTGTGTCACATTAAATGGTTTGAACTGAGACAAACTATTCAGCAGTGAACACGCATTCACGGACACAGATAATAATTGAAATCACATTCAAAATCACTCAAAAGGACGTAAACTACACACTCATGACACTCTGTAAAATATCAACAAACGTCAAACGCCGCGTTTGAAATGAAGAAGGGAGAACGGAAACAAGTTGATTCACGAAGATGGCCGACTGCCGAGTTCATAAAAGAAACTTTACTAATAACGTTTAAAATGGTATGAATACTTTGCTTTGGAATTGTAAACATATTTATTCTTAAATCAATATATCCATGTGAAATGTAGATGTAATTATTATAGAAATGAAGTTATAAATATGAAAAAAATAAGTCATTAGAGCAGCTCAAATTCAAACAGTCGTAGCGCCCGCGCGGGCCGTCCCTAGCCATTCCCGGGCGGGACCAAGACGGGACATTCCTAGAAATTTTACAGCCAGATAAAACGGATCGGTTGGGCTCCGTTGGGCAGGCCCAGGGCATGCCCTAGTAGTTCCCGCCCGGGACGTCCCACTTGGGCGCTAGATGGGCAGAAGCCCGGGCCGCCCAGTGTTTGTAGGGGATGGCCGCGGGAATCGAGCCTGGGCCTCCGGGATACAAGTTCAGAGCGTTGCCACCAGCCATACCTGTTCCGCAATAATAATATTATAGTCAGGGACCCGAACCTTTATGAATAAAGGTTCGGGTTCCGGTTCCGGTTCCACAATTTTATTTTATAAAGGTTCGGGTTCCGGTTCTAAAAAAAATATTCTTAAAGGTTCGGTTCCGGTTCCTGCATAAAGGTTCCGGGTTCCGGTTCTAAAATTTTAAATCAAACTATATTATAAAACTTCAGTATTACCTAGGATGGTATTACCAATGTCAATTTTAATGGAATTATTGGATTTGGATTTTCCTATGAATGCAAACACAGTGCAGTAGGCAGTGTCTGTATAAAATTCACATGATGGTGCGCAGAGTAAATATCAGAGGAGACAGTATATAGTGGCTGCAATTTTCTCCATAAGACAACGTAAACATTCATTTTTCCTTGAGCTATCTAATTCAAATTGTCGACAATGCAGTTCTCATCGCAGTAGTCGGATTCAAAAATTGAAAACTCAAGCAGCGTTTGCATAATAAGAATTATTATTTATCAAGAATAAAAAATATAAACAAAAAAACATTTTAGAAATTTTATCAAAAAATAAGCTAATACAACTTTGTGAATAATATTATATCCAAGTGATATGCATGATTTTTTATTAAAAGAAGGAACCTTAAAGAACCTTTAAGAACCTTTAAGAACCTAATTGATTATAAAGGTTCGGGTTCGGGTTCCGGTTCTCTGGGAAAAAAGTATAACGGTTCCGGTTCCCAAATTATAAAGGTTCATACCGGTTCTAGGTTCCGGTTCCGGTTCGGGTCCCTGATTATAGTTTACACATTTCAGCTTGAAAGAAGAAACAGTTTGTCATGTTCATACATTAAACCCCAATAGTAAAACCAGAGGGATATTTACATAAATCTGTTGAATGACTACACTTCTTAAAATTTAAATTTTTTAATAATATAATATAGACAATGGGGTACTTTTTGAGTTGAATTCCATTATTCATAATTTATTGCAACATTTTTCCAGTTAGTCAGGAAACTTCTTTGGATTGAGCAGTTCCCCCAGAAATGCAAGATACTCCTTTTCAAAAGCTATTTCCTGCCAATACTCACCTACGGTTCCGTAACGTGGGCGATTGGAGGAAAGGAGGAGAGCCAGTTGCAGGCAGCAGAAATGAAGTTTTTACGAAGCATACAAGGAGTAACTAAGATGGACAAGATCAGGAGTGAAAAGATTAGAGGAGACTTGAAGGTAGAGAGGTTGGCATTTAAAATGGGGAGAGAGCGGCTACGGTGGTTTGGCCACATGAAGAGAATGCAGAGGGAGAGAATACCGCGTCGGGAGTTCGAAGCTGCGAGAAGTGATAAAAGGAGAGTGGGAAGACCGAGGGAAAAGTGGAGAGAGCTGGTAGCAGAAGATGTACAAGAGAGACTGGAGAAGTGGGAAGAAGTGGAAGAAGGAAGGTGGTGGGAAGACAGGAAGAAGTGGAAAAAACTGGTAGAGAAGAAGAACGAAGAGGAAGAGCCAAGCCTGGCCAGCTAGCTTAGGAGTCCGGGCCCTAGTAAATGGTGGCCTCGCCACCCCCCGACCCAACTCTTGGAACCGGGAGGAAGATTATTATTATTATTAAATACAATATTATTTATTAAATTAAAATATAATTAAAGAATTATTTTTACTTTTTAGTTTTTATGCATATAAACTTCATTGTAAAAAGAAAGATAATTTTCAATACAATAAGGTATCAAGGAAACAAGGGTTTACAATAGCAGGGAAAAGATGTAGGAAAAATGAACTTATTTGAGGTAGGTACCTAGGTACAGAGTATGGGCTTCAATCATCGGTATGGTTAAAGGAATGTGAATGTAAAGGAAGGTACCATGAATGTAAACTAGTGCGGTGCTGCGTCGGGTCGATGAACATCCACTCCTGCTGAATGTCGAGCATGATTCATCATGGATTCCACTTTGTTAGCCGTCTCTCTTAGTGCATCTGATAGTTCAGGCAGATCCGGCAAGTCTAACGTTATATGTGCAGACAAACGTTTGTAAACAGAAGCAGAAGAGTCCTTTTTGTTCCTAGCAAAACAAAAATATTTGTCAGCACAATTTGTCATTTATAACAAAGCAACATACACACACAAAGTAACACAGGTCAAAGCAACATACACACACAAAGTAACACAGGTCACAGCGACATACACACACAAAGTAACACAGGTCACAGCGACATACATACACAAAGTAACACAGGTGCGACATACATTTAGAAAAAAGTTGCAAAATGTTAAAAACTCTAACAATCTTTTACTGATTAGTGATTAGGTAATAGGTGTATGCATATTGCATAATCATAGGCGCACACGAGGGGGGGGGGGGGGTCTTGGCCCATCTAATGGGTCAGCCTCAGCTAAAAAATTATAAAATGTGGTCCTCATAGTGTCAACATTTTGTTTTAAAAGGATTTAAACATAAAAATCTCCCTGCAGGGCAGACTGCAGTTGCTCAAATCACTGGAATCAAGTAGGAACTAGGGTCTAGGTTGATCAAAAACACAATATTTTGGAAAACAATTCGTATAAAGTACCTTCCAAAAACACAATTTTTCATGAATTCCTATGTTTTCCCCCTAAATATTCTTTTTAATATGCCTCAAAATTGCTCTAATGACCTTCAGAGAATATTTTCTCGGGGGCTTTGCTCCTGAACCCCCTTTCATATCAATTTATAATTATAGGTAGTGAAAAAATTAAGTTTTAGGCACATAATGCACCTTAAAACGTCACAAATTCATTTCGAAGTGCCAAAATACTAAAACCGCTCTGCTGGGCCCGCGGGCCCGAAACCGTGGTTTTGGGGCATGCCTCCCCCTCACCTTATTGTAGTGAAAATGTGTGTGAAATTATTAAAAAAAATTGTAAAGAAATTCTCCTCAGAACGTCTCAAAATTGATTTCAAAGTGTCAAAAAACCAAAAACCGCCCTACGGGGCAAGGTGGGGGGCACGCCCTACACCCTTCTTCCCCTGTGGCAATTTTTTTTCTTGGATTTTCCCCCCCTGTCATTAATCTTGCCGGCGCCCATGTTGGCCCCCCTTACTGATTTCTCCTGCGCACGCCTATGTGCATAATTGCATGCATGAAAATTGTATCACCTCAGAACTAAACAATTATCAAATGTCTTCATACCTAGTTTGCACAAGCTTAATTTGTTTTACATCAACAATGTAAAAAAGTTATATATGTGGGCATTTTAGTGTTCACCTATAGATGCCACATCTGTTTCAACTAAATAGAATAGAATAGAATTTTCTTTATTTTTGCATTATATCAGATACGGTACAGGCATATGATTTAATACATAAAAAAGGCGAGGTTTGCAAGGATTTGCGTTCTTCCACCCTTCCTGCTGAATAGTAAATATAACATTAACATTATCATGATAATAACTAATTATTATTGTATATTACAATAATATTATCGGTTAGGTAATCGAAGATATTTTGAAAATGAGATGTTCTTTTTAATTAGTTAGAACTTCTTCTGTAGCCTATAGGTACTATTAACAAAATAAAATACCGAAGAACAGATTGACAAGAAGATGGTTGCACAACAATGAGGTATTGGCATGTGTAGACTATGAATAGGACACACAATGTGAGCTATCACTTCTTTCATTTTTTAACCAATCTGAGGATTGAAAAATTGTTGAGTATCTTGAAAAGATTTGCCGAATTTCGGCTATCAGAGGATTTAGGAACACTCAGAGACGAGACCCAAAAGGACTTGAGGTGACGCTTGCTTAAAATATGGATTATTGGGAGTGATTTTTGGTAAAATTTTCCAGAAGGTATCTACGTATAATTTTACTAATGGCGTTTTCTACTGACCAAACTAGGGCTGCACTGAAATGATGTCACCATACAAAACTCAATGCAAATTTCAAACTGAGTGCAGAACTTGTGCGGCTCAGTGCGGCCTAGTGCAAAACGCCATTAGTTGTTTAAATGAGCTACAAACAAAATAAGTGCAACTTCCAATTGTCACAAAAATGGACACGTGTTTGAAAAGTAGAAATTGAAAATAATTTAAAAAAAATAAAAAAATCTTAGACAAGTCACAACTCTAGTGAAGAAACCACGAACAATATCAATTAAATCAACTTCAACATTATGTAGAGACATCAATATAATTTGGTTAATTAATTGGAATTGGACAACAGTAGTTGCACAACATATTGCCTTACCTTCGTGACTCTTCATATTTAATTTGTTGTTTAAGAAACAGTGCATTTTTTAGAAGTTCTTGGATATTATTAAAGCTTCCTTCTGCTTCCTCCATTGATTTAACAGCACTGGATGGAGAAAAGAAGATAATTAATTTATTAATAAGTATTAAAAATGAACCACATCATTTGACTTAATTATCAAAACAAACTGAGGAATTAAACCAGTAGGCAATTTTAAGTTTTGACAAATTGAGAAGTGGTGGGAAATTACTTGCAAGCTCTTCCGTCACATTCTGAAGAATGACCTAAAATAATCAATCAATAAATCATAACCAACTCAAGATTATGTTTTAATGGAGGTGTTGGAAGCACACAAATTACACAAAATAGTTTTTCTCCTTTATCTCCGAACTCGTTTACTTTTGGGTTGTTCTTCAAACCATGGTTCAGTGACATGGCATGGCATGAGAGTCCAAGTGCAATGGTCACTTATAACTACTCTCCCAACTGCATATTCTACATCATAGCATCGACCCTGAAGCTCATGGTGAAGTGACATGGCATGGCATGAGAGTCCAAGTGCAATGGTCACTTATAACTACTTACCCAACTGCATATTCTACATCATAGCATCGACCCTGAAGCTCATGGTGAAGTGACATGGCATGGCATGAGAGTCCAAGTGCAATGGTCACTTATAACTACTCACCCAACTGCATATTCTACATCATAGCATCGACCCTGAAGCTCATGGTGAAATGACATGGCATGGCATGAGAGTCCAAGTGCAATGGTCACTTATAACTACTCACCCAACTGCATATTCTACATCATAGCATCGACCCTGAAGCTCATGGTGAAGTGACATGGCATGGCATGAGAGTCCAAGTGCAATGGTCACTTATAACTACTCACCCAACTGCATATTCTACATCATAGCATCGACCCTGAAGCTCATGGTGAAGTGACATGGCATGGCATGAGAGTCCAAGTGCAATGGTCACTTATAACTACTCACCCAACTGCATATTCTACATCATAGCATCGACCCTGAAGCTCATGGTTCAGTGACATGGCATGGCATGAGAGTCCAAGTGCAATGGTCACTTATAACTACTCACCCAACTTCATATTCTACATCATAGCATCGACCCTGAAGCTCATGGTGAAGTGACATGGCATGGCATGAGAGTCCAAGTGCAATGGTCACTTATAACTACTCACCCAACTGCATATTCTACATCATAGCATCGACCCTGAAGCTCATGGTGAAGTGACATGGCATGGCATGAGAGTCCAAGTGCAATGGTCACTTATAACTACTCACCCAACTGCATATTCTACATCATAGCATCGACCCTGAAGCTCATGGTGAAGTTTTGCTACTTCCACTCTCTTTTCTACCATCGGTGGCATGGCTTTCCGCACATGTTCTTGTAATCGATAAAATGCAAGGGATGGTTCATTGGCCACAATGTGCATATTTTCAGATATTCTTTCTGTAGCTGAAATATTGAAAGAACAGTTCTTAGGCCCGGACAATAGGGAATACTCATAAAAATTAGATTTCCAAATAATTGCATTATTATGGTAGGGGAGACGTTGCTGAATACGTACATGTTATTCATTTTGTTGTGGGATCAATAGTTATTTACAAAGTTTGATATTTTTCTTTAACTTAAAAACTATGTTGCCATGGCAACAAAGCATATCACCATGGTAACATTGTTGTGGACTTAGAAATGACATCACCACAGCCGTCTGTATACTCGTCGTTCCTCCCTCCCTCCTCCTGGTAGCTGCCTGTCGTCTGAGTAGTTTCTCACTTGCCCTCCCGGGATGGGGCCGCCACCGTCTCTTGGTTATTCAAATGCGCGGCGGTACAGTCTGTTTTTTTACTGTATGAACTCTCTACAGACCGAGACACCGTCAGTTGTTCTGTTGGGCCGAGAAAGACAACATTGCAAGGTGAGAGCGCAATGAAGTCTTTCTCGGCCTAACAGAACAACTGACTGTGGCTCCATCTGTTGAGAGTTCATACAGTAAAAAAACAGACTGTAGTGACCCCATCCCGGGTGGCAGGTTTGGAACTACAATTTCTACTCAGACGACAGGCAGCTACCAGGAGGAGGAGGAACGAACGAAGAGTATACAGACGGCTGTGGACATCACAAACCAGATTCCCATTACTACCGTTTTTCCCGCCAAAATGTCCCATAACATTTGAAATTGATTTTTATGAATGAAAATGTTCTACTTCTCAAGTAATAAGAGTGTTTGTGATTATTATTAAAGTTGTTCTTTTTAATAAAATTAAAGGAGAATTCCTTATTCAATAAGGCAGAGATGATCACCGTTGAACAACTGTGTTAGCAAGAAACGGTGCATAGCTCCATTTGATGGCTCCATTTATGGCTCTATTCAATAACTTGCATTGCTCGTAAAGGTAGATTGATCAATGTTGTTCATCTTTTCGAGGTCGTTGCGTGGGAGCAACAGAGAAGAGGCCAGACTCTATAACTGCAGAGCGGTAAGCAAATTGGCTACCAATGAGATTTTGCCTTAAGATTTTACACATTGCGATTCTGTTAGCAATCAAAAATAATAATATCGTTTTATCGTTTTATTTCCAAGAATACCTACAAAAAATGTACACATAGACTTTTATAAGAAAAAGTGTTTGGAAAATATATGCAATAGCAAGTCAGTAAAATACAAAAGAAGATTTGATACAACAACAAAAAAAACAATGCTCTAGACAATGTGGGTACATGAACAGAGCTGAGTCAGACTACAAATTAAAATACGAATTTAACTAGAAACTAATAATATCTGCACCAACTATTATATTAACAGCATAATGAAATGCGTGATGAACAGCATAATGAATATTCTGAAATGGTGTAGAATATTCTTAACTATTTTGGATTGCTGGCTGGCGGAATAGCAATCTGTATAAAGCTTATGGCAAAATCTCATTGCTAACGAAATTGCTATCTCTTTGCAGTTAAAGAATCCCAACCCAGAGCAATTTTCGAAATCATCCGATGGGTGATTCCATGTAAGTAGGGAAAATTTCATGATTTTTCAATATTTTTTTTTCTTAATTTTTTAATGTGCCTCTTGTTAAGCATGGTTTAAACTAAGTTCGCAGCATTCAAGTGCATGTATATTGTTACTCATATAAAATATAAGCCATATATTTGATAGATATCGAGCAAAATTTAGGGCGGCGGGTGAGCTAAAAGCTTTACTGAAGAACAATGACCGAGTTATTAAATGTTGTTACCTATATATCACAACTAATTAATATTTGTTACATTTGTAAAATCAGGGTGTTCTGGTTTTAGATACAATTTAACATGTATTTTCATACATGTAACGAAAGTGACTCTCCAATGTAACGAAAGTGACCGATGAAATATGCAATATTTCTTTATGTGTATGTCTGATCATCACAAAAAAAATACAAGTTTACTATTGATTATTTCAGAGTCCTTTAATATTTTTTGGTGTACAGTTTATTAATGGGAATGAACAGAATTTAATTGTTGATCACATTGCTTCAAATACTACGGCACATTTTTGTAACGAAAGTGACCGGTAATATTTTATTTATTTTGGTAATTAAAATTGAAAGTGAACCTCGAAAAAAGCATTTCATAATTATCAGTGTTTAATTTCCTTCCTATCCATATTTTATTAATTGTTATATCTTACATAGATATCAAGAAATATAATAAAATGTATTTGAAATTTGGTGTGAATGTAACGAAAGTGACCATGGAATCACCCCGATTCGTTTTTGCCATACGAAACGGTTTTAAGGTCGCTTGATTATACGAGCACTCAAACGATCTATAAGTTAGGTCTCATGCAGCCTGCAACATGCGAATATCGCCTCGACAAGTTGTTTATTAAATTCGAAACTGATCAAAACAATGTTCCTGCAATTTTTGAAACAATGCGTAACCGTGCAAATCGTTGTTGAAGATACAAAACAGCCCCACAAGGACAAGTGCCTACCTTTCTTTACTTTTACTTCCAACTCCGGATCATAATGAGATACTTGGGCACACATTTTTTAGAATGGATTATTATTATTAAACGATTAATTTCACTTTATTGGCCATTCTTGACAGTTCTACTGGACATTGACAGACGGACAAGGTGGGTAGGGTGACATTCAATGAAGTTAGAAGGCGGTGGACAACCTTCTGCTCAGTGCGACTGCGCATGCGTTCAGTCAGCTGTTTTCTTTGAGCTTGCTGTTGCTTGATCGTCGACCTCTTTTGTAGAAGAATATATTTATAAAAAAATAATATATTATCATGTCTGGAAGAATTCCTCTGCCCGGACCTCTCCGGTCATTGGGCAAGAAACACATTGAACAAGCTGGCCAATGGTAAATATGATCTTGGTTCCTATTACCTATATTGAATGGTAGTACCTACCTACCTTGGTTACTAGCAGAATGTTTCCCTACAAGATGGCATAGGTCATCTTCTCCCAAATTATATTTAGAAAAATCATTGTGTTAAAGTGCCAATTTAGATTTATGCAAATTAAATTAGTACCCAAACACTCATATCGGCTGTAATTGACACGATACCAAACATCAATTAATTATTCAACATAGTCAGACATGGGCAAAATACTCTGTTTCAATGTATTTGGAATACAAGATACTGATACTTTTAATTTGGGTATCTAAAATACAAGATACAAGATACATTTTAGAGATGTATTTAAAATACAAGATAGTATCTTTATATACTTAAAAAAAGATACATTTAAAGATACTTTTTATATTCTCATACATATCATCCAACAGTAAAAAATGTAGGGGCTTACTTTCTAAATTAAATTTTAATTTGTTCTATTTGTAAGGCAACATACTTCACATTTTCTTGATCGATTCAATACGGCAATGTGTATTATTTGATGCTTGTTTGAAAAGTAGCAAGAGATTCTTAAGATGATCCTTAAGATTCTTAGTAGCAAGAGCTCTATGAAATTCTAGGTGCATAAAAATGTATCTTGTATTTTAAATCTTCAAAAAAGATACAAAATACTTTAGAAATGGGTATTTAAAATACAAGATACATATACATTTGGCTTATGTATTTAAAATACTAGATACAAGATACAAATGTATCTTAAGATACAAGTATCTAGATACTGCCCATGTCTGAACATAGTATTTTGGTTATCGAACAGGAATGAAGGAGAATTAAAAGCAATAGTAGGTAGGTACTAGTAGGTAACACTTGTCTTGAAAGCAGAAAAGCTTTTACCTTTCACGATTACCTAGTTAGGTAAAAACTTTACACTTTAGGTTTAAAGTGTAGTAGGTAGGTAGTATTTTTAGAGATGGGCGATTTGATACAATTGATTTTTTGAGTGATTTTCTGCGTTTCAATTATTATTCGGCAAATCGTTTTAAAATAGCACCACAAAATATTATTGTATAAATCATAAAATTTGAAAAAAACACCAATCGCAATTAAATTGTGTTTGATTTGGTCAACTTCCTTCCTTACATTCCAATTAATTGTTGAATCGAAAAAATTAAATTGATTTCTTGAACTGAATCGCCCATCTCTAATACTTTTGACAACTTTAAATGCCCCACTATCAAACTTGTTTTGACAAGTTTTTTTTTTGACAAGCCAGGGGCCAATTCTATTGGGTACCTATTTTAAACTTATCGATTGTGCTGGAATCCGATTCACGGCCATTTGGGTTAAAAGATTCTAACAGAATTGGGAAGTTCAAATATCTATAATAGGGCCCCAGGGGGTTGGTACAAAGGATTTCTGCCCATGATATAATTTCTTAATGTTTCACTAAAGCCCCCATTACAATTAAGATTCCATCCCATCTCTGGGGCAGAAGTACCTAATGACTGATTTTTTTATTATTTATGTGAATTACATAAATTAGTAGGTTCATAAATTCATTTGGCATTTCATCCTTCAAAAATTAATTAGATCACCTTTATTTTTATTTTTTTTTGCTATTTTTAATTATTTTTGATGCACAATTATTTCTACTCAATTAAAAAGTCAGAATGAAAACTGTAGAATTACCCCCTCAATTATCATCTTTTGTCTATAGTATACCAGTGATTTGAAGAACAATTCATTCAGTTGCCAATCAAAATTCCATGGTTTGCTGTTATGGGTAGAATGTTAATTAATGCATTTTGGTTCCCAGGGTTCCCACTCTTTCTGCGTTTGGATTTACTGGCGGGATGACTCTGTTATACTTCACAGATTGGAAGCTGGTGTTACAATATTTCCCTTTCTACAATGGTAAATTCAAATCGACTGAACCAGAGAAGTAAAATGGAGCGGAGTAGTGTATAAATTGGAAATAGGTAGGACATTGAATATACCAAGAAACATTACTTTATTGATGTATCAAGTACTATATAACTGTACAAACTCTCATAATAAAAGACTAGGAGTCATTGTTGTCTGAAGTTGTGGGTCTTTTTATTTCCTGTGCATACAGAATATCTGCGAGTCTCTCCGACTCTGCTCGGCTTAATTTGATCATCCTTGGCTCGATGCCCAACCGATAAACGGCTACTCCTCCAATCGTAATGACTATAGCCGATACAAATAGAGCCAAGGGATTACCCTGCATTCCTTTGAACACCTGCCATGGACTAGGCATTTTCTGAAACTGAACCAACCACGATCATCAAGAGTGTACTTCGAGTTAATAGTTGGTACAAGCGATTAGTTGCGTTGCGGTGTTATATTGAAATTCATACCTTCGCTACTTATTTCTTGTCGGGGGTATGTACTTCTTTCTGATTTGTTTTCATTAATAGTGGTCTCCAAATGTAAACCCCTCCAATAATTCCTATTACTGTTACCACTAATATCTGGCCTCCAGTTAGTCCTCTAGGACGGCGAATTTGCATAATCTGTATACAGATAAATATATGAACACCTGGCCCCGATTCACATAGCTTTTCCCAGGGGAATGATAATTTCTCCACTTTGTTGTATCTAATAAGCAGTGAAAGAAAGGGGTTTATGTTAAACCCCCTGGGAAAAGCATTCTGAATCCAGGCCCAGGACTACAAATAGCTAACGAGTGAAAACTCACTTGAAATACTAGGTATACTTTATACGGAGTACAAATTGATGAAGTTGACACATCATTTTTAAGGAAGTACAAAATTTTAGTGGCATGATGTCACCAACAACTATTCCTGTCCAAATTAATAAGGTTTCCTGTCCAAATTGTGAACATAAACATTGAATTCACAATTTTTTTCTCTTTATATCATTCTCATCAATTCAATTCAATTCAATTTATTGGTCTTCTTACAATTTGTATATGTATACAGTGGTAAGGTATAGCTCCTAGCATAATAGTAACATAATAGATAGAATATTGTAGGTATGTAGGTTAGACACTAGAAATTTTTTCCCCTAGACTTCATAATCATTAATCACAGACTCTCCGTCACAAGAACGTAATGATGAAATACAGATGATATGAAGTGCATCGACCTGCATCAATCGTGCATGGAACGTAGGTCCATTCTCTTAATATGTTATACCTACCAGTTGGAATATATTGAATGATATAATTTATAAGATATGTTCTACTAGGTGCTATTACCTACCTATTTAAAATAGTACGTGAAGAAGGAATAGCCTTCAAGAGTGTCCTCAAGGATTATCTATCCTCGTTTGTGAATCCTACTTCTTACTATTATTAGATTTTTCGGGTTTTATAAAAAACATTCCTCCGTGATACAAGAAAAAACTTGCGATAATGATTTTACCAGCTCTCTTTAACTTGGCACTTCCAGGAGTAATGGGAGTAATGGACATTACTTAACCTCAAAACTTTTGAACTCGTCCAATAAAAGGAGGACCGAACCCAAGACTTCCGTAAACGTTTTGTAGAATCTAGAAGGCATTGGCGGAGTGACCTTGAAGTTGAAGGAAGATTGAAGCATGCATGTCACCTGCTGCTGAGTGCTTTATTTACTAAACAAATCATTATTCTGCTAGTTATAAAGGAAATGGCAAGTTCAAGGAGAATTGTGCCAAACATTCTTATCACAGGTATTATATTGCTTACTTAGAGGCGTAAAAAGCAGTCATTTAGAATTGGTTAGTTATTTCAATTTAAAACACATAACCTCCAAGAACAGAGGTTGGACATGACTTAATGTAATTTTCTGATGGGTAGTAGACAACGTCTATACAATACTAGGTTTGTTCGTCGGGGTGTTCTAACCTGCTCGGAGCAGGCGGAAGTACGTCACTGAATATGTTAGGTGCATAAATTACGAATCAAAACTCGACGGATAGGTATAAGTAAACTTTTCCGTGACGACTTCCGGTGTGTTCCGAACAGGTTAGAACACCCCGACGAACAGACCTACTCTCTTCTAAAGGTTGAACCGATCGAGGGATTTCAGTACTCGGAAGTATTTGGCTTTGTCCTACTCTGTGACGTCATGGAGTAGGACATTTCTATCTAAATCACATGCCAGCGCGTGTGATTCTCTTCTCTTTTTTGGCGAAAGGTTGTGATGTCAAGGTCTGACCCGAGATAAGCGGGATTTTTGTTTTTTCGTACCTACTCTCTGCAACAGCCTGCACACTTGCATTCACAGGTGCTAGGAATATTTACTAAACCCTTGACTTACCATTCTAACCTCCAGACGAGTGTTACCATTGATAAACTTTATTTGTTAGTGATTTGAAGCTCTATCGTCGATGTGTAATGGCAAAGTGTGGTGGCTCATTCTTACAGGTAGACAAAGGTCAAATTATTCATCTCGCTTCTGGCTGAGATAGTCTTCCATTTTACCACATGACATTGTACAAGATGCTTTTTATGTGAAGGTCGTATTTTAAATGTAGATATTATATTGATGTGAAAATTCCGACATTTTAATTTAGAGAATATTCCCCAAATGGGAAATTGCTGAAATTTTTTAATAGTTTTAATAATTTGTTTACTACATTTTAGGATAATTTTGTGGATAAGATAAGGAAGATAAGATATGCGGGTACATTTTATGGGTTCAAAAATATCATACGAGTCTTTAAAAATAAATCCAAAATTTAAACGAACGTAGGTAATTCAAAATTTGGGGGAATTGTCTCAATATTTGGATGGGAAAATTCCCATATCCCCCATCACTGTGTAGACATGATCAGATTGTAAACAAAATTAATAGGTAGGTGGGTACCTACCTGTAGTAGTATCTTTATACAAATTTGGTTTAAAAGTGCGGCCTTCAAATCTACGAAGGCATTCAGTGTTGTTTTAGCAGTAGTCAATCCCAACATGAGCGACTGCCAATGGGGTAATGCAGCTCATTCATTACCAAATTCAAACCAAATAAAATTGACTACTCAATTATGTTTTAGGCACTCCCGGTGTTGGCAAATCAACATTATGTGAACAGTTGGCAGAGAGAACAGGCCTTGAATGGATTGAAGTTGGAAAGCTGGCAAAAGATTGCGATTGTCTTCTAGAATATGATGAAATGTATCAGTGTCCAGTGTTGGATGAGGACCGGGTAAGCATTCATTGCCTTAATGCTCATAACATTAAAACTAAACTGACTTGGCGGTAGTTACCTATAGTTTGTTCCTAAGGCAGACACACACATTGTTCTCGTTTTATAAAGTATCGTAAAATCATTTGCTCTCATTGTATCCCCGACCATTTATTGCACATCCCTTGTTCGAGGTCGTTTACAACCTTCTAGCTCTTAGCTCGCTTAGGGGGTGGAATATTATTCCACAATGGTATGTATGTATTTATGATAGGGTTGGGCGAACCGGTTTGTTTTCGAACCGAACCGAACCGGCTAGCTAGGTTCGAAAAACAAACCTCTAAGGTTCGTTTTCGAACCTTTTTCGAACCTCCCGCCTTTTTTTCCCGCCTTGATTCATTCAAATAATGCGACCAACCTCTTGTCACTGGTCCAACCTCTTGTCTTTACAGGTACAGTAGAATGGTAAAACCTTGGTAAATAGAGCCCCTGTAAGCCGAAATCCATCATAAATCAAAGAAAACTCAATTCCTGCCACACTTTAAGGGTGTTCCATGTTCAAATAAATGTTGAACCGAATTTTTCATGCCGTAATTCGAAGTGCTATTTGGTCACAAGTAGCAAAGTAGCATTGATTTCAGTTTAGAAGTCGAAGTAATTTCCTTGTTGAGTAAAATTTTCGAAGTATAAAAATGAAATAATATGATTGTTGCGATCTAAACTGCGCTATACTTTTGGAACAGAGTGTACTTTTGGGTCCTGCATCTGCTAGCCAGCAGGTACCTGACCCTACGTGCGTGAAGTTGGCCCCCCACTTATTAAAAATCAAAATTTCGAGATAGCAGTTCGTTAGTACTTCGTTAGTACCGGTAAGTACCGTTAAAATTATCGTTAGAACTCCACTCATTACGACGCTAGGCGCCGTACAATAATGGGGGGCCAACTTCACGCTGGCCCCCCACTTATTAAAAATCGAAATTTCGAGATAGCAGTTCGTTAGTACTTCGTTAGTACCGTTAAAATTATCGTTATAACTTCACTCGTTACGACGCTAGGCGCCGTACAATAATCAGATTATAAGGGGAGTTTAACCTAAATTTACATACCAAATGGAAACTTTTTGTTGTAGGTTATTGGTTCACAATTTGTACAAACAAATGAATTCTATATGATAATTAACAAATACCTACTCTACATTCTAAAAATAAAATATTACCTGTGATACGGGAATTCTATTTTATAAATGCAATCTATAAAACAGTACCAAAATCCATTTTGCCCGTAGAGGTCGCGTAATAAGGCATACTTACCTACTTTCGTGGACAAATGAAATGATATTTGTCAAATTATACATGCCATATTTGTTACTATATTTTCAGTTGAATTGAAAATAACTGTTTTTTTTCCAGCACATAGGAAATCAAAACCAGTGATTTTATATGAGCATTCAATGAAAAAGTTATTATGTAGGTATGCAGAACAAGACTTGCTTTGCAAAACCGTGAGTGACTGAAAATGTTTAATTTAATTTAAAAATTGACTGAAATAAATCTAATTTAAAAAATCTTCAATACTACTTTGTATTACAATAGGGAAGTCTCGTGCAAATTAGGTTTCAAAATAATTGTATTATTATTATTATTATTAGTTGAGACGTTGAGATATGTTATTACTTTTGTTGTGGGTTAAATAGTTCTCTCGGAATTGATTTACAAAGTTTGATAGATTTCTTCTATCTTTAAAACAGGAAAATTGACAGTGACGTCATAATTCATATGTTGCCATGGAGACAAAGTATATCACCATGGCAACACATAGTTGTGGACTTAAAAATGACATCACCTTTGTAGCATTACTGTGAATTGAGCAAGTAGTTTTAAAAAACAAAAAAGTGGTTTAGTGTACAATTTCTAGGAGGCTGTTAATAGGTAAACGCTCAGTGTAACGCGTTGATAAGCGAGCACCGATACGCGCTATACCTCTTATACCAACGCATCAATTGAAATACATTTTAATATTTTTAACGAATTTATTTTACTCTGCAAAGATTTACCGAAATTCAAGAATCAAAAATTGATTCCCATCAATTTTTATTTTTTATTTGATATCCATTTGTGACGTAAAAATATCAAAATCGTATTACTTTAAAAAGTTTGTAAATTATTGACCCCTAACTCCCATTTGAACGAAAAGAAAACAACCTTTTTCTTAATGGTTGGGAGCTGGCTGGTCATTAGCTGGCTGGGGCTAGTGGAGGGGTGGGGGTGGACAGGAAGCGACATTGGTCAACTCAGCAGGGTGCCGCGCGGCAAATTGTGTCTATTAAATAAAATAATCAACATTTTGATTTGAATATTGCTAAAAAAAAAACACAGGTTTATGCTAGAATGATATTAGTGTATGTAAAAAAATTCAGGTTGATTGGTCAATCAGTGCTTCCAATATGGGGGCGAAAAAATACAGAGAAAGAGGCATAAGTGTCCCATAGTAACGCTCGCTAATAAAAGTAGATTTTAAAATGTAAAGGGGATTTTGTTATTAAAGAAAATTAAGTACATAACATTATTAATTTTGCATTTGTATTAAACACCAGTTTAAATCATTGAATGAAAACTCTGTCCGAACCGAAGCAAGGGATCTTCAACACCACCTCCCCTACCACCCGCCGTGCAAGGTCAGCAGGGTGACAAAAGATTCAAATTAGTCAAATACTACGTAAGTTCGAATGAAGACAATGAGATCCCGACGTTGTAAGAACTTCCTGGAAAGCGGACTCCTATGGATCGAAAGTTACACAGTATTTGAAAAATCGGACGAAACAAAATGCGTATTATTTAGAAATATTATTTAGAAATCACCATGCAAACATTAATAACGTAAAGAAGCTACAACAATTCTGGTTCTTGGCACAAAATTGGTTCTGCATTATACCTTATATGATCGCTGGTATTACTGAGGAAACTATATCTTTAACGGCGTCTATAGTACCCCAGAGTAAAACCAAATATTATTAAAACTCACGAAATACTCTAATTCATCATATCTTAGACGCATGAGAGCATATAAGAAAACTATATACATTGTTTACGGAGTCTAGCACCGCACAGAGAAAAACTCTCATTCATATCATATCACTCATCATGAGCATATAGCAAACTTAATTCACGGACTCGAATACTCTATAAGAACTTCAACATTATATTTTAAGTTGAGTTTACGGCGCCTAGCGTCGTAATGAGTGGGGTTCTAACGATAATTTTAACGGTACTTACCAATACTAACGAAGTACTAACACCCTGCTGTCTTCAAATTTTGATTTTAAATAAGTGGGGGGCTAGCAGGCAGTTGGCCCCCCCCCCATTATTGTACGGCGCCTAGCGTCGTAATGAGTAGAGTTCTAACGATAATTTTAACGGTACTTACCGGGACTAACAAAGTACTAACGAACTGCTATCTTCAAATTTTGAATTTAAATAAGTGGGGGGCCAGCGTGAAGTTGGCCCCCCATTATTGTACGGCGCCTAGCGTCGTAATGAGTGGAGTTCTAACGATAATTTTAACGGTACTTACCGGTACTAACGAAGTACTAACGAACTGATATCTTCAAATTTTGATTTTAAATAAGTGGGGGGCCAGCGTGAAGTTGGCCCCCCATTATTGTACGGCGCCAAGCGTCGTAATGAGTGGAGTTCTAACGATAATTTTAACGGTACTTACCGGTACTAACGAAGTACTAACGAACTGCTATCTTCAAATTTTGATTTTTAATAAGTGGGGGGCCAACTTCACGCACGTCCTGACCCTTGCGGAAGGAAGGATTGTTTTGTTTGTCTCTGTTGAAAGGTCTGCGAACTCGCAGTAATCCAGATGACAAATAACTTGACTTGACGGCATATTTTATTTTATTTTGATGATATTGTATGTTTATGGTATTTGAATAAATAATAGTGGTCATTTAGACAACCATTCGCGATCTAATGAAGTGAAGATTATCACGCAAAAGTTAAAATATAATGGTGTATATTTGAGCTTTCCAAACTTCATTGTTACACCATGCAAAATCAAAAATAGTATGACGATGACGAGATAATTTTTGAAGAATATTGAACTTTTATTTTCGCGTAAAAATGCGAAGTATTTATGGAGTATACAATCACAGGATTACCATCTCTCAACTGGGGCAAGTATTTTCGAAATGAAATTCCATTAAGGCGTTGAAGAGAGGAAGAAAACTGTTGAAATATATTTAAATTTCGAGCAGTATATTTCGCGTTTTTGTTCCAATTATATTATTAAGTCAATGTCTCCGTATAGGTACAAATGAAAATAATATCTGAATAACGAACACCCCATTAAACAGCTGTTTTCAAGTGTCTAACCACTTGACTTGCGAGAGGGAGTGAGGAGAATGGTGACTGGTGCTTAGTTGCTTATGCGTGCTTATCTTTACTACACATCTGGAAAACATAATTTTCTGAAAAAAAGGTTCGGTTCGTTTAAGGTTCGAAATTTCGAACCTTTTGAAAAGGTTCGGTTCGAGGTTCGGTTCGAAAAAAAATGAGGTTCGCCCAACCCTAATTTATGAGGTATGTTTTGACACTTTTAGGTTTTTACGATAGGGTCAGGTCCATTGTAAGTGTCACTAATACATCATAAAACGAGAACAATGAGTGTGTCTGCCTTAGGAACAAAGTATAGGAACCCCAATAGATACGGTTCCAAAATAATTATATGACATGTTAAAGGTCCTTGATGAAATGGAAGATCAAATGACTAATGGAGGAAAGATAGTAGATTACCATGGTTGCGACTTCTTTCCCGAGAGATGGTTCGATATTGTTTTTGTGTTGAGAACAAGCAACACCGTTCTCTATGACAGACTCTTCAACAGGTAAATAAATCAACATTTTTTCTGCTAAGTACCGTGTTAGTAATAGACGTCGCATACATAATTGAATTCACAATCCACTTCTTTTAGGGGGTATGTCGGTAAAAAACTTACAGATAACGTGGAATGCGAGATATTTCAAACAATCTTGGAAGAAGCACGAGAATCATATAAGCCGGAGATTGTACATGAATTGATGAGTAATAATGCTGACAATATGGAGGAAAATGTAGAGAAAATTAGTGAATGGATAGATCAGTGGAAGCAAGCCATTTCACAGTGATTATAAATTCTTTAATAAATAATGAACAATTTCAAAATACACATGTATCTCAGTCTTCTAATCCTTTTTTCTGCTTGATATCCTTAATCTTGGATGCTATGCTTGCATAGTACTTCATTTTTATTATAGATGCTTCAGCTTGTTTTAAGTTCCCATTATTGAAAGCTTCAGCTAAATCTCTTTCAAGTTTGGCTAAGCTGGCTTTATTCCGAGAAGTCAATTCTCTTAGTTTGTCTGTGTCAATTGCTGCATCAACTTCTTCATTTTCCTCCATTATTTCCATTAAGAATTCTGGAGAAGATTGTTTTGTCGATTCTTCAATAAAAATACCATTAATTTCCAGCATGTATAAACCCCTAGATAAAGGTTGTAACAATGTAAAATATGCTTTGTTGATTAATGATGAATACTCTTCTGATATTTTAATTTCTTCCTGAAAGAAATGATAGATAACATAGATCAGATTTAGATTACATTTAGATTAGAGTTATGACACATAAATAAACTATTAAAAGGCAATAAGCAAATGTTTCGGAATGAATAATTAAAAGAGAGTCACCACGGTACCTACTCATATGGCACTTTATTTTTTTGCACTGCCGAGGTCAAACTGTTGAACCAATTGATCTCAAATTTTGCATGCACACTAATGTGATATGAGTAGTCTCACATGTACAGTCAAGGAAATATATTCGGTAAACGCTCCTTTCAACCCCTTAAAGAACTTTGCCAGTGTTAGGGGTGGTGGGGGAGGAGCCTAAACTAAACGTAAATGCATAGAAAGTGAGGAGCGTTTACCGAGTATATTTCCATGACTGTCTATAGTTTTTGGACAAGATCCCGTGATTGGTTGAAAATTGAAACTGGAATCATTTGACCGATCAACTTCATATTTTACATGGTCACTGGGATCAACATTTTTAGTTTTCGACAAATTTCAGTTCAATCTGTTGATACCTTCAAAAGACCTATGCACCTTAAACACCGGACACCGTCAACTTCTGCGAGAGTGGAGAATAGCTCTCTCATTGGTTGACAGCTGTCACGTAACCGGGAAATAAGGTCACGTGACACTACGATCAGAGTGGGAATCGTAGCGTGACACGATTACTTCTGCGAGAGTGAAGAGTAGCTCTCTCATTGGTTGACAGCCGTCATGTAACCGTCAAATAAGGTCACGTGACACTACGATCAGAGTGGTAATCGTAGCGTGACAGCTGTCGGCCAGTGAGAGAGCACTCTCCACTCTCGCAGAAGTTGACTGTGTGTCCAGCTCCAGTGTTTTAAAAAGCACCTATCATGAGATGCATGCATCATATTTTTTGGCATCAATTGCCAGTTTTTAAACCCATAATATTACTATGGGTTGTGTTACAATAAATAAAAAGTTGCCTAAAATATGGCATGCTAATATTGGGGGCTACTAGGTACGTGGAATTACAGAATTGTAGAAGCCTGAAATTGTTGAAAATTGAAACTTATCATCCGGGTCACCAAAATTTTATTCAGGTAGGTACCTAGGTTAATTACACTAATAACAACGCTCAAAAAACTAGATCATGATTAAAGTTATCATTACTTCATGGCTATTGCTGAAGCGGTCAGGATGAAGCACATTTTGCAGTCTGCGGTAATTTCTTGTCAGAGTTGATATTTCTTGTTCATATTTAGTATCGACCCCAATTATGTGGAAAAGATTGGGATTGGGATCAGGTTTTTGCAATACATTACAATTTTGGCAAAATAGTTCCTTGCTTTCATATCTAATAGTACCACACTTCCAACATTTCAACACAGTATCAGATAGAAGTCTCTGGGAGTATTGTTGAATCGGTGATGTTACTAATAATAACTTCGATTTGTATATTTTGTCACAATATACTCTGTTAAAACCATCTTCAGTTAATTTTGTATTAAAACATAATGTTATCATACGTCTACTTAAATTATAGGTAACAACTCTACTTAACAACAATGAGACCGAGTAGAACATTATAAACTTGTCGAATTTTAAAACAGCTGACACTGACGTAAGTGTTCAACGTGCTCTCTTCGTCACCGTACGGCGTACCCCTACACCCCTCATTGGACCACGGCCCGGTTGACTTTATCATGAAGATTCTACAAACCTTGGATAATTCGTGGACCAATGAAATGCAACGTGTTTTCTACCCAATCGGCGTTCGCCAGCGCTGTTGTGTTTGTTGGCAATTTTGCCGGTGCGTTCAGCAGGCATTGCATTGTCAACTGTTATTGCCTTGTTTGCCTCTTCTGGGCCACGTCTATTTCGTGTTGTATTTGCATAAGTGGAATATAGCATTATCTTATATTCATAACGATGATTTTATTGAAGTCAATCGTTCTACTTGCTGCATTAGTTTATTTGGCATGGGCTAATGAATCTGACGTTTTGCAGCTCACAGACAGTGACTTCTCGTCAGTCATTGCTCAACATGAAACCGTTCTTGTAATGTTCTATGCTCCTTGGTAAGTACCACTTATTTTTATATACCTATAGGTACCTAGGCCTATAGTCCAAAATAACAACTCAAACTTTTAAGGATGCCACCTAAACTGCATCTGAAGGTTTGCAGGATTAGGTACTACCTACTAGTACCTAGGTAGGTACCTACTACATACAAAAACAGCTGTAGAATAGAATGCATAGGTAGGTACCTAGGTAGGTAGGTAGGTCTGTTCGTTCGCTCTACTATAGTGACACTTAAAATGTGCGACCGACAAAAAGTGAGTTGGTGTAGAACACTCTGAGGTGTAGGGCGAGTGTCGGCTAATTCCAGTGTCACTGGTGTAGAACGAACAAACGGACCTCGTGGCTCAAATTACAACCACATTAACTTCACATCTCTACAGCCAACCTAATTTCAATGTCCCTTCTGACAAATCAGGAATAACATTTTAATTGGCATCGGCAATGCATCGGCTTATCGTAATCTGACCGTCGGCCTATAGGTAGTCACAACTTGGCGTGATCGAGACTAAGCTAAGCGTACCACCTTGCCGGTGGGGGATTTTGACCAGTATTTAAAGCCACGTCATGATGACTGTGGCCCAAACCACTTGATTCCTACTTGAACAAATATTACATTAACGTGGCTCAACCGATCGAACATTCCAAAATATTTATTTTTTGAAATTACCATCACGAATTACTTTTTCCAACATTTCAACTATATTTAAGTATAAACAAACCATAAAATGTAATTTAACTTGCAACTCCTGTCTTACAGCGAGGTTTCAAATTATTGCCTTCCGAGAATGAACAAAACTTTAACACAGGAGGTATAGGAAAATTATTGCGTTTTTCGTTTATAACTTCTAAAAAAGCACACGTTGGTATTGTTTTGAATTTTTTCCTTAATAGAATATCCATAGTATATCTACCAGAAAAAAAGTTTTTTGATCAAAGTTGGGACTACATAAAAATTAGATCTTCATCATTAGCCTAAATGTGACACGATTTTACTTGGCTGCCATAAGATAACATGGGGAAGAAAACTCAATTTATCTCAGAAACTAGACACGAGAAGTGTTTAATTTTTTCAATGATTGTGTATGGCATGATTATCAATAAGTAGACAAAAAATTATGAAAATCTGAGACTATGCCCGATTGGATGAGCCACCTTAATACTACCTACTACATGCTACTACCTACTTAAACACGGGACACACTGTCCAGTTACCGCCTTTTCGATCATGACCGCATGGCAGAGCTCGGCAAGTAAGGTCACGTACGCAACAGGTGTCAGCCAATTGAGAAATGTGTTATTCACTCGGCTCTCTGATTTTACTTGACAGTGTGTCAATTTCAATTTATTTGTTCTATGTCTACGTTAGGTACCTACCTCATCCATAGCTCATAGGTATACCTAGTACCTACTACATCAATAACTTTGTGTCTCTTTTCAGGTGTGGGCATTGTAAAAAGCTTAAACCTGAATATGCCAAAGCAGCTGGTTTGATTAAGGACAACGACCCCCCAGTTGCCCTGGCAAAGGTAATTAAAATAAACTAAGGGCTGAGTTATACTGCTTCTATTACTCTAACTCGGAGTTCCAAAGTACCTACCTAACCTACCTAACTTCAAGTTCAGTAAACCAGGATCGTAACATCGTTCTATACTAAATTGTTTAATAAGCTTACCATTTAAGTTTTGGTTGGAGAGACTAGAGAGTGATGTGCCCGAGTGATAAGTTGATAACCACATCCTGCACTGACATTAAGACTTCTATGTTTTTGCATGAGCTACGTTTCCCGGGTAGAGACTCGGGAAAAGCCCGTTTTACCCGGATAAAACTGATTTTTCTACCCTAGCCTCTACCTGGCGGTTATTCTAAAATTCCTTGTTGTCTCGCCTCGTAGCATTCGGAGTCACTAGTCGACAAGGAAATTTAGAATAACGCTTCTGGGCCCAGATCACAAAGCTTTTCCCCCGGCCTGAGAGAATTGATCGTATACCCCACTTTGGTGTAGGTAAGCAGTGAAATAATTTTTTTTTTAAACCCCCCGGGGGTGAATCGGGACCATGGGTAGCTTCTATTACTCTACATTCTATGACAAATCCTCCATTAGTACCTATCCCATTTCAATCACTGACCTCCCCAATTGTATGTTTCTGAAGCTTTTACATTGTTGTTAATTCTACTACCTAGACAAGGCACTCTAGGTCATCTTATCACTGGGTGTGTTTTAGGTTGATTGTACAGAAGAGGGCAAAGAGACATGTACCAAGCATGGAGTGTCTGGATATCCAACACTGAAGATCTTCAGAAATGGAGAACTGTCTCAAGACTACAATGGCCCGAGGGAAGCCGGTATGCAACTCATAGTTTTCAATGGTTTTCAATGTCCAATACTAGCCACTAGCTTTCTGGGTGTGGGTAATGTACTGGAGCTCCTGTGTCGACTTATGTTGCATCGATGTTATGCAGGTAGCTTAAATCTATGTCACCATGAGAGTAGGCAACTTTCGATACATCGATTATATGCAGGTGGTAAATCACCTTGTCGTTGGCTAAAATAATTCTTGTACCCTGCGGAGGGGTAGGTTCCTTAATTGTGCATGGTCTGGGACCAATCGGGAAAGTAAATTGGGCAAGATTTAGTTTAAATTGGTCAGATGATGTAGGATTCAAAATTGGATTGGGTTGACCAGGAGGTAGGTTCCCTAGGTCCCTGTTTACACTGAGGTTTCGATCGTGATCCAAAATCTCAATCGTAATTAAAAATGTGTGGAACGCAACTTAATCGAGCGTTATCAATCATTGTATTACGTTGTAACTTGATTGAAATATGAATCGGGATCAAAGTCAAGGTCAAATAAACGAAAGTATGAATAGACCATATAATATTCTAATTTGCATTTTCTATTTATGCATCTAGAATCGAGTATTTTTCAACTTTCTACTTGCCACCATTTTGGTTTGGCTACATTGTAATTGAACTGGATCACGATTGAAACTTCAGTGTTAACAGGTATAAGAGGTGCAGAGAGTCTAAAGGAGTTGTAGGCACCTTAATAAATGTTCCAAATTTTATTTGGCTGGTGTTGTAGGTACCTACTTCAATCCTTGTCCCGCAGTAGTGGGGGGAGGGTGGAGGTTGTCCACAATGTACACTCCTGGACACTGAAATTGGCCTGCGGTCAATTTTCAAGTGGCACTTGGCTAGTAAATTTATTTATTTATTTCAAGTAATTTTTCGGCCCTAAACTCACACTAGCCATTCTGTCTTTGTGCCAAAAAATTACATTAAAATAAATGTTAATACTAGCCATAGTGCCACTTGAACATTGACCACGGGCCAATTTCAGTGTCCAGGAGTGTACCTATGGATAGGGGGTTCCTAAAGTGCAACTTTTCATAATTGGTTTTGATCGCTTCAAAAATGTTTTCAAATCCCGACACAATATTCCATCATCCATCCTTGATAGATCTTCCATCACATCTGCTGATCGTCCTTCCAACTGATACATTGCTTGTTTGTGTAAACGTGGCTATTTGTGTGTGTTTTAGCTGGCATCGTGAAGCACTTGCAATCACAGGTTGGTCCAAGTTCCAAGGAGCTGACTTCCGTCTCTGCGCTTGAGGAATTCATCGGCAAGAAAGAAGTTGTTGTTGTCGGATTCTTCGAGGCTGTGTCCGACTTGAAGCAGGCATTCCTTAAGCTCACAGATAAATTACGTGAAAAAGTCAAATTTGGTCATTCAGAGAATGCCAAGGTCCTGGCTAAGCAAGGAGAGAAGTGAGTCCAGTAACTGACAGTATCCATAATTTAAGTTTAACAATTAAAATACCTACCTAGCAAGTCATCAATACGAATACAGACAACCATTAGAAGTAGAATTAATTATTGCAACCAACATAAATCTCTCATTTAACTCACATCCGAGGTAAAACGTACGGGGGATCATCTCATGGTGTTTGGTAGAACTTAGAAGGACACCTGCAAAATAAATATATATAAGTAAAGTACCCGTTGTGAGAGCATTGATTAATGATTTGTACTATCAACAAGAGATACATTGTATTAGACCAAAAGGGCAATTAGTGTCTGTAGCGTCCGTTCTACTGGATAGCTCAGTACTCTCATCCAGCAATCCTTATAAAAATCTTGCAAGAACTTGGCTTCAGTTAAGCTTCAGTGAAGCTTAAAGTTAATGTACCTAATTCTGTTATGGGCCCACATAGAACAAACTTGAATGTCAAGCCAGGCTTGTCAAGTAATTATTTGAAGATTGAGTACCTATGTTTTATGGGCCATTTGCAGTTCCAGGGCTACGTCATCATATGATTTAAATATTGTTATAATTATTCATACCACAGTTTATTGAAACCATATTATGTACATACCTAACCAAAAATATTTTCCCCTTACCATATGATCCGTATGATTAGATTCTTGGTGATTGAAGTTCCACTTTTACCCCATTGATAACACAGGGAGATATGAAATCGTCCCGAAATAATGGACTTAAATTGCTCCTATAACTGCAAGGCTGGAGCCCGGGTTCCCCTTGAGAGTTGCTAATTAGGAAATATACCTAATCAATCCATTTAATTTTTTTGGTGTTGCAGATAGCTATTTACAATTAGTCCCTACCCTGCCCATAACACAACTTGACAGCACAGAACAAAATTATTTGTTTTACAATATACTTCAATGTGTTTGTTTCAGAGATGCCATTCTTCTCTTCCACCCGAAGCATTTACACAACAAATTTGAACCAAGCTACTTCAAATATGAGGGAGCTAATGACAAAGCTGATATTGAGACTTGGATTAACAATAACTAGTAAGTTGTATTTACTTGACACCATGTCTTTGCTGTGTATCTCAGGTGTTTGGTGTTTCATCAAGAATGTTTCTGTTACAGCCATGGCCTTGTGGGTCACCGAGAGAGAGATAATCTTGCCGACTTCAAAAATCCTTTAGTTGTTGCTTATTATGCAGTTGACTATAACAAGAACATTAAAGGTGAGGCTGAGACATGACATGAATGACAAGCTGGTTTCCAAAATCTTGGAAACCACGTGGATTTTACTTTTACTGTTGTTGATCATCATTTTAAATTTAAATAACTAGAAAACTAAAAAAAAAAAAAAAAAAAAAATTGAGAAATTTACAAAGATTTTAGTTTATTTGTTGTATACAATTGACAATAATCATTCAATACTGGTACTTAATATATAATAATATATAATAATCAATATTCAATACATACTTTCACCTCTTTAATATAGTAGATAATCAAATAATTTTTCTCTAATAGGTACAAATTACTGGAGAAATCGAATCCTTAAAGTAGCCAAGAACTTCCCAGGACTTAACTTTGCCGTCAGTGCAACCGCTGACTTCCAGCACGAGCTCAATGAGTTTGGATACGATTATGTTAAAGAAGATAAACCCATTGTATTCGCCCGGAATGAAAAAAATGAAAAGTTCATTATGAAAGATGAGTTCTCGTAAGTGTACTTTATTGATTAGATTTTTATTGAGAATGGGGCAACTAATACTGCGTTTGTGCACAACTTGTAATCGCTCTAAGAGTGAAGTTATCAGTACATAATGCATTGAGCATACACATAAGTCCCTTGTGCATCTGACAAAAGTTAAAAAGAAGTGGTTGGTTCCAAAATTAGGAGATGTGTGTGCTCATTGACTTTATTCTCTTACAGCCTCATGCTCAAAAGAAGTTGCGTCCGCAAGTAGATATTTTCGGATGTCAGTCCTCAACACCACAAGACCGTGTGCTAATAATCTTATGGATGAAATCCAGTAGACTCTGGGCAATTGCGTCGATAAATCTGGAAATTCTTTTGAGCATGAGGCCTTATCCTCATTCTAGCTTGTAATTTTCGTCATTTATAGGAAAAGGTAGAACATAATCGAAGTAGTCCTTGATTGTAAGCTCAAATGATGTCAACCAAATATATGAAATACTTAGGCAGTTCGAGCAAACAAGGAACCCGATTTCACTCTGGTGAATACTGTGGTACTAGGTCAATAGCGGATGTAAAAGGCATATTTGTATTAAAAAATCTGCATTTGTTTGTTATGGCTACAAAAGTAATGGCGTTTTCCACTGGCTGCACTAGTTTTGCTTTCTGTTTGAAATTTGCATTGATTGTTGTATAATGTATGCCGTATGGTAACCATTTCAGTGAAACCCTGGTGCAGCCAGTGGATAACGCCATAAATTTGTAACTAAATTTAAATTTCAATTGTTTCTCCTTTTTTGCTGACCTTAGAAACACGAACTGTCTGAACAAATAAGTGAAACTAAATCTAGCTTTCTAGCAAGAAGTGTCTCCATCTGGAATCGTTCACTTGCGCTAATTGCATTGGAAAATAAAATTTAACATTTTAAATACTAGCTCAATTCAGCCATGTCTGGGCCCCTATTCTTGAAATTGTTACCACGTCATAAGTTATGATTAACGAAAAGTCATAATATTAACATGGCTTGAGATAGGACAAACTTCCTTATGACATCATGACTAGGAGATATGACGTGATAACTGTTTCAAGAATAGACCCCCTGCTTACAATCTAGCTCACCCAAACTTAAAAGATGAGCCTACTTGATTGTACATTCAGTGCAACAATGTTTAATTTTATTTATAGCTATTTTTTTTGTTGTTTTCCTATATTGATTGTGGCCATTATGTAAATAACGTTTTTCTCTAATATGATTTTCTTACATTTTAGAATAGAAAACTTCGAGAAGTTCTTGAAAAATCTTGAGGGTGGCAAGCTGGAGCCTTATCTCAAATCAGAACCAATCCCTGATAGCAATGATGGCCCAGTAACTGTTGCAGTTGGCAAAAACTTTGATGATGTTGTTACGAACAATGGCAAAGATACTCTCATTGAATACTATGCATCTTGGTGTGGTCATTGCAAAAAACTCGCACCAATTTATGATGAACTTGCTGAAAAGGTATGTAAAATCTTACAGGTTTGATTCCAGTTCCTGCTTGAAGGATCTGGGTTGTCATTCTTGTACTACCCTCTTGTTCTTGTAGACCCTGAGTTGGCAATCATATCGAAAATTTAATTTACTCTAATTTAATTTACGTCCACAAAAGCGGTTGTTACTCTCTTAGGCCGGGTAGGACCAACTCTGGATTAAGTTAATTATCGATAGTTAGTGGAAATTAGTGAATCTTATTGGCTGTGGAATTCGCGCCAACTTGATTCATTGGTTAACCATCGATAGTTAACTTAATCCAGAGTTGGTCCTACCCGGCCTTAAAAGTGAAAATGCGTAGGTACAGGAATCGCCTCCTTGTTCCCATACACTTTTCCTATCTTGATTGGGTTTGTTTCGCGATTGCAGTCTGTTTTTTTACTGTATGAACTCTCACCAGATGGAGCCACTGTCAGTTGTTCTGCTAGGCCGAGAAAGACTTCATTGCGTGCTCACCTTGCAATGTTGTCTTCCTCGGCCTAACAGAACAACTGACGGTGTCTCGGTCTGTAGAGAGTTCAAGCATAGGAAAAACGAACTGTACTACACAAATAAAAATAACTACAGTTCGTTTTTCCTATGTTTGAACTATCACCAGATGGAGCCACAGTCAGTTGTTCTGCTAGGCCGAGAAAGACTTCATTACGGGCTCACCTTGCAATGTTGTGCATATTTTTCGTTCTCTTTAGTGGAGTAAAAACTAAAAAGTATTTCCAACATATTACATACGTGATAAATAATCTGGGAGAACCAAGATTTATCACATTCTTTTAGCATGATATTGTTATGAGGGAATGTACAATATGAAATATTATCCAATCGAAACTCTCATTTGCTGACAAGAGCATTAGTCTGTTCATATTCGAGAAAACGAGGAACACGACTGCACTCTGGGGCTATGTAGTACTAGGTATATGGCGGCTATCAAGGCGCCGTTGTCTTAAATATAAATATTTGCTAAAGTTGTTTGTTATGGCTAAAAAGTGCATTTATAACTAAATTGCAATTTCCATTGTTTCTTCTTTTTCACTGCACTATATGGAAAAACGAAATGTAAAAACAAATAAATAAATAAATTTGTGAACTGATGGTAGCCATCTTGCCAGAAGTGGCTCCATCACGTATCGCTTATTTGCGGGAATAGTAGATCATGTGGCAGTCTGGCAGAGTTCTCCCTCGATAATAGGGAATATGCAAAAAATTACTAGGATAGGGAATATGCAAAAAATTACTAGGAAAACGCTCTGGGTAACGCGTTGATGAGCGAGCACGGATACGCGCAACACCTCGAATCGAAAGTCTGTCTATCGAAAATGTCATTAAAAGCAAATAATTATTGGATTTCGTCACTGACTTGTATGAAAATCTTCAAAAATTCCAAAAATATTGTTCCCAATAACCATGCAAAGTTTTAAGTCGATCGATTGAACCGTTATGATTGAACGGTTCCTTGTTCATTTTCAAAAATCACAGGATATTGTTCAAGTATATACCTGGGACCACTCATGATATTAGTGTGTGTACACAATATCAGATCGATCTATTGATTATTTGTGTCAAAATTATGCGTATGAAAGTTTCTGTTCCAACTACCTTGTAACATTGGAACTGAGGCTTCAAAGTTGCCGTGATCCATAGCAACAAGCAAAATGTCCGTTAAATGTCAATAACTTTTGGATTTAAACACAGATTTGTCTGAAAATTGTAAAAAACACAGATAATGTTGGTCCCAATGACCATGCCAAGTTTTAAGTTGATCGGTCAAACGGTTCTAGTTTAAATTTCAATAATCACATGAAAAATGGTTTCAAATTTTAACCAATCAGAGGATTTGGCTGAAACTTTTTATGATTGCGTATAAAAGTTAAAAGTTGTTAAAAGTTGTACTTATATTATGCATTTATAATTTATTTCAGATGAAGGATGAAGACGTAGCCATTGTAAAGATGGATGCCAACAATAACGATGTGCCTCCAGGTTACGAAGTGAGAGGATTCCCGACCCTCTATTGGGCACCGAGGGATAGCAAGAGCGCACCAGTCAAGTATGAAGGTGGTCGAGAGTTAGAAGACTTCATCCAGTATATTGCCAAAGAAGCTACTGTTGAGCTGAAGGGTTGGGATCGAAAGGGCAAGGTTAAGAAGCAAGAGCTATAGAACAATATCATTGTGTGGATGTGGAGGCTGTTCAGCCATAGTGATTGCAAAACTTAATTATGTTACGTACATTGTCGAGTGGTGATTATGATATACAATTTTTTAATAGAAATCTCAAGCAATGTTATGTATATAGGTCAACAATAACTGTTGGAAAATCTAATGGCAATGCATGGCATTGAAAAAAATACGTATGTATTCAATGATTCATTTTGTACCTACTTTTACTGTGAACTGTAGTTTGAATGCTAAACATTATTTTTTCCGTTACTTCCAGGGGGGTACCTGCTATTAACTATTCTATTACACTCCTACTTTTTACTCTAAGTCTATGTCTGTATTGTTTTGATCCCACAATGTTCTTGTTTTGCTTGATTGAAAAATAAACCGTTCTTGCTTTACTAACAGGGGACTTAAGATATTTTAATAATGCTCACATGAAGATGTTCTTCCCGCTAAAGCTGTTGCACATCCTCTGAGCTTCAATATCAAATGATGGTACACCCTCGGTCAGAATAATTGACGGTAAAATGCTAAGTTGGAGTTTGGATTACCGTCGATGATTTTTAACGAAGAAATATGAAGAAATGTTGAACAAATCATTATTATGTATGAGGAGGTTGGTTGGTTCTTATTATAAAACCCTCGAACTCCACATGCTTGACATCTGCGTTTGCCTGTGTTTTCATCTGGTTAATCAAGTTTAAAAAGGACTTAGAATTTTGCAAGCTATGTGAGCGCCACACATTTATTTGTGTATGCTGGTAATGTACAGGCTGTTCAATTTACGCTTACAATGCCGCTAGGGTGTAACCTAGCAGCACCATCCAGACCTTCCATCTAAATTCACACTTTGCCAACCTAAACTTTCCAAAGTGAATCCGTTAACTTGAATGTGCCACCTAAGTTCTAGCTGATTTTCATTTTGTTGTGTTGGTGCTAGCGTAGTACATCATTTCCGGTGCCATCTTCGCTGCCATAGTCATTGTAAAGAAGATTTGAACAAACTGTATTGTTGGAAAGACTCGGGAAAAGAAAGTTTCAAAGGGGACGAGGATTCTTCCTCCATGGCTTAATGGAGCTTAATGGCTTAAGGTAGCTCGATCACCCGAGGCATAGTCGCAGATCTTCATAAATTTTTTGTGTACTTTTTGATAATCAAGCATTACACAATCCCTGAAAAAATTAAACACTTCTCGTGTCTAGTTTCTGAGATAATTTGAGTTTTCTCCCCCATGTTTTCTTATGGCAGTCAAGTAAATTCGTGTAATTTTTTAAGCTAAAATGAAGTTCTAATTTTTTTGTACCTGTAGGTACTGTTAGATTTAAAAAAAACTTTTTTCTGGTAGACCTACGGACATACTATTAGAAAAAAAAATAGAAACAATACCAACGTGTGCTATTTTAAAAGTTATACACAAAATTCGAAATGATTTTCCTTTTGTTCATTCTCAAAAGACATAAAATTGAAAACTCATTATTGGGCGGGAGTTGCAAACCATAGTATTGAACGGGCTGATCTTTATACTATGTTGCAAACTACAGGACATTAAATGAGTCTTTTATAGTAAAACTGTTGTAAAAAGTTTTTTGAAATGGTAATTTCAAAAAAAAAAAAATGTGCTATATCGAGTGATTGCGCCACATTAATTAATTTTGATTATGTTCTGTTCGGCAGATATCGAGTCATACCTGACATACAATTAAATCCATGTGATCACACTTGTATTGATCACCATCAGTCAGATAGCTGCAGCCAACTTATGACACAGGACACTTATCAGTGTCCTGTGTCAGCAGGGCCGGACTGGCCCCTGGCGGCTAGGCGGCGATCGCCGCCGAGGCCCCTGGCTACTGAGGCTCCTAGATTGTGTATAACATACATTTTTATCATAAAAAAAATCCATTTAAAAATATCAGAAGTCAAAAAAGCACCCTGCAGGCCAGGTTGGGGGCCTCTTCTATGTAAGCCCATCTTCCATTAACTTTATGTTGAACATTTTGCAACAAAATAAACATTTTTACAATCCCAAATCGATTTAAAAATTACAAAAGTTCAAAAAGCACTCTTCAGGGCAGGCTGGGCGCCTCTTCTATTTAAATGTTTCTTCCAATAACAGCATGTTGAGCATTTTGAAGCCATGTAGACACACGATTTTGCAATCCCAAAATCAATTGAAAATTAACAAAAATCTCAAAAAACGCCCTGCTCGCCAGTCTGGGGGCCTCTTAGTATGAACATTCATTTAATATTATAAATATGTTAAACATTTTGCAGCCCAACCAATTGGTACTCATTTTTACAATCCCAAAATGATTTAAAAATTCGAAAAGTGCTCAGCAGGCTGGGGGCCTTTAAATTTGTCTTCATTAACTTTGTGTTACGCATTATGCAGCAAAATACACATTTTTACAATACCAAAAAAAATATATAAAAGTTCAAAAGCGCCCAGCGGGGCTGGCGGGGGCCTCTTCTATTTGTAGTATGTTGGGCATTTTGAAGCCAAAAACACGATTTTACAATCATAAAATCGTTGTTTAAAAATTAACAAAAATCCAAAAACCGCCCTGCAGGGCTGGTTTGTTGCATCTTCCATTCATTTCATTTTCCATTCACTTTATGTTTGACATTTGGAGCCAAATACACATTTTTCGATCCCAAAAACGCTTAAATAAATACAAATTATCAAAAATCGCCCTGCGGGGCAGGCTGGGACAATCTTATTAATTTCAATTCAATGTTAGCTTCTCCTCTCAAAATAATATACATTTTTATAATCTCAAAATCGTTTTAAAGTGACTGAAATTAAAAAAAAAAAAATAATAATAATAATAATAATAATAATAATAATGTAATTTATTGAGCACATAAAATAGGTACACAATTGGTCTGTATTCAACAATCGAGTCGTTGATCTTCCATACATCCATCTCTTCTCTTCAGCTGCTTCACCTCTTCACCGTTTACCTATTTCTTCTTAAGTTATTCATAAAAGTCATTATACATATAGTTGTGCTTCAATGTCAGTGGTAATATTGGAAGAACATCCAAGCATTTGCTTTTTTTAGCTGAGGGAAAACCACTGAAAAAACATTCTCAGCAGGATGTGTGTGATCTTTATTGTTGTCTTCCAATGCACATTACTTCTTGTTCTTGAATTCTTGTTCTTGAATTAGCGTGAGTTTGTTCTTGACTAGTGTCTTGAATGGTATTAAACTTAATGTCTGCTCTTCCCTAGTTGTTGCATTATACGCTACCGAGGCTGAATATGAAAAACAATTCTTAAATTTTGTACCTCGATGAGTGCCAAAGTCGAGCTTTTCTTTGGACCGCGTATCTCTTCCGTGAATATCTTGTCTTCTTCTTAACTTATCATTCAAATATTTAGGTTCTCCTGTTAACAGTATCTTAAGATACTGTTTCTTCAACCAATGAAGTTTCTGAATGTAGGGACTTATATGGTGTCTTCTCTTAATATTGAATATAAACCTGGCACAAGAATTCTGGACTTTCTGAACACGTCCTATATCTTTCTTTGAAATGCATGATCCGTAAACGATGTCGCAGTAGTTTAAATTTGATATTATAAGTGCCTCAACGAGCTTTGTTTTTGTTGACCTGGTCAGGATTTGTTTAAATCTTTGCAATGTTCGTAGTTTGCCGTAAGCTTTGCTGTTTGCTTTCTGAATATGATCTGTGTATGTCATTTGGCTATCCATGATTAAACCTAAATTCCTTGAAGTTTCTGAAATGGGAATTGTACAACCATTTATATTTAGTTTAAACTCGCTATTAAGTATTTTGATTCGTTGACATTTGCTCCCTATAATCATTGATACTGTCTTCGAAGTGTTTAAGGAAAGTCCTTGACTTTCACTCCATGCAGCAATAGACTGAAGATCTTCGTTTATTTTCTCTTGCGCTGCAGCTAGATCTTGAGGGCGAAAGGTATATAGAAGCTGGGTATCATCTGCAAATTTGTGTATTTTGCAGTGTTTCACACTCTCATCGATATCAGTTGTGTAAACTATGAACAGGAGTGGAGCTATACTTGAACCCTGTGGTACTCCTGTTCTATTTTTCCTTGGTTCTATTCTATTCTATTCTGTTCTATTTGTTCTATTTTTTCTATTTTTCCTTGGTTTTATTTTTCCTGTTCTATTTTTTTAAATCCCTGCGGGGCAGAATTTGGGTACATTTAACTTAACTTTCTGTAAGCTCTTCACTCAAAATTATACACGTTTTGATAATCACAAAATCATTTTAAGAGTGACAGAAAAAACAAAAAGCGCCCTGCGGGGCATAATTGGCGAGCCTTTCTGTTATGTTTTTCTTGTGAAAAAATGAAATTTTAAAACCCCCAAATTGTTTTTACATTACATTTTAAAGTTATAAAAATAAAAAAAGCCCTGCGGGGCAGGTTGGTGGACGCTTTCTCCCAAAAACTTCTAAATAGTAACAATAGCCGCCGAGGCCCCTGATGAGCCAGTCCGGCACTGTGTGTCAGTATCAAAAACTAGACATGTACCTACCAAGTTACCATGCACTTCAATCTGCATTGATCGATTTAGTCAGTTCACATTGACTAAAAGCGGTTTGAAAGTGCGTGGTAATGGTGTCCAACAGATGCGTTTTTTATTCAGTATATTTTGTTTGTAATTAATTATTGTTATATTTGCTGAAATTAGAGATCAATTCAGTCCAAGAAATCAATTCAGTTTAATTCACTTCTTTTTTTTCGAAAAAATCAATGTTTTTGAAATTTAGGTATTCCACACAGTTTTGACTATAGGTACACCTTTCGGTGACACAATTTTGAAAGTCGGTCTGGGAGGATTGATTCACGGATTAATCAACACTAGTTAAAATATAGTCGATAGGATAGGTAATAAGTTATAGGTACAAACCCTTTAAAAATTAGGTACGTATACCTACTTCATCATTTACAATAATTATTTTAGAGGTCATATTGTAAGTAAAATACCCTCACAATTTAGTTATTGTGCATCAATTTCCCACTACAGGTACCTACCTACTCGATAATAACGGGCACCCAAAGTAATCGTTTTTAAGCCAAAACCCAAAACTCGTGTTTGGTTTTTATTTTGACGGAGGGAAGCATGGATGGTTTTCATAACAATACCATGTGATCGCTCGCGATTGGCTGCTTCCCCCACCAACCAGGCGCCCCACCCCTCCTGTACACTCGCCCCCACCACTTCTGTTCCAAATTAGGTTGGGTGATGACGGTGATGACAGATCTGTCGTCTTTTGGTAGAAAACAGGAATTCACTTTCTTATTATAAAATTTAAATATATATTCGCACTTACTCTTGGTTCACATCAACTGGGGATTCAAGGACTTGCTATTCGGAGAGTGAAGACAAAATTAAACATAATGACACGTAAGTTACTAGCCAAATTTACAAGTAGGTAGTACTACCTACCTAGGTAGGACTACTATACCAACCTACCTACTACGTAGGCTTAATAAATTTTATCAGTTAAGGTCCTATGGTTCAGTCCTATGGTTGTGCATTATACTTATTGTATCACTGTACTTCCTACATAAAAATGACCACCAGTAGGAAATCTAGGTGTCTAATAATTAAGTCTCGGCACATGTTAGGTATAGGCTACCTAACCTGCCAAAGGTTTTGCTACCTACCTACCTAGGTACTGCCAAAGTTTCCTTCCAATGCTACTGTATTAACTTAACTCTAGGTCCTAAACCAAGCCATGAATAATCTTAATATTACATCACTTTTTGTACAATATCCCGGTAATGTTAACGGTAGGATTTTACGGTTAAAACCTTGGGAACAGCCAATGACACAGCCGTCTAGGCTAGGACCAGTTATCGTCCTAGGTGTAGGTAGACTGAAAGGCTACGCTACCTAACTTAGTAAAATTTATCTTTACATAAGGTACCTACTTATTGGGTCGGGACATTGTACAACCGGGCCTTAATTGCTCTTAATTCTGTGATTAATAAATGCTCATACTATTACGCAGGTACCTACACTCGTCAATTCATAAAACGGTATTTGAAAGAAATGGATTGCCTGAAAAAAATGTGATGGCATCATCTGATGAAGTCTATACTTACTCGTCATCTACCTCTTGTAGGAACAAGGATTGATTGTCAATGAACCTGACCAGCAGCCAATCTATTTCGTTCAAATACCGTTTTATGACAAGTGTCGAAAGTTTCCGGCCGACTTGTCCGACCTAGGTACTTGTCCCTCTAGGTAGACCTAGTCAGGGCCGGATATAGGGGTGTGCGACCTGTGCCCCCGCACAGGGCGCCAAGCTCGAGGGGGCGCCATAAAAGAAAATATGTATTGCTATTATTGTTGTATGTACATATTAACGCGATTGAAAAGCACTGGTAAATATAATACTAGCAAAGCACTTCCTTGTAAGCACTAGTTTTAATAACCAATGTAATTTAAAACTTGAATATATATGGGCATACAAACTATTTTAGCTTACAATGTTGAATTCGTCAAATAGTAATCAAAAGATTTATAATCCTGCATTGAAATGTATAAATTTTATTATTGCCTATTGTAATCCAATCAGATCCTATTGTAGAGGTAATCCTATTGTATATCTTTTATATGCAAAAAAGGCGCCAAATGCGAACTAGAAGCCCAAAATTTTTCCGGGGCTATGCGCCCCGGACCCGCATTGTGCTGGGGGGCCCTCCCCCCAGACCCCCCATTGTGATCGTGGGCAACCTCGATTCAACGAATTTCATTTCTGAAGTTTGTTTGGGGGGGGGGGGCGCCAATTGTTACCGTGGCACAGGGCACCAAACTGCCTAAAACTGGCCCTGGACCTAGTATTACCTGTGTACCTATTTTCTGTGGTAGAAGGTATGTTGTCTGGCACATAAGCATACTGAATCAAGAGACCCGAGACTGGAATTAGAATTATCTAGGTACTATTGCCCGGGGCGCTATTTTTCATAGCGCTGGCCCTCAGCCTTGGAAGCCACTTTATAGTTTTCAATAGATACAGTATTTTGCAGCACTAGCAGTATGCTACATGCAGCACACGCTTAAATGTCCCAAATGTTACGTACAACCCATAGCTAATGCAAATTTAGTATAGGTATATTGTTAAATCTGAACCGAAAAATTCTGCAAGTCTTTCTTATTGATTCTTATTTCTTAATGTGAAAAGCTGGTCTACTACTACTACCAGTCTAGGTAGAGGTATTGATAATTTCTCCAGTTGATCAAAAGTGATTTCAAGTGTCATTTCCTCATCATGAAGAGAAAGTACCTCTAGTCAAGAAGTTGCTGCAATAACAATTCTTATAAATAGGTATAGCTGTTATTTATTGCTGATGCTCTACTCTAGGTGGCAATCAGCGAGAGCTGGCTCGAGAGAAGAATCAGAAGAAGCTGCAAGAACAGCAGAAAAAGAAGGGAGACAAGGAGGGGATGTCGCTGGAGCAGCGCAAACAGAGGTACTAGGACCTGTTTAAATTAGTATTAAAGTTCATTCACGATTAGAATAGCAAGCCGTAATGGAAATGTGTATAATACGGCTGTAGATAAAAATAAATCAATTTTATTGAATTTTTATAATATTTACTACTATTAAAAATTGTGTATTTGACATAATTTATACAATTTCAATAATACAAAGAAGAAAGTCTTGCCATTGACAGGGCAGTGTTCAAGTGACTGACCAATGAACGACGTGATCGACTAATATGTCAGTGATATTCTTATCGTGAACGAACTTTACCTGGTCTACTAGTTACGACTCAAAAATAATTACATACCTAGGTACCTATTTTAATTTCTATACTACTTCGTTCCATGGAGTCTAGAGTCCTAGTTAGCATTACCAGGTATAGGACTGCCCACGTTAAACAGGTTACAGGACTCACGGCTGCATGGAATGAAGTTTAGGCAGGGATTCCAATACTTTTCAAAATGTAGAGTAGACCTGGTAGATAACATTATTTTCTTTTGCTTTTTTATTAAGAACCATCATCATCTGATACTTTTTGTGTACTCCGATTGCAGGGATGCTGATTTAATGCGTCAGAAGCAGTTGAAGAAAAATGAGACTGCCGGTCAAGGTAGCTCGGGTTCTCAGTAAATAATGCTCACAGTTATCCTATAGTGTACCGCAAGTGCACATGCCTAGTTCTAGTACACTCTGGTCTGAACTTTACTTGTTTACACACTCATGATTTCATTAAATAGATTTTAGCACTAATGATTTTTAATCAAGATTTTAAAATGAATTTATACTATCTACTTAGGTATCATAGATTTTTTAAAATAAATGTAACATGAATTAGCACAAAAAGATAATAAAATTTGAATACTTGCACATGCTCATTATGATTGGGGAGAAAAAAGTAAAACAAATACCAACTTATTTATATGAAACAGAACTATTTATTAGGAGATTACCAACACATTGAAGAGTTGTGTTCCCACTACTACAAAGTTTTTTTATTGCACCGTTTGCATAAACAACTTCCTTGGTTCGCTACAAACATTTTGCAGGTGGAAGACCTCCATTATATTACTCGATAACACTAAAACTAGACAAGAGGCAGGAACAAACCATTATTTCTTTATAGTATACCATGTAGAAAGAGTATTAACATATATCTATATACTACCAGTCTACAAGCACAATAATTTATGTAGTAGAATTTGAAATACTACATCTTACTTGACCAATTTGGATAAACATGAGACTTTTAGGACGGTGGTCTGTGTTTTAAAAAGTCTAAGCATATTTAAGCACTAAAACAATACCATATATATTGCTGTAATAAATCCGAGTCAATATCTGACAAAAACACCATCTGACATGATTTATTTCATCTAGGACTGGAGGGCAAAAGAAGGACTAATAGTAGGTATAAAAATTAAACATGCTATTTTCTATGAGGAATGTGCAGTGCGTACATCGAAAAACTCATGTAGGTATAAGGGTTGGGCTGACATTCATGTTATGAACTAAACTAAACTGTAACATTTTAAATTAATTGAATATTATTATCAAAACATATATTTGGAATAACAGCGATATTCAATAATTTTTTTGAATTGAGTTCTAATGAAAATTATGGAATTAATTCCTGATCACAAGGTTTGATTTATTTACTAGTTGGTCATTCAATATTTATATTTTCAATACCAAATTTGAGGGCACAACACCTATCCACATTCAGTTTTCCTTTAAAAAGTGTTTAGGCTTTGAATATTAAGTTAATATTCAAAGGTCTAGTTGTAGTGTGAACTTGAACTTGAAAATAAATATAATGGAATTGGTTGGGTATGCAGGGTTACGTCATAGGAATGAAAATTTGTTGTAACTCGTACCAAAGACCAATGAAACTAGATTAATTACATACAGCTAGCATTTTAAAACTTCTCACGGACCAAGAACATTGCTGTACATTTTGTGGCCTCGAGTTAATGTCAGACAGTGTTTTGTTTTGTTTGTCAGTTGATATCTATTCCAACAGCATCGAGTGGGTGGAATGTGTACTCAACGATTTCTATATTCTCCAACTACAAACTGTTTACGCAAACAGACAGCACCTAACAACTTGCTAGTCGTGTACATAGTAACAATTGAGGGTCTAAGTACCCGACAGATTGAAATTGCACTAAGAAAGGTGCATAATATTTTTTAACCATAATTTGTCATATAAAATATCAGACCATTCTATAAAGCGATTGTAACATAATACGTACTACATTCTTAATTGATAATTATGAATAACTTGATTGGTGTGTTAAGATGCTCTGGCAATGCATGAATTCAAACTACGTACTTGGTATAATCTATGCCCACTCAACCTCAAGAATACTATTGTCCATGCACTGAGGTTATGTTACCGACGATACCAGTTTTGGCAGCAAAAAATCTATATTAGGTATCATGTTCGTAGGTACATTTTATGGCATCAAAGCCTGGTGTACTTGTCTGTACTTTCATGTCCTTTGTGCTAAATGGCTACAACTCTTCATCTTCCACAAGAATAAAATCATTGTGACTTAAAATGAAAAGACACATACGTACTCTATAGACTTTGGAAAGCCGTTGCCTACAAGTTGAGCGAGCAAATGCTGCAGGAGGTCTGCGGACTGCACGGTGGATGACGATGGTGTAGCATCTCGCCAACATAAGCATTGTTGAGTGCTAGCCATGGGGAAGGGGGCCACGAGAGCATGTCACCCCCTGAAGTCTGAGGGGTGGCAGTGGAGGGGGGCGGTCGGTGCCCCTTGCGACCCCCAGGGGGGCCCCCCGCAACCCCTCCCTCTACTCACATCACCTGTGAAATGCAAAAACAGATTTCAATATACCTACTATTTAATTATAATAAACAAATTACATCGACAACGAACAAATTCTAAGCCACTAGAAAGCACACCCAAGAAAACTATTTGTTGAGTTTTTTTTCACCATGTCAATCAAGTCTCAATAAATAGTTTGTTACCAATGGTCACGGTCACATAAAATAGTATTAGGTACTGACAGTCGACACACACACATAAAGCACCACAGGCTTTCTCTACGTGTTCTCTACTCTGTGTTTCACATTTAGCTGTCCGCCAGACGTGGCTCAGGTTTTGGCAGGTTTTTTGTCCATCCCTCAGTCGCTGTGTGCGATCGCGCAGTCTTCCGAGACAATCCTCTCTCTCGGACAAGGGGTATTCAAAATCTCTTACCGGACAGCTAAATGTGAAACGCAGTGTAAGTAAACATTAGATTTTTTTTTTTTAGTTTTCACCAAACGGTAGTAACCAAAAATGTTATGGCCTCAACTCAGTTTATTTCCTTCATATTGATGTTGTGCTACTCATACTGTATTCTGACAAGTTTTTATGGATGTACCTGAAGTATCTGACTTGCTTCAAATGCTGTGCCGGGCAACAAGATGACCGGGCTTGATACATGGCCAGACTCCACACAGACCATGTTAGGAAACTCGTCATCGCCAAAGTCTGATATCTCTTTTGCCTTCTCGATCCACGGATTCCACACGACGGTATCGGGGAAGTTGTACTTCTGTATTCTCATCTTGCGGCCCGACACTACGTTGGTGATGATGTGCTCTTGCGGTGTGTTCTGATAGATCCGGTCGGTCCACTCCCCAATAGTCACCACGTCACGGCCCTCTTGGAACACGGCACCATCTCTTGTCTGAAACCAAAGAAAACAAGCAGTGTAGGTATGTTTTACTTTGCGTTTTGGTACAAAATAAAATACCTACCTATAGATTTCGATTAGATTAGTTTGGTTTAATGGCGCGTCAACGACGAGGTTATATTATTCACATGAATTTTTATACTTAGATTTAACTTTGTTGATCATAATTGGAGGGCAAGGGGAGGGGTCGACCTAACAGGCCCGATCTGGAGGAGTCCAGCACTGGTGGGAAGGCCAGGCAGGAATGGGGACGGACTGGGGGGTGTGAGGATTCAGGCCGGCGGAACCCGATTTCAAGGGGATCACCATCTCGAGGGGGGAGGCTGGCCCGAGGGGACCACAAATTCAAGGGAGGGCATGGTTAGGCCGACCCTGGCTGCTCTTTGTCTGGACCTCACCACTGATCTGTCCGGCATGGGTAGCCCTTACACATGAGCATATGCTCGCCAGCGTAGCTGCAATGGATCATTGGCCAACACAAACCCCACCACCGCGATAAGGTGGCAGCCGTCGGTGGGGTCAACCTATATTTCCAAATTAATATTGAAGCATGGGATAGACGCAACATTGTTGCCTCTTAGTAAAATACAATTATTTGAACAGAAACACTGGTATTGTCAAGAAATAAAAATAAAAAGGGTCCGCAATATTTTTTTTCTTCTTGACAATACTACCAGTGTTTCTGTTCAAATAATTGTATTTTACTAAGTTGTTTCCTGGTATATTATCTTCTTCTTTGTTTTTATTAATTGTTGCCTCTACGCAACAATAGACTAGCAAGCAGCACATTCAGTTTCCTGGTTTCTTGTGTTCTGTCCATTTGTATTAATCTTCTCATGGGAGGTTGAATACCCACATTTAGCAAAGTGAGAACTAGAAGGTAGTGTTGAAATAAGAAAAAATGTAATTAATAGTAAAATTCGAAAATTTAAAACTAGGCTCCACACCAAAGTAATATAGTAATGATGGTAATAAATATATTAGTAGTCTGCCAACACACAGTTGGTGCCACGATGTATCTGAAGTAAATAGGTACCTAAGTTAAGATCAATAATACGAGATTTGTGCTCTTGCCGATATGCCAATATTAGTTTTGATTTTATTTGAACAAAAGGCTTTTTGAGCTTCTTTTGCTTTTTGGATTCACAAAGCTTTTCCCCTGGGGGTTTTAAAATAAAACCCATTTTTTCACTGCTTATTAGATACACCAAAGCGGGGTAAACTATCAATTCTCCCGGGAGAAAAGCTTTGTGAATCCGGGCCAAGGTGTTTTACTTTAGTAACTTTGAAACCAATGTTAATTTATTGTATTATTTGAAATATTATTCGAGTAAGCCTCAGTTTATAACTTATTATGATACTTCTACAAATTTTTAGCAAAAACCTATACAGCATTCACAAAAGGTATTACGTCATGTATGCTAAAAATATATTTTTTTGTATTATCATTCATTTTACATTGTGATTTTGGTATTAAATCAAAAGATAATACGTATTGGCAGAAGCAGATGATGATAATACCCTTTGTGGATCTAGCCCCTGATCAGTTGAAAAGAAAAATTGAACAACCATTTGTCGAATTTTGCTTTGTCATTGGAACTAACATTTTATGAGATTTCATTTTATGAGATTTTACCATTTCAGCCAAATCCTGAAATAATTGAGGAATTTTTTATATTGAGAAAGTAAACCAAACCTCGATCTGCTTCCAAGGAGCAGTAAGTCTCACAAAGTGTATGCTTTGCATGAAAGAAAAAGGCTACGCACACATTCCAGAGAGTTATAATAACAATAATAATACCTACTTAAAAATAGTTACAATTGTATTTTCCTAGTTCAAATTATCATCCATTGGATATAAAAGAATAAAAAACAGATGCAGTAAATGCAGTCCTACTCTTACCAACCAGAGAGTTCTGTATTGTTACCTTATCTATGAAAGTGCATCCATGCAGGCCTGTGATCTGACAGCGTCGCACATCAGGCACCTTGAAGTAAGTGTGCAGCAACAAATTGAAGCTGAATGTGAGATCTTTGCTTGGGTTATAAACACCAATATTAAAGTGTAGTTCTTTCTCTCGTAGAATCAGTCGATACGTCAGGCGGAATCTGGAGTTGTACACAACACAATTAGACCACCAAAAGTGCAAAATAAGTGTCGACCAACAGTTTACTGATGATTAGGGCTAGGATGTTTAGGACCTATGAAACGTCCAAAAAGGCAGGCCAATAGTACCTTAAAAAGTTAAAACTATTAAAAAAGGACCACAAAATGCCGAAAAAGGACTATCAAATTTTATGGTTTACCTATGTAATATTCGTCAACATATTTTCGATTTATTGGTTTAGGAGTTGGACTTGGGGTAAGATATTAAATAAATAAATATTGCGACCCTGCTTCCAACTACTGTCGGGTCAAACTTAAATTATTGTATGCAAATGTGATGTACCTGTTAAAGTGGTCCCACTGCTCCAGCCATGGTGCTTAGAATTCGCCGTAATTCATACAAATCTCAGATGAAATAATACCTCAAACAACAGCATAAAACCATTATATCCCACCGTATGCTCCAATTATATGTTTTTAATTGAAGTTCCAATTAAACTATCCCAAAATAATTCAAATTTATAGGGCATTGTTGCCAGATTTATGGACAATTTCACACATTGTACACATTTTCTTTCTTATTTGGCCCGTGACCCTATATTTTTAAACGGCAGTCTTATTCTAAAAATTATTATCTTTAATTTGACTTTGAGACTATTTTCAATAATTTGTCATTCCTCTTGCGGTTTTAGGAGCAATTTAAGGCCTATTTTACGGGAGGATTTCATGTCTCCCTGTGTTATCTTATGGGGGAAAAAGTGATCTTCAATCAAGAATATCTAATTATATGATACCGTAAGGGGCAATTTTTTTTGCTTGTTGTATGTAATATCGTTTCATTAATCTTTGGTGTGAATTACAGCAAATTGTCATTCCTATGCCGTAACCATGGAACCCCCTTAAGTGTCAATTGTTGATGGCCATCCAAATGGTGGATAAATTTTTTATGAATTGTGGTAGGTACAGACCAAAATTTCTAAAATTGTTGTAACTTGCAAAAAGCTTTTTATCTTATTTTTTAATTTAAAATAAGGACAAAAAGACCTTAAAATAGCAAGAAAAGGACTGAATTACTAAAAAATTGTGAAAAAGGCATTTTCAGCAAAATAAAACACTTTTTTTGAAATCAGGAAACCATGAAACATAATAATAATATGTAGGTATATATCATATTCATTTTTAGACGTGTATCAGACTTTCCAGTTTCTCCTACTCTCCTACTTTTTAGTCCTTTTTAGGAATTGTCCTACTTTTGGCAAAAAGCCATAAAAGCCATAGATTTTGAGTCACTTAATGCAATCTAAAATCATTTTAAAACTAACAAAACATGCCTGAAATTCAAAAAATTGTTATGTAATAAATTATTTACTGTTCTCTTTTCTTTCAATTGTCTATATGAGCAAATTTTCTCTCAAAATTAAATTGAGTGTTTGACCAAGTCCATTTCGCAAAAACACAACCAAACATTTTTTCAGTGAGAATTGAAATTTATTGACAAATTGACAAATAATTGACAAATAATTGAAAAACATGAATTGAAATAAATTTCAATTCATGTCAATCATTTCAATTTATGGACATACCATTATGCACCACTTACATAAATTTAAACCAGCTATGAGGTTTGAAACTCAAAAAATTAGCTGCACGACATTTTTATGTGAGCCATTTTTGACGAAATTGAATGATTTATGGCTAAAATTCAAAATATTTGGATGTCAGGAAAAATAATATAAATGTTTTGTAATGTTTCACGTATAGATGAAAACGTATAAAAAGCGTTAAAAAATTGATTTAAAAACTTGTCAGAAAAACTAAAAAATTCCCTGCGGGACAAGGAAGCGGCTTGCCCCCCCCCCCCCCCCCCCCCCACAAACATTTTGCCGGCGCCGATGTTCCTTCTAGTATTAGGCGTTCACTAGAAGACAAAACTTAAATACAAGCTACTAAATTAACAAAATTGCTGCTATTTGTGCAAATTTGTGGGTCTTCAAATTTTTTAGTACCTGGATTAAAGTACCACTCTGGACTGTACAGCTGAAACTTATTTAGTGCCGAATTTTAGAGCCGCGGTTTTATTTGATTTTTCCCATTTATATTTTAGTCATACTTTTTGCCAAAATTGTCCTACTTTTCCCCACATTTAGTCCTACTATTCCTACTTTTCAATTAATTTAATTGGCTGGGAGGCCAGACGTGTAAAAAATAAATAAAAAAGGATGTCCTAAACATCCTAGCCCTACTGATGATCGTTGTATTAACGATGTATTAACGATCATCAGAAAAAACTGATCATCAGAAAGTCAATAAAAACTGTTGTAAATAAAAATTACTATTTTCAATAATAATTTTAAGCATGCACTTTTCCAGCTTTAACACTTGAATGTAACTTAGGTTGTTGTCCACAGTGACTTACGGATAATTCCACATGGAACGTGAAAATTCGCTGTCCATAATTGAGAAAATAGCTTCAACATCACCACTTGGGAGTCTTTCTGGGGCCTTTTCTAAGTTCCAGCGCACAATTCGTGCAAATCCATGCTGTGGGCCAAAACTCCATTGACTGAACTGAGCTGTAAAGGATGAAAAATAGTTAAAATTTAAAATGTTAATCAGATGTATTTTGTGCTATGGTAATATTATTCTTCAGTCATCCTCAATCCTAATCAATGTTTGTTGATTTGCTAGTACATGCAGGTCTATGAGTCCCAACTACATAATTAAAAGGATTAATTTAGAGAATGACTCTGGCAGTCAGACTAATTAGTAACTTCTAAACTCCATGTTTTCTGACTGAACTTGAGAGTGATATGTTGCTTTGGACAACCCTTGCGCTGCGTCTGTAAATGACCTTCCCTTGCTGTTGCTTGGATGATATAAATGACAGCCTTGGCCGGTAGGCGATGACGAGAAGATTGTGCCTAGTGTAATGTGGTCTCAACTTACGGAACACAAAGGGGATGCCGCCGCGAATCGGTTTCTTGCCATCAAATATCGCTTGCTTACTGAAACGGGACGAAGACAAGGGGACATTAGTGGCAAGTTGATGTCTTGAAACACTGCAGACTCTCGCAAGCAGACAGCAAGAAAGCAGTTTCTTTACAAATTAGTACAAGGAACAATCACAATAATTAATACAATAAAATGTAAATATTCACTTTCGGAACCTCCCTTTTACTCAATTCAACAAGATGTGATAAATTTAAAATCGTTCGTAAATGTCCTAATGGTAATAATGAAATTATAAATTACCTACTCCTACAAGAAAATTATGAAAACCGCATATTACTTCGTAATGGGCATTGATACACAATCTAAATAATATTTTTACTTATAAAAATATATAATAAGATTTTGGAAAAACGTTTGTTCAAAAAACAAAGGAGAAAATGGGAGCAAACTCAATAGAAAAATAAATCGTCATAATTAATCACTGTGAAGTGTAAATAAAATGTAATTGTGCTATTTCCCACAACACATTGTCAATATAATTAATCTCAATTTTTGTTTGAAGCCAGCATTACTGTTTTAAGTTGACGTAATGTAATATTTGCTCGGCCGTGGCTGGTGTTATTCACATGCCTCCAGTCATTAGTCACGGCAGTAGCAGAAGCGGGAGCAAAAACTCGCCCCTGCTTGCTCTCGCTGCAACCCGCAACCGAGTAGCATTCATTTGGTAAGTTTCTGAAGTCGAGCCGGATCCCAGCGCCGAGCCAACGCCAGCCGACAGTTTTTGCGTATGGCTGGGACAGAAGGGTAGGCGGTGGTGGTATACTATAGCTCAATAACTTTACCAGAGACTCAAGTATTGCGCTATCCCGCTCTGTCGCATTTACGCTGTCAGAGGCTACAGCTAAAGTTGTTCGTCTTTAGAGCTGAATGATCATTAGGGGGTTGGGTGAGGGTGTGAGAAGAGGGCATTTTGCCAAGACAAAGAGGGAGCCACTGAGGGAGAGAGCAAGGACGTGAAGGGAGGTTATTGTAAGCGCGCTATCGAAAGAAAATATTTCCCGCCTATGTTTTCTATCTCATCATAAACGAAAGGAGTCTTACGAGTGAGATTCCTCTTTGAAAAAACAAGTTACTATCTATTTGAAATAATAGCCAGCCAGGCATGGCATGTCATCAGGCAGATAGTTGATTCCAGACAAGAAAAAAAAACTAGGCTGGACTGCCGACTCAAAAGCTGCGGGCAACATAGACCTAGCAGCGCCGGCCTATCGCATAAAACGCGGTATTCGGCAAGTTTCAAATGGTGATTGCACTTTGGCAGAAGATAAATCTGATATAAATAATAGCATCATTTACCTCACAAACAGCTGCTCCTGATTATTTACGCGCCAAGAAACAACAGTAGCACCTAAAATGAAATTCATATTTTTTATGTCATGAAAATGCAATCATAAAAAATTAGAGCATCGTTCTGGCAACATTTATGGCATGGCGTCTCATGTCATGGGCATGACTTCTATGTCCAACAATTGTTTAAGTAGATATCTCATGCAAGTGAGCACAATGTCCAGTTCGAACTACAGATATTAATAGTATTTCTACTTAGAAAGCAAATAAAAATTGTATTACTAGCACTTACCATGTAAGTTAATCGTGCATGTGGTATTATTCCCTCTGTCAAGCACCACAACACTTGTCGCCGCTGCCATTTTTGAATTATTCTATGGAACCTCCTCCCGCCTGTTCAGCTCTCTTTGTTACTGTTGGCAGTGAAAGTATGAGAATTTCAGTGGCATGCGTCAAAATTAAATTTCCGAAGATTAAATATATACTAAATATACACAAAAAGAAAAATATATAACGCCTTTATTTTAATTTAGTTACTGAATAAATTAAACCAGTAATGATTTTAATGACTTTTTATGAGCGTAATCTCATACTCTTCCCATGTTTGCATTGTGAAATTTTCATCACAACCAAATACGTCATGTTCCTTATTTCATGAGTAGCTTCACTTCAAGTTTCATTCGGATACAAGTAAATTTACATTTTCGGTGTCTTGGTGCAAGTATCCATTAACTTGGATTGGTACAGTGTACTTGCAATGCTCCAAATAATTACAATCTACCTTCATTAGAAGTTGTCATTCAATTTTTACATGGAATTAGTTTATTTTTTTGTGCTTGCTTGTGGTTCAATCCGCGTTCCTTCGTTACGTTGGCAAACACATTTCATTCCATTCATACGTTCCTTGAAGCAGTTTTGATTTGACTTTTGTTTGTTGGTGGATTGTAGTTGGAGTCGCGCGAGTCCTCTACACTGTTCTTGGCGAAACAATTTACTTGCGTTCTCTCTCGTTGATGGTGGTCGATGGTTGTAAAGAATACCAGCATTTTGTCGTGATTAAACTCCGTGTGATAAAGTTTTATGGTGTTTTTTGAGTGGTAATATTCACACGGTGTGGGGATTTGTATTGAAAGCTGTAAATTAATGTCAAAACAAAGAAATCATGCTGAAGTTCGGAAGCAAAAGTGACATAAACGTCAGTTTTAAATGCACTGTGCGTCTATTGGACGACACCGAGGTTTTGGAGTGTGACTTTCAGGTAAGTAATCTCTGTACTACTCTGTAATCTGTTTATTTTGAACACTATTTTATTGACAAATATGTAATACATTTCTATGATTAACATCTACTATATTGCGATCACGATTTGTTACCAATTAATTAACTTGGTGGATCTTGAATCCGCCAAGCATAACCTAACTTATCTCGTCAGATTATCATCTGTCAAACGACGCTTCGCAAGTTCGCCTACGAGGCGCGGGATCTTTGTACCTACGTAGGTATGTCATTTGGAAGCCAAAAAATAATTAACTGGGGTAATTTTATTAAAAAGTTATGTTAACATTACAGTTATGAGGAATGGGATTATTTCCCACTCGTCCATCCGTTCATGTCAACCTTCCTTATAATTATGTCGTACTGTACTAAACTAGAGGTAGTACCTAGTACATTGAACAGCCAAATAAATTATAACATTTTTGTAATAAATATACCTACCGATAACTCGTGAAGTACTGGGCTTGACGGAACAATTTAGTGGATGACTGGATTGTATTGATTAGAGATGTTCGCGACCTTCAATCTTGTTGTCAATTTTTGATAATTTTCACTGTCGGAATATCCGAATACAGCTAGGTAACCTGACGCGAATCTCACGGTCAAACAGTACGGAATTAGATTCTTGGAATTCTCTTGGGACCACTGAGTAGCTGGATTATACGTCAACATGCAACTATGGATTAATACCATAATAAAACATATAGGTGGACTCTCATTAAAAGTTGAAACTCTGAATTTAATACCTAACTTACCACATAAGTAAGCCACCATCTACACCCAATGAATTGTAAACTGCAGAAAACTGAAAATCCTGGAATTGCAGGGAGTGTCGAATTAGAAAATAAGTTGGAATGGTGATAGAAGTATTAGTCAGGTGTGAAAAAATGTCCAGTTTCAAAATATTTTGTGTTCATTAGATAATTTAGGCAATCTTCATGTCTTTGGGTACCTATATCTTTGGGTACCTAGTGGAGCAGGTAGCATAGCATCAATGATATTACATCATTTATCACGGATAAACCACATGAGTCGAATTTTTATGTTTTTGATGCATATCCTGATTCCTGGGGATGAAAAAAATTACCTTGGGAAATGTTGTTCGATGTATTAAGAAGTGAACTGAGAATTTCACTTTGATGAGCGCTTTGTTTAGTGTGAGTTGCTTGGTGTTCCAACCAATGACGCAACAACACTTGTGGCTTGAGAGATTTTACTGTCTAGTTTCTTGTAGATTTATGTAGACAAATCAAACATTGGCACTGCAAAACGCACTAGGATATCAGGTGTTGTTTTAACAGCATACTACTGCACAACAAAATTAAAAAGGTTGCCATGCACTTTCCCACCTAAAAAGATATAGATCTGAAAGGAGGGCCAAGCAAAATTTTGTTCAAACAGTTTCGCACTTAAAATTAATGAAATTATCGTCCAGTTACGGCCGCCAAGCGCCGCTTCAGACTGAATTTGACTAGAATAAGTCTCCAAATTTCAAACATTACGTCCAAAACCATAATTGAAATGCTGATCTGAAAAGCTGTGGCCTCTGGTCTTAATGTACATCCAACAAATCATGAAACGGTATTTGAGCGATACGGATTGGCTGTTGGTCAAGTTCAATGACTACTTAGTACTTACCAATCCTTGTTAAAATAAATTATCAATGATATCAGAGCTCACCTATACACTAGCTAGAGCAAAGATGACTAGAGTAAGATGACGAGTTAGCATAGATGCTATCAATTTTTCTCAGCCAATTCATTTCTTTCAAATAGGTACCGTTTTATGTTTTGTCGAGTGTACTACAAAATACCTACTAGGTAGGTAGGTAGGTATCTCAATTTATTTATGGCTCGCATATTGGCACTTTGGCAGTGCAAAGATGGTTAGTTTTTCGCTGACCAAACTTCTATAGGTACCTATTTAAGTTTGTTGTTTTTTGGTGAAAAGTTCAAATTGATTAGCACTTAGACACAGATTTAATGAACTCAATTTTCTCTAAAATGTTAGTTAGTGACTTTTTGCTGTACGATATGCCAAATTATTATTCCTACCCTTTACCACCCACGGTAACTAGTTCGTCAGTGCAGCTTTTCACTGCCTTGGAAGGACGGACTGAGTTATGTTCTAGCTAACTTTTTGCCATTGCACATATTGCAGATTGGGGTAAATACTAAATTCGGTATCTGTTTTCCAGGTGAACCACAAGGGTAAATATCTGGTGGAGCATGTGTGCAAGCAGCTGAATCTGATCGAGAAAGACTACTTCGGGCTGCGCTATGTGGACCACACGAAGCAGCGAGTGAGTACTGAGTGACTCACGGGGTCATCGACCTGGTCATTGAGGAAACTCTTGACGCAGCCATGCATGTGTCCGTCATTCCCTTGTCTTGTCCTTCCTCCCCTTCCGTCGTGTTCTGTCCCTTTAAACAGGACCAGAAGGGTATTTATTTAATGTTTTCATAACAATGAAATGTAAACAAACTAAGATTCGCTTTGAGTCTTTGATGACATCAAAGATATAGAAATACTTTTATTTCATCAACACTTATAAAGTTAGGTACAGAGTTAGAGTTACCTAGTTAGAAAACAGCGTTAGAAAAATGAGATGCTCATCTTGTCTATTTCAGGATATTGCCCAAGTCTTGATCTGCCAAAATCTTGCTAATCTTGACAGGATCTTGTAGTATAAATCTTGTTTATATTTTTCTAATTGTCAAGATTTGACAAGATCGTGACATGATTTGTCAAGATCGTGCCAAGATTTTTCAACGGGGATATATTTCTTAAAAATCGTCATAGTATTCAATTATGAAGAATGTAGAAACCAATTAAAATATTTTTTTTAGTCGTCCTTACTTATTTACTCATCTTTGCTCATCTTTGCTTTTTTTTAGCCGTCCTTACTTATTTACTCATCTTTGCTTATTACAAAAATGTGTGCTCAAACTCAACTTAAATTACGTTTTTTCAGTTTAGAGCCTAGTTTGGGCACATAGGTATTGTATTAATTTGGTGTTTTTGTGACTAAGGTCGGCTACAAAAAATGTTAATTATTTTTCACTATTTGAATAGGTAGTTCATAATTTATGATGATTTAATTTTAAGGAAATATTATCTCCAATGTGTACTGCTGTCATCGCTATACTTAACCCCACACACTCCACTTGTATCGAAGTGATTTTGTATTATTTTCCACCCAAATCTCGTGTCAATGGAGATGAAATGAACAAACCCATGCCAACATGTCTAAACGAACCCATAAACATTCATGATTCACTCCTTCAAGTGCACAGCTCTCAAGTGTTCCCAGATGATGCGACTCTTCAATTCTAAAATATTTCATTGTCCTACACAATGTGTTCAATTCATTCTACACTCCAGTGACTCTTAGTCAACTATGACGACATGTCTTTGTTTATGTGCTGAGCTGGGAATGATAGATTTTTATAATTTTAATATTACAATCCGGTTAAATCGGGTAATATTTCTGTAAGAGACTCGTGCTCAAAAGAAGTAGCGCCCGCAAGTAGATGTTTGCGGATGCCATTCATCAACGCCACAGACCGTGAGCTAATAATCTTAATGGACGGAATACTTTGGGCATTTGCGTCGATCTGCATATTCTTTCGAGCATGAGGCGTGTGAATAGACGACATTCATGCTGGCATTATAAACTATGATTCACGTTAATCCAATAAGTATTTGTTTTGTTCTAAAAAAAACTCGAGATTTCGCGTACGAGACTTTAGGAATAGAATACCTATACCTAATAATCTTTTAAACAGTTCACTAGGCCACTTCTTATGATTTTATGATACTCAAAATATTTGCTGGAAGGAGGGCTGAAAATGTATATCCCACGGCAAAAGTACCAATTGTATCTAGTAAAGTAAGATTTAATAGAAAAAAATATACCTGTAATCTGTGAATGAATATATTCCTAATAGAATGAAGAATGTCAGTCAATTATTTAAACAATATTGATGATTTCAAGGGTTTTGTCATACGGTAATCATTCATTACCGTCACGTAAAGGACAAATTACTGGGTAATGTTGAAAACTGGTACCTACATTTGTGATAACATCAATTGAAATTTAATTTGGCAGCACTTTGTAGAAACTTGATTTAAATATTATTCTAGTGTTTGAAGAAACTACCTACTTGTCAGTGCTTTTTTCAAGTGGCTCTAGTTTTCACTGCAAAATTCAAAACCTATCAAACACCTTTCAAACATACCAAACATATCAAACCAGGGGCCCTATTCTAGAACTTTTAAATTCCCAATTCCACTAGAATTCAATTCCATCCAAGTTAATCCTTATCTTATGGCCGTGACTGAATTCCATCAGAATGGAATTGGAAAATCGTTCTAGAATAGACCTCCAGGGTTGGCATGATTTTCCGTGGTAAAACCCACGTGAAAAAACCACGTGGGTTTTTTACCAAAAGTGGGGTTAAAAAAAAAGTCTTATAAGTTAAGATATTTAACCAATATTTATTTCAATGTCAAACACTTCTTAAATTGATAAAGAAAAGTGAAATACATTGACATTTAATGTTAATATTCATAACGTTATGAAAGAGGGTAGTCCCTGAATCTGATCCAATGTACCAAGGAATCCCACTCTGTCAGAACACTTTCCGTTCAAAATAACTTAAAATGTTAATAATTCCAAAAATTAAATACAAAATAAACATTTAATCTGAAAAAAACCCCAAAAAACCCTCAAAAAACCCACTTGGCAAATTGATTTTGAAAAGATCGTTTTTTTTCCAACCCTGTATCAAACATACTTTTTCAAAATAAAAATTTAAAAAAATGCATATTTATACGACTGTTTGACTTTTCTATTCAAAATTCAGATATTATTCTAAATCAGCGGTCGCCAACCTTTTGGACCTCGCGGACCACTTATATGACAATTTGATATCTCGCAGACCACTTAGGCGCGTAAAATACGTATGACAGGAAATACGATTGGTGAGGGAGACAATGGGGGCCTGGGGGGAGGGCCCCCCAGCCTCAAGCGGGTCCGGGGCGCTTAGCCCCGGAAATTTTTCGTTTTCAGGAAGTCATTTGGCGCGTTTCTACGCTATTTCAGCCAACTTTTTTTTCCAGAAAAAGCGGTAAAATGACTCTTATAGGTTTGGCATTAAAGGCATTATTATACGTATTGAAACATATCCAAATTAAGTACATTTGTATTGAATTGCCATTTTTATAAATTAAATAAATTGCATGGAGACTTAAAAGTTAACTTCCAAATTTCTCTGCGGACCACCAAAATTTTCTCGCGGACCACCAGTGGTCCGCGGACCACCGGTTGGCGACCGCTGATCTAAATGATAGTACGATACGCAATATTAGACCTAACTAACTTAGACTGATTGCCCATAGAACCGGCAGCAAATCCAAGCTTTAATTAGAATAATTAAATTAATCATTACTTTGGAATGGAAACGTCTAAAAAAACGTGGAAGAAATGTTGAGCCTCCTGACCCATGAGACTGCAGACAGAGCTGAGGAGCTCCAAACTCTTTGCGAAAATAAATACAATACAAATGAAAGTGTGGATTGTTGATAGGTACCTGGGTCTATGTTATAACACACAGCGATAATAATCAATTCTTTTCGCTTGCAGCACTGGCTCGACCCTGCCAAGTCCATCATCAAGCAAATTAAAGGTAGGTATTTATTTACCAATGTCATGATGATTTTTTATACCCACCCCAGACATTTGCAAAACTCAGGTACAACGGGCAGGCACATGTACTTTATAAATGAATTATTAGATTATTGTCTTTTTATTTTTTATGTCATATAATTGTGTCTTTTGTTTGTGTTTTTTTCACTGACATGTAATAAGTGGACAGAGGTTTCCTAAGATAACACCACTAGCCGCCTTTAGGTCAGGTTTTGGCTTTTTTTACTCATAGTGTAAAAAAAATTTAAAATGGTTTAAACAAAAAAAACTCCCTGGAGGGCAGACTGGAGTTGCTTAAATCACTGGAATCAAGTACTAGGTCGATCAAAAACACAATATTTTGGAAAACAATGCCTATAAAGTACCTTCCAAAAACACGTTTTTTTCATGAATTTCTATGTTTTTCACCTAAAAATTTATTATGCCTCAAAATTGCTTTAATACCGAATACGTATGACCTTCAGATAATATTTTCTTGGGAGCTTTGCCCCCGAACTCCTTTCATATCAATTTATATTTATATGTCGTGAAAAAATAATGTTTTGGGAACAAAATGCACCTTAAAACGTCTCAAATTCAATTTGAAGTGCCAAAATACTAAAAACGCTCTGCCGGGCCAAGTTTTGGGGCATTTGCCTCACCTTATTGTAGTTAGAAGTTGTGTAAAATTAAAAAGAAATGATTTTGTAAAGAAAATGCTCCTCAGAACGTCTCAAAATTGATTTCAAAGTGTCAAAAAAACAAAAAAACGCCCTGCGGAGCAAGGTGGGGGCTGCGCCCCCACACCCCCGTTCACCCGTGGCGATTTTTTTTTTTACTTTCCCCCCTGTCATTAATCCTATTGGCGCCCATGTTGGCCCCCCAAATGATTTCTCCTGCGCACGCCTATGATTTTGGCGTCCCTTGGGGTTTATCAGTAAATCATGTTTAATGCTCAAGACATCCACCTAGTATATATATGTGTCAGTGTTTTTTTTCTTCTGAAAACTGATCAATTCGAAACTTGTTGTTTTTCCCTCTTTAAAATTTAATCATGAGGCATTGCGTAAGGTGACGGGATGCATGTGGTTCTCGTAAGTTTTTTTCTGTTGAAGAAAAAACTAAAAAAGTTGCTTTGTTATTTGTATTATTTTCTGTTTTCCCACTCATGAAAATTGCAAAAATCACAGAACACCAAATAACAAGTAGTAGTAGTAAATGTTTTTTATACTTAAAACAATTATTGTTAATTGAAATGATAAAATAAGCATCAGGGTATCTTTTACACCTGTCAATAATAATGTGATTAATAAAATAAAAAAATTACAAGAATGACAAAAAAAATTAACAAATAAATTATTATTTTTGAAAATATTAGTTAAAGTAAATAAATATATAAGGTCATAAATCTAATTTAATTGTCCTGTCATCATTAGGTAATTAACAATTTTTTTCACATGGCTGTCTAAAAGAACCCTTTACCTAGTTGTATCAAATTACAGAAATATACTATGTTTTCTTTCACAGATATGGATCCTATCCTCTTCAGCTTCCGCATCAAGTTTTATCCACCTGACCCATTTCGACTGAAAGAGGAAATTACTCGCTACCAGATCTACTTGCAACTAAAACGAGACTTGTTGCATGGCCGACTGTATTGCACGCACACTGAGGTCGCTCTGCTCGCTGCGTACATCGTGCAATGTGAGTGAATAACTGTTTTAACTCTTACTTGAACACGCTTACCTCCTGTTTCTCAGATGAAGAAAATCTGCGGTACACATCTGTGTGCACTTTATAATGATTTTGCACACTTTGTTTGGCTTTGATGTCTTCTAAATTCAATCTTGCAGATTCAGGACTCGAATGTTTCACATTTTCAGAAAATTCGTTTTAGTTGTTCCTTTTTAGTGAACGCCTCTTGATTGCTTGAGATATGGCACAGGGTAGGGCATTGATTTACTAATTACCCTACAATTTACTAACCAGTTTCAACACTAAGTACCTACGTACTGCAAAACTCATCATGCAAGTCACTCTAAATGAAAGCATTCGTCCTTGTGTGTTTCAGCGGAACTCGGCGACTACGATCCCGAGGAACACGAAGACAACTATGTGTCGGAGTTGAAGATTCTGCTGAAGCAAACTCCGGAGATAGAAGAGAAGATCATGGAGCTGCATCAGACTCAGCTGCTCGGACAATCACCGGCTCAGACGGAGAACGCATTCCTGCGCAAGGTACAGTCAATCCCACATTACAAACCGCTTGGAGTTGATTGTAGTCTAGAAGCCTTAAGTTACATTGTTTGCATATTTTTACATCTACTACTTTTTTGTCAAATATCCATTTATCTTCAGATTTGTTTTAATAGTTTAATTCTTGTACTTTTTGGTACATGTACACTCGAACAAATAATAAACGGTCCAACCTCGAAAGAAATGGATTGTCTGATAAAGGTTTGATGGCATCATCCCATGAAGACAGTGTTAATGCATTATCTATCTCTAGTAGGTGAGCTCTGATTTCATTGAAAATAACAAGGATTGATTGTCAAGGAACCTGACCAGTTGCCAATCCGTTTTGTGCAAAGTACTACCGTTCTTAATTTATTTGAGTGTTGTACTATATAGTTAGTGCATAATGCTGGAAATATTTATGATATTTTTTTAGTTAATCAGGTAATATTTTGATACATTTTGTTCAATGATGTAATTTGATTAATTTGCACCTAAGGACAATGCACGGTCAATTGATTGCAAAAGTCATGTCTTTCAGTGACTTACGGCTTTGATTACGGAATTGTGAAGTATGGAACTCAATGCAAAAAATACAGATTTAAGACATGTTTGTACACAAACTTTTAAAAACGATACATTGACCACAACCAGATGTCCAATAAAACCTAATGACATTTTTAGTCGAAAATTTTGCATTTTTACAGATTTTTTTAATATTATAAAATTGCCAACATACTTCAAAAATGTTCAAGTTCCAACACTAGACTTGCCATACTAGACATGCACATTGTAGTGCATACCTACTATTTACCAACAAACTGGTGTATGTTCACATTATTCATCGTAGACTATCAGCAACCTATGCTGTTTTCTCAAATAACCAATTACATAATTATTGATGATGAATTTGAGTGTTGATGTTGCTATATTTCAGGCTTGCCAACTAGACACATATGGTGTGGACCCTCATCCCGTGAAAGATCACCGTGGCAACCAGCTCTATCTGGGGATCAACCACTGTGGCATTCTAACATTCCAAGGCTCTCGAAAGACCCATCACTTCCACTGGAATGAGGTTCAGAAAATAAACTATGAGGGCAAGATGTTCATTGTGCATCTGACTTACGTTGAGGTAAGCCACGTTTATAGTTTCTTGCGTTGTGTCCGTTGTCAGAAGCTCCTGTATTATTATTATCATCCGTTCATGACATACAATTACTTAATTTTACATTCTCTTTCTTTGCTGCTTCATCTACTTAGGATCCAAGGACAAAAGTAAGTGTTTTTGAAACGTAGCAATCACGTGTTTTTGTCAACGAATTACCTACTAATTATTAATTATAGTGTTTCAGTTCAGAGTTACTAAGTAATCTTAGTACTGAAACCCAAAACATGACAATTATTGTTTGTTAGAGCTGGGAAAGAGTGTGTAAAAAGTTGCCAACGGGAGGCCTGCCTTTAAAGTGGGTGTCAAATTTGAAATTTGTGACATTAGACATCATGGATTAATATTTAGGCCGTTTTGGAACCGAAAAATTAGTGTTTTCAGTTTCAGTTTTATTCCAATTATATTTTACATAGGTAGGTACATAGGTAGGCAATGACCCTTGAGTAGCAAGCTCTCATGTTAAGGGTATATGGAAATGTATAAGGTGATAAATCACATTATACTGCACTTATATTCTATTTACTACTACTACTACTTTGTTAGTAAATGGTAATAAATTAGTAATACAATACATAACAGATGTTAAAAATACTCTTAAAAATAGATTTAGAATGAACATAATGCATAGATGGGAGATAAATAGCAATCTAGAAGAATATTGTCTTCAGAACAATATTTGAAGTTAGTAATTCGTCTAGATATTCTTTAAGGTGGCTGGGTCGATCGACCATTTTTTCAGATAGTGTTCAATTTTGCTGTACTCACTCATTGGTATCCCCTAAACAACACTTCAAAAAATAAAATACTTCCCGTGTCTAGTTTTCGAGATATGCGAATAAGAAAGAAGTATTTTCCCATGTTATCTTATGGCAGGTTTGAAAAATTTGCTACAAATGAAGATTGTATTTAATTGGCTCGATAGATTTTCAAAAAACCTAAATAAGAAAGAATCTTTGATCTATTTACTTTCATTAAAAAAATATAAACCAATATCATCGTGTGCTAAATAAAAAGTTATAGGCGATTCAATTCAAAATGCGAATCAAGTCAAAATACTTTTGGCAACATGGGAGTGCTCAAGGTAGTTAGAAGGCACTAAATGCCTACTAAAAATACCTTGACTTTTCATGAAAGTAAACTCTAGGTGTAAGTTCAGCAACCTCAGCCATCATGACTCCACACAAATCAAAATTTTCAAAGTACGATGTTGCCATATTGTACCGTATTGTTAAAATTATAGAAAAATCCGGCAAAATCTTCAATGTCCAATTCAAAACTAACTTCTTTGGGGCAGTAATACTGCTCTAAATAATAAGATAACGTATAAATACCATTTAAATGTTGTCTATTTCCAGTGTTGAGTAGTAACATGATACAAAGTAACATGTTACTGGTAACATGTTAACTTTTTCGAGTAAAAGTAACTGTAACATGTTACTTTGAAAATAAAGTATTTGTATTCCTAACATGTTACTTATTTTGAGTAACTTAACTGATTGTAACATGTTACAAATTTATTTTGTTTCCATAGAATATTCAAGTAGGTAAACACCTAAAAGTCAATTTCAGATGGTTAAAAAACACTAAATATTTTGAAAATGCCTCTTGGAAGGCAATTTTGTTGTCATTTTAACTTTTTTTCGGTTAATTTCATATTTATTTGTGTATTATTTATGACGTACAGGTTCAAAGATTTTTGAAAAGTAACTGTGAAAGTAACTGCTGACTTTATGCAAGTAACTGTAACTGTATCGGTGTTACTTTTAAAATTAAGTAACTTTAACTGTAACACTGTTAGAATTTTGGACAAGTAACTGTAACTGTAACACTGATACATTTTAAAAGTAACTTTGCCAACACTGTCTATTTCAACTACCCAGTATATTATACAAGTAAATTATGTGCTAAAAGAATTTATAAACGTGATTTTTTTACACTTAATAAATTAGTGAAAGCTCTCCAATACTTCAGAAAATCGATCGATCCACCCACCTTAAGGGAATAATATGCTTTAGTTCCAAGATAAGTCTTAAGTCCATGTTTGAATATAATTAAGTTTTCTTCATTCTTTATTACTATAGGTAATTTATTGTAAAATTTTAACTTTTCATAGTTTGAGTTTTTTTGTGTTAGTTTCATCCTATGATTTGTTGCATGTACATTTTCTCTTTGTCGAGTGTTGTGTGTATGTCCTTGTTCTGAGTTAGATTAAGAAGGTTTTTCTTTCAAAAATGTATATACTACTATAGGCACCGAGTGTTCGCCACGAGTGAGAGAAATTAGCAACATTTGTGGGAAGATCGTCAACTGTTTTATTTCTCATTGGCCGTGACCTAGCAACCGATCAGATGTCAACAAATGTACTCAAAATATTTCGGAATCAGAACTTAGTCGCGCAAATTAATATTGTGATCAGATTCAGTGAAATTGTGAACACTTTGTTGTTAATATTTTGTAGGCGAATAAACATTAGATAAACTTGTGTAAATTTTAAGAATTGATAATGCGTAATATGTGCAGCAACATAACATATAACTGCAGCGACTTGGACGCCTTGCCAAAAGGTAAGCTTCCTTCCCACAGATTAGGTGGCTCTGTCTGTACTTTTGCAGTGCCATCTGTTGTCTAAACACGCTGCCTATAGAGGGATAGTATTTTATGTTTTATGAAATGCGGTTTGCAGGGTGGTTTAACAAATTAATTTTTGTCTTTATTTCTAAGTCCCAGTATTATTCTTACCGCTCTCTTCTGCATTTTGAATATATGTTTCGTATTGCATGAACTACCCCAAAATTGTAGTCTATAGCGTATGTGCGACTCAAAATTTGCATAGTAAGCAATTTTTGCAGTTTTTATGTTCGTGGTTTGTTTAATTATTTTTAGTGCAAAGCAGGAGGAACTTAGTTTTTTTCTAGATTATCACTAGATTATCACTAGATTGATGAAGGAGTGATGGTATCTGAAAGTTGCAAGGCAATGAGCATAACGACTTAGTTCCGTTTGGTGTGCTGTTGGCGCTGAAAAGGACCGTTGGAGACGTTTCGAAGGATTTACTTCCTTACGGAACAAGCCGTCATGCCCACGGCCTTGCAACTCGATGGTTTCCGAAAATATCCATGATCTTGGTTGAAAGTTCTTTCTGCGGTGTGCAGTACCCCTGTAACAGTGAAAAACTGTAGAATCATGATGTCTGATTGATAGTGTTCTTGTTATAGTGCATTGTCTCAATGATTAATAAATACAACTTTGATAGTGTAACTTTAAACAAGTTTTTCCTTACAGAAAAAGCACACTGTGGGCTTCAAGTGCCCTACTGGTGCTGCATGCCGCCACGTCTGGCGCTGTGCCATTGAACAGATGCTCTTCTTCACGTATGTACAACTTGTTGCTCGAATCTTGTAACAGATGTATTGTAAGTTTTAACCCTTTCGTAGGCCGTGTAAATATTTCCAGGAGGAGGTATTGCAGTTTAAGTGGGCTGTGGGATGCAAACCTTAATCTAAATGTTCTGCCATCTAGTGGAAACATAAACAATTCATTAAAATATGAATTACATAGTAGTTAATGATCTTGGCACTGCATATTATGATAGATATTGCATTCAATCTCAGTTTCTGCAGCAATTTTATTTTATTTTTTAGATTTTGACTAGATCTTTGGTGTTTGTCAAAAAATGTGCCCACAATGAAACAATGTGGTTTGGTTTTGATGAAATAAAATTCCAAAATTGATCTTGTTTGTCTTAGAAAATATAAGACAAGATTTATATTTAAAAAATACCTAGATAAAATAATCCTGCAAATAATTTGCCTGGAAAAAGGGCTTAGTACTATATGTGTGGTTGCAGGTTGCCGTCGAGCTCAGATGCACCTTCGGTCGTCACTGGAGGGAGCTTCTTCTCGTGGGGAACCAAGTTCCGCTACTCTGGCCGCGTGGAGAAGGAGATCCTGCAGGACATTGGACCACTCAGGCGAGAGGAACCTTCCATTAACCGCACAATGCGGTCATCAAGTCTCAGGCGGAAAGCGTCTAGTGTGCCGGCCACACCATCCACACCCATTGGATCTGAACTGGGTGAGATTAGTAAGGAAACAATGATATACATACTTATCTTCTTTCTTCCTTCGGGTTTCTTTACGTTGCTAAACAGGCACAACTACCTAGGTACTAGAGGTCGGATTCGGGTAATGTTTTGTACCCGGGTACCCGCTTTAATTACCCGGGTAATACATTTTTTTAGAAAATGTTTTGAAATTTGTTGCATTGAGCCCGCCGTTCTATCTGTGTCCTTGGGGAGAGATACACAACGTCCATACAATGGAAGGTTGAACACAATGCATCCCCTCCATCAATAATCCATCCTCAACTCACCAGCATTCTCATGAAATTACTAACAATGAATTTACAAACCAATTATTGGTTGGGATTGTTGAGATTTGGGAAATATGAATAAATATTAAATTCAGTTTATATAGCTATAAACAATGCAGCAGTTGATTAAGTGGCAGCTGCCGCAAATAATGCAAACAAACCTAATAACTAAAAAATTTTTTTTTTTTTTTTTTTTTTTTTTTGATACCCGAGTACCCGCCATTGTACCCGGGTAATGGCGTACCTCTACTAGGTACCCGTTTTTTTATTAATAAAATAATTTTTGAAAATTCTAGTACAATCCATGACAATTACCTACATATTAAGTATCAAGTACAAAGAAGTTCAAGTTCAATATCTAGTACAAAGATATTGAAAGACTGGTAATATCTTACCCATTTAAATGAATTTTTTTATGGATCTGGGTGAATACAAAATTCAATATCACCACACACCACGCACCATACAGAGCGTATGGTGTAACGGCCTTCTAGAACAAGATTACTTGAGTTGATGTGTGTGAGCCCGCCTCATAGTCGTGTTGACTTGCGCAGGGTATGGCAGCTTGCCACGTGCGAACCACTCCGCACCGGCATCTGATGGTGGACTGCTGAGCGACGTGCCGCTCTCATCACCGTATTGTCCTGACAACACTCTGCCATTACTCGAAACAGTCGCGGAGGACCAAGAGATTGCTAGCAAATACAGATCTCAAGGTAAGACACAGTTGCTTGCTCATCAGAACATTGTCTAGCATTGCTGTTTGATTGTGCTTTTTGTGATGAATGTTTTGTGCACAATACACATACAGTGCATACTTTTCTAAGGCTCGGTTGTATGATGTCCCGATGAAGTTAGCGGCAGGATAATAATTGAAACCTTGGTGACAGCCAATGAAACACAGCTATAGACCACTAAAGTCCACTTTAGCTGAAGCTTTTTCATCTTACTCATCGGGACATTGTACAACCGGGCCTAATTTTTTGTTCTAAAATTCTTGCACGGGTTAAGTTCTCTGCATCAAATATGTAGGTAATATTTGGACATTTTTTACTTACTTACTTCGATTTTTTTCTCGGAGGTAATATTATACCTGGTATTTCCTTTAATTTTGAAATTTTTTACTTGACATACTTCTATATAGACATTCTATTTACATCTATATTTTATACCTTTTTTCAATTTGGTTTGATTTTGTTTGGTTGTTACTTTGTTTTCTTGACTAGCGGAAGAGTCTGGTGCATTCATAAACCATGAAATGGTTGGTAATAGCGTAGTGGCTGACAGTAACTCTCAGCCTGAAGTAAACTCGAAGACCGGACAAGGTAATTCTTACTTAGGGCTTCCTTTTGGATGTAACATTTAGATGTGTTCGGTGAAATAATTGTACAATTCTGATTTGCCTAGTGATATTTTTAAAATGATGTTAGTTTTCTCGGCAAAATTTCATTGATTAGCATTACTCGGAAAGTTACGTAATCATTATTTATTGTGCTAAAAATACATTTATGCGCAGGACATTCTAGTTACGTTAACTTAAACAGTTTGAATGTTACATTAATGAAAAGACAAGAAATAATAAATATATATAGGATCAACCATAGAAGGAGAAACTTATTTTACATCTGCTTATTTTGCATCTCTAACTAAGGCAAACGAAGAAACCATTAGGTCCCCGACTTCTTAACATTTGGTTTAATATTGCCAGACTCAAATAATTACTGAAGTGATTATTAATTGCATAGCATATATTAGGCACCCAATCAGCTAAGCCAATCAGCTCAATCAGCCAATAATATGGTTATTTATTGCTCTGTGCACTTGGGGAAGTCTAAACTGGAAGAGGCTTACTATAACTTTACTGATTATTCTATTCACGGTTTATCTTAAATTTTTCTTCAACTGAAACTTAAACATGAATGTACATCGACATCACACAGATCATGGTGCCTGGTCCATGATTATACACCAAATTATACTTTCATAATTTTAATGCTGGCTAGGACAGTGACAAAAGTGTTATTTCATACTTTTACTTACTAATTTTATTTTTCTGTAGGTTTGAAAGAAAGTGAGGGTGGATTCGACGAGTACTACTTTCGAGACTCGTTTGACCATTCCTCATCAGAAAGCCAGTTGGTGGAACTGGGTAGCAAGGCACAGCCTCACCGTTCAACACCAGTCTCTCGAAGCAAGTTACCTCCGTCTGCCGCGGCTCCTTCTTCCCCGGCACCTCCACCGCCGCGACGTTTCAACCTGATCCACGTGTTCGTGCCGTCATTCCTGTTTGTGGCGCTGACGTTGGCGCTTCTCACTGTCACCGTGCTCGAACTGGACTGCGACGTTTGGAGTGCGGTCAGACGGTGGCCAGAAATGGTCACTCTCAGGAGAGATTACTACGAGCCAGCCAAAGATTACATTGTTCAGAGGATCTCCAAACTGCTGTAAGATGTCACAGCTTTCTCAGTATGAGTGAACACTTTACCGTGCTCTTTGCACTACCATTCAATGTTGTTGACCAAAATAATGATATAGTAAAGAGCGACAACAATGATGTGCTAGGCATTGGTGTCTCGATGTGGTGTTTGCCCATGGATATATTTAATAATCATCATTAGTTCATTAAGTAGGAAGGACTGATAATCGCTGCCCCCTCATTGCAACGAGTTTAATATGTTAACTTAAAATTATTAATATTTTTTACACATATTCTAGCTTTTCTTAATTTTGTAAGTTAGATGTTTTTACATTTTTACCCCCTGCAGTGTTTCACCGGACATCTGTTGCTTAAATATTTAAAAAAAATAAAAATCCATATTAAATATATTGTACAGTTTAGTAATTTAGTAATTACTACCTAACACCAATATTTTCGTTCTCAGCACTTACTTACAATTCAACATGAAAAAGTAAACACAGTTACAATTGCCTACAATATTGTGCATCTGCGCTATTCCTCCAAGTGCCTGAACCCCTGATCGATGATTTCTTAAAAATATTATTATCATACGTATATCTGGGTTATCTTTCGATCTGGCTTCATTGATTTGCTTTCACTCAAGCACGGTAAATGAAATCCTGATACAAGTGGAGATTTTTCAGGGGCTCCAGACGCTCTCTCAATCTTAGTGATAAATTACAGTATTGTTAGCAAGTGTCCAGTGATTTGTATGTAACGATACAATTTTTACCATGGTCTCAGTTATCAGTTAATATGAAAATCATTCCAAGAACTGTACAGCAAAGTGCAGGATAATATTAGAATTATAACAGGTTGTAAATCTCATTTGTGAACGCAATTTTAGCTTTATATTGAGGCATTGCTTCACTGATATTATATGTTTTAGGTACTTTTAATGACTTGAATGTTTTTATTGCACAAAGATTAGGTAATAGAAATGCTTGTCTTAAAAGTTTGAACATTTTAATCTAGTTACCAATTTTAGAGGTGAAATCTCGTACCTATACTTAGCATAAAACTATACAGTAAAAGCCAACCAAAGGATATCTGATATTCTATCATCTACCCACATTTTATTGAATAGAAAATTAGGGGATGAGACAAATTGTGTGGATTTTAAAACTACTTGGTTAAAACATTTTGTTTTTAGTTGTGAAGTGGTTGTGAAGGGATCAATTATCTGCCAATAACGCTAAAATGTACGAAGTACAAAATTTATTCTGAGTTTTATAGAAAGGTCTGACCAATATCTTTGAAGCACACTAAAATTGCCAAATGCATCCCTAAAACCATTCCTAGGCAGCAGCCAGTCTGAGACAGGAACTTAGGTATTCTACCAAAAGATGAGGTAAAATTTGTTGACAATTACCTATGCTTAAAATGTAAGAAGTATTTAAAATTTTATAATTATCTATATTTAGTATTTCCTATTATTAAAAATAAATTCCATTCTAATTTTTAATTATATGGTGGTATGTAAGGCTTGGGCTTGTATATTTAAACAATCGTAATTTTGTAATGCAAAGGTGGTTTTTATTGATTTTATAGGAAGTATACCTAAGTATTTTTGTGTAGATCGTTCAGAAAGATGTAGTAGGTATGTAGTAGGTTCTGTTCTTGTACAATGTGAATTGATATTTGTGATTTTTTACATAGAATCTTGTACTGATCTTCAGAGTGAAAAGCAGGTACTTAGTATTTTCCCTAATTGGCAAGTGATTTTAACATTTTAACAGGTTATTGTTATGCAAATAATAAGATAAATCGGTACCTACCATTTTAATGTTCATGTAAATGGTTCAATGGCTGGACCCCAGAGAACTACAATAATTACATAGTAATTAATCAGTACTAATTAATAATTATGCTCATTCTATAAGGTGCCACATAATTATTTTTACTGCAAAATAAAAATTTAACTGCAACATTCTTGTATATTGCTATTAAATTCAGTACAATATACATTTTTGTAATTTAATTCTTTAACTCAACCTAATCCTCTCATTTGCTTCTCCAACAAAATAGGTGATTTTATGCAGGAACAATTTTATGTTGTAAACCTTCCTAGGTAATAGCTATCCTTTTCTATATCTTTAGCTATATCTATAGCTATTTATCTATAGCTTTAGATATAATAGCTATATCTTTTACCTACCTAATATTTAATTTTATTACATGGAGCTGCTTTTAGATTTATTGGTTCAAGAAATATTAAAGGAGAACACCCAACACAATGTAATTATATCCCAGAACCCTTCAATAAATTATATTAGTACCTCCACCTTATTAGGCCACCCCCCGACCCAACTTTTGGAACCGGGAGAAAGATTATTAATTAGTAATTGCCTACTCCTACTCGTTCATGGAGGGGGGGGGGGGGGGGGGGGGCCTGGGTATCAGGCAACCTACTATTTTTTGTGGTGATTTACATATAGTTTCACTTTGTAAACAAAAAAATCATTTTAAAGTGTCCAAAATGCCCTGTGGGGGGCCGTCCTCCACACCAAAGTGTCAAATTTTAAAAAAATATTTATTATTCAACAAAATACACCTCAGAAATAGTTTTTTTTTAGAGTTTTATTACCCAGGTATTTAATGAAAGCGGGTACCCGGATACAAATATTACCAGAATCCGACCTCGACTCAAAAATGATTTCAAAGTGATCAAAAAACAAAAATCGCCCTGCGGGCTAAGTGCGGGACGCGCCCACTACCACCCTTAACACGTAGAAAAATGTTTTCCTAAGCTTGCCCCCACCCCCTTCCGTGGCAGAAATCCTGCGGACGCCAATGTACTCGTTTCTAATGTTTCTACTTTGCATTTTCCTTGTGCAAACTTTACGTTATGAACAATAGCGCCAAATTATTGTAAACATTTGATTGGTTGATTCTTTTGAAGCTTTCTTCAGTTCACGCTTGCGCGCGCCGCGCTCTGCTACCGGCTGATGATGATGGAGTCGTCTTTGGTGTAGGAGCACTGACATTTCATTTGCGTTTCAGTTTTTGTACAAAATACTATTCAAATTAGTTATCAATAAACAATGTCTGACGTTGAAGACGATTTTATGTGTGAAGAGGAAGAAGATTATGGATTGGTAAGAGCCTCTGAAATCACTGCTATATGATATCCCTACCTACAACCTACCTACCTAGTGTCGAGTCAATAGGTTAGGTAAACCAAATGTTGTATTTACCATTAGATTCAAATGAAAATAAGGTGTAACTAAACATTTGTTGTATACCTACCTAGCAGCGGGTGTTAATACCTATCTAATTTGCCCTAGGTAGTACCTACTGTACCTATATCTGCGTAATATGCATTTCTTACACCTGCTGGGTCCTAGGACCAACCAAAGTTAATACTAGTAATATATGGGATCCCTTCAATTTAATTTCTCCGTGATTTAACTATCGATAGTATTCAATTACAACGTATACCACGCACTTCCATTCCGCTTTAGCCCAATCGGTTTGACTCAAATCGGGTTAAACCTGTAATAATACGTACATCGAATTTAGGTAACTCAATTCTCATTCGATTCGACTCACTTCTGAAAGTGAGCTGGAAGTTTCAAACCGATTTTAAATGGTGTGATATGTACAGTTCAATCCGCATTGAAGACGAACGCGCATTTGTTCCCACGCAGAAACGTTGTCAAGCAGGCTGTGGGTAGTCTGTCATTTACCTACTTGATTGTCATTTGTTTTGTTTTACACGTTTTTGTGGATAAAATACAATCGTTTAAAATTAATGATATATTTAATGTGAGATCAATTTGGAGCGTCCAGGAAGTATTGGTTGTTTTAACCCAAACCAATATTTATTACATAACCACATCTATAGGTATTTAAAGCTTTGGACGGAAAACGGTAACAATAACCACGTATACCACACACTTTCAAACCGCATTGAATCCGCTTTGAGCCAAATCGGTTTGACTTTTAACCTGTGATATACACATCGAATTTAACTAAATTCTCATTCGATTCAATACGCTTCTGAAAGCGGCTTGGAAGTTTCAAACCGATTCAAAATGGTGTGATATACAGTTCCATTCGCATTCAATCCGCATTAAAGATGCACGCGCATTCGTTCCCACACAGAAACGTAGTCAAGCAGGCTGTGATTAGCTGTCATTTACTTGATTGTCTTTTGTTTTGTTTTACACGTTTTTGCAGATAAAATCGTCTAAAATGAATGCAAACTCAGCAAAAAACCTTGGACTCACATTAGACAGCCACTTGAACTTTTCTGACCATGTGAACAGAATGTGTGGGAAAGCTTATGGCAAATTGAAAACACTCCAGAGAGTAAAGCAGATTTTGCCGAGTGGGACTAAATCCAGATTGGCAGATGCACTCGTCCTATCTCAGCTGAACTATGGGGATGTTATATATGGTTCTTGTATATCCAATCAAGATAGTAATAAAGTACAAAAAGTGCAGAATGCCTGTGTCAGATTTGCTTTAAATGTACAGTTGAGACAACGTATTACCCCATTTCTGAGAAAGCTAAACTGGCTTGATATGAAATCCCGACGATTATTGCATTTAAGTTGCCTTACGCACAAAATTCTCTCCACTGGACAGCCAGAATACCTCAGGAAGAAACTCATCCAACGGAAGGACTGCCATACACGGACAATAAGAAATTTGAATCAGCTCAACATCCACGGTCATCACAGTCAGAAATTTAAATCATCTTTTACTTACTCTGCCGCTTCAACATACAATAAAATATCAGAAAAATTCCAAGAACTTAATTTGCCATCGTTTAAACACAACCTAAAGAATTTTCTACTTCAAGATAATTAATAACATCAAAATAGCCACACCACAGAAGAAATACAAGTTCACCTACGACTTTAAATATTATGCTTTTATTATGTATTAGTAATTTTCTATCTATCCGTTATAATATTTAGATTTAGTTAAGATTTAGATACTAGTTGGTTACATGGAAGATCAACAGACACAATAGTGTATTTTCCTGTTGAATGTTCGCCATTTTGTATATCATGCAAATAAAGATAATTGAATTGAATTGAATGATATATTTAATGTGAGATCAACTTTGAGCGTCTAGGAAGTATTGTTTTTAACCCAAAACATTTAATGCAACCACAAAATTAAAGCTTTTAACGGAAAACGGTAAGAATGCTTCTATTTCCATCCTGGCGGAAAATTTGATCTCAATCCGATTTGAATCTAGAGCTTGCATGGCGTGATATACGCCCATGTTCAAACCGATTTGGCTATAGCGGTTTCAATACGGTTTGAAAGTGTGTGGTATACTACGTGGTTATTGATTTCTTTACTCCCTGGCGGGAAATTTGATCTCCATCCGATTGCACTCGTCGAGCTTGCGTGATACAGCCATGTTCAAACCGATTTGGCTTTAGCGGATTCAATGCAGTTTTGAAAGTGCGTGGTATAGACCTCCGAAATAGCCATACCTGGTGGATGAATGCGAATGAATTGTGAGGGCCAAGATTTGAAAAAGATATGGCTGCCATGTTAAATTGTAGAATTATTAATAAAGAAATAAGAATATTGGATTGTGCTGAAATAAAACTGACTGAAGTGTTAAGGTGGATTCACACGGCCGTTTCAAACTTCCCAAGTTTGCTCAAGTTCCGAATCGCCGTTCCAAAAAACCCCGTGTGAACTATAAAAGTTTGGAACTCAATCTTCGCAGTTCGAATCTTTTCATAGTTCACACGGGAGTTTTTGGAACGGCGATTCGGAACTTCGGAAAACTTGGGAAGTTCGGAACGGCCGTGTGAATCCACCTTTAGGTACTGATTTTGTTTGTAAATATTTATAATGCACGATTATGTCACAACAGCCCACTGGATTCATCAAAGTTGACATAAACAAAACAGAGATTTTCGTGTCACTTCAACACTTGACTATTCGACACTAAAAGTTGCAAAACGCCACCTAGCGGAAAAAGTTAGCATCTAAACCACGAGTACTTGTGCACATGCGCACAGGGCGCGTTCAGGCAAGTCACTTAGATGTCAATCGTAACGAGTTCAGTAAAAGTTAGAATAACATCGCGAAAAAACAGAAATTGATGAATACCTTAGTGTCAACGATCAAATACAATCGGCATATTTCTTTAAAGCACACATTCATTCAAATTCTTGTGAAAACGAGTTGTCTATTCACCAAAAGTCACCATTTGACAGATGCAAATTGTTTTTCTCACGGCCTTCTGAACACACATTTTTCTTGACGCATATCGTTCAAACAATTGCAATCTGTCAAATGCTGCTTTTGGTGTATAGACAACTCGTTTTCACAAGAATTTGAATGAATGTGGGCTGTAATGAAATATGCCAATTGTATTTGATTGTTGACACTGAGGTAAGCATCAATTTCTGTTATTTCGCAATGTATTTATAACTTTTTACTGAACTAGTTACGATTGACATCTAAGTGACTTGTATGTAAAAGTACGCACGCGCTGGGCTTGTACTCGCGGGAGCGTCCATCTTATATTTACTAGCGCACTCTCTAGGTACTTTTAGTGTCGAATTGCATTCAAGTCGAACATTTCATTTTCTCTGTCAAAGTAACTTCATTTGGGCTTACATAGGTACATCGAAGGATTAGCAGCATTGCGAAATGAATTCAAGCATACCAATGCAGCAAACAGATTTACTTAAACAAGCTAAAATTACGTATTTCTTTAGGTGTTTGGGTGTTTAGGTGTTACGTGTTTTGTTTATATTTCTACTTTTTACACGGTGGCCATAGCTTTACAAGACAATGTTCCCTACCCAAAGTTTCGCCGTTCTGCCGCCTTGTTGGTGCTACAGTCTACTTCGGAGGCGTACATATACGTAGTAAATGTATCCTATTTGCTTTTGCTAAGATCATAGTCCACTAGGTACAACCTATTTATATCTACTTAAATTAAACTAGAGTTGGTCCTACCTGCAGGACCACGCAGGACCTGCGTACCTGCAGGTTTACGTTTACATCTCAAAATGAAAGTTACACAATTGAGCTGCTGGCGCTAAATCAGTAAGATGACCACTCACGCGACTCGGTATGCACCCAGTGCGCGTGCGGGCAAGTCACTTAACATGTCAATCGTAACGAGTTCAGTGAAAGTTTTACTTACATCGCGAAATAAAAGAAATTGAGCTTACCTCAGTGTCAACAATCAATATATTCGGCATATTTCATTACAGCACACATTCATACAAATTCTTATTAAAACGAGATGTCTATTCACCAAAAGCACCATTTGACAGATTGCAATTGTTTTAAACGAGGCGTCACGAAAAATGTGTCAGACGAGGTCGTTCAGAAGGCAGTGGTAAAAACACTCAGTTAAACTAACTACTTACTTACTTACTTTCCGTGTCCGGAGCACTATTAAATTAACTTCTTCCAAAAATCTGCCACACTGATGGCTTTGTCATTTCCTAATATTAAATCAACCAATGTGCAAGGTTCTTCCAACTTCGAACAGACTAGGAGATGTTAATGGTTCTGCACTTCTCCACACTCACATTTATCATATTCATCTCCATCCAAATAACCCCATTTCCTTAAATTTGTCTTGCATCTTGAAATGCCAGTGCGTAACCTATTTAGCGATTTCCAGACAAGATAAGGGTGTTGGAAACCAGTTGATGGCTCCTCCTTCAGCTCAATCACAGGATTTGGGGTTCGTTGTCTCCAGATCTCCAATCTACGACACCCGGGGCTTGTTTTGATGGATTCAGTCTTCTGCAAAAAGCTCTTTCTGGACTTGAGTCTTGTGCGCTGCAACTCACGACCGTACATAGGATGACGTATGTCAGTAAGCTGCTTCATTCTCTCAATCTCTGCTGACACATCTCTTCTCACAGCCGGTGGTGCGATGCCGACAAGAGGGTAGATATTCTCGACAGGAGTTGGTCTCAAACAACCTGTCATAATGCGTCCTGCCTCATTGATGGCTACGTCAACATGTTTCGTATGTGCAGAGTTCCTCCAAACTGGTGCCGCATACTCCGCTGCAGAGAAACACAAAGCAAAAGCTGACGTACGCAAAACCTCTGGTTGTGCTCCCCACGATGTGCTCGTTAGCTTTCGAATTATGTTGTTCCTGGTAGAAATCTTATGCTTTGTGTCCTGACAGTGCCGCTTAAAGGAGAGTGTGCGATCCAGTTTCACTCCGAGGTACTTTGGATGGTCACTATGTTCAAGTACTTCGCCCCTCCATTCTATGTTAAGCCTTCTTCGTGCTTCACGATTTCTTAAATGGAATGCACTTACCTGAGTTTTGCTGGGATTGGGCTTCAGGTGGTTACGATCATAATAAATGGCTAGACCTTCAAGGGCTCTTGTCAACCTGTTCTCAACCTCTGCGAAAGTTCTTCCTTGAGCAGCGAGCGCCGTATCATCCGCGTACATATAAAATGTTTCACCTCTGCAGTGATTGGTTGGTCATTGGTATAGATGTTATACAGTATTGGAGCTAGCACACTTCCCTGGGGTAAACCATTCTTCTGGTCACTCCATCTGCTATCTTTGCCTTGGAGCGTTACATAGAAACGCCTATTCTGAAGCATACACTTTATAAAACTTGTTAATTGGTAGTCATTTGTAGTATCATAAACTTTCTGCAACAATATTTTATGATTAACTGTGTCATATGCGGCTGTAAGATCGATGAATACTACTCCTGTCACTTGCTTGCGCTCGTACCCATCCTCAATATGCTGTGTTAAATTCAGGATTTGTCCACAACATGCCTTACCGGGTCTAAAGCCCGCCTGCTCCGCAATGATTTCCTCATCAACTTTGTGTGCACTGCTAAAATAACACTGTGCACTGTGCACTGTGTGAACTAACTACTGCTAAATCCCAACAAAGTCCAGATCACATTATGAGTGACCTTATGGATCTACCGCAGATGGCAGATTTTGTACCTTCAATTTTGCAATGAACAAGAGTAAGGCTACCTGAGGGAAAATAGGGGATGAGCAACACTGTGAACGATTTTAACACGTGTTTCTAGGCAATGAATGCATTTGGATCTTATTAAACAGTTTAGTCGAGTCAAGAGTAAAAAGTTTGTTTTATAACTGCAGGATCACCCAGAGCTGTGAACAATTCCATATTTCTCATGCCTTCGATGAGCAAGATGAATCCATGAGTGTATAGAAAATGACAATTTTATTTATTCGCCCCCAGGAATATTCAGAAGATAGTAACTCCGAGCCCGATGTTGATTTGGAGAACCAATACTACAACTCAAAAGCGCTAAAAGAAGATGACTCCCAAGCTGCTCTTGCGTCATTCCAAAAGGTCTTGGATTTGGAAGGCATTGAGAAAGGAGAGTGGGGATTTAAAGCACTTAAGCAAATGATCAAAATAAATTTTCGGCTCTTTAATTACCCTGAGATGATGGTTAGGTACAAGCAGTTGTTGACATACATAAAAAGTGCAGTAACAAGAAATCACAGTGAAAAATCAATTAATTCTATTCTTGATTATATATCCACATCGAAAAATGTAAGTACACTATTTAGAAGAATTGGTATATTATTCTTACTAGTTAGGTACTACTACGGTACTACCTGTCTATACCTAACAGATATTGACACAAATCGAGTTTAAATTCATCAAGGGCAAAATCACTACTCAGCCCTCATAATGTGTTATACTTCTTTTGTTTGTTTCACAGATGGAGTTGCTGCAAGATTTTTACGAAACTACACTTGATGCTCTGAAGGATGCAAAGAACGATCGCCTATGGTTTAAAACCAATACCAAGCTTGGGAAACTTTATTTTGATCGCTTTGACTTCAACAAATTAGCCAAGATTTTAAAGCAGTTACATTCTTCTTGTCAAACGGATGACGGCGAAGATGATCTGAAGAAAGGGACTCAACTCTTGGAGATTTATGCTTTGGAGATTCAAATGTACACTGCTCAAAAGAACAACAAGAAGCTAAAGACTTTATATGAGCAATCACTACACATTAAGTCAGCCATTCCACATCCCCTTATTATGGGAGTTATACGAGGTACAAAATCATGTTTGACCAACACCGATATGTTTGGCAATCAAACCACTTACCCTGTTACTCACCTTTACAACCTTTTTCTAGAATGTGGTGGGAAAATGCACCTTAGAGAAGGCGAATTTGAGAAGGCACACACTGATTTTTTTGAAGCTTTCAAGAACTATGATGAGTCTGGCAGCCCAAGGCGCACAACCTGCCTCAAGTACTTGGTCCTTGCAAATATGTAAGTAATATGTAGTAGGTAATGAGCACACAGACATACCTAGTATTGTATGATATTTTCGTGAAAGCTTTAAAACCCATAGTTGAGCGAGTCCTTTCGGCTCTATGGCATGGACCTCTGATTTTTTTTTTCTTTGATCGATCTGACATTTTTCACACATTTAAAAACCAACCAGATGGTATGTAGACCCTAATTTTTACCAAATTCACCAAAAAATTCAGAAAAATCCTTATTGTTAGATTTCCACCTACCTAATGTAGTGTGTCAACAATGAGTTACACACTACAATAGATATCTGGAAATCAAACTGCATGTGAATATTTCAGAAACCTGACCCACTCAAGATTATTTTATGGAATCGTCTATCAAGTTGAAATTTTGAAAGGTCATTTACATCATTACCTATGTTAGTCATTAAGTTTTAGCCAAATCCTCTGGGTGGTTATTCTAAATTGCTTTGTCGTCTCGTATGAATTGATGGCGTCACTACCAATAGGTACCATGTTAAAGAGATAGCAGTGAGACCGTATCTAGTGAAACGAGACGACAAGGAAATCTAGTGGAGCGGTCACAAACTTATCTTATTAACATTTAAACATTTTGAACTGTATCCTTCCAACTTCATCTATCTAAGTATTAGGGATGTCGGCGGGTCCAAAAATCAGGAATCGGGTACCCGTCATAAATACTCGGGTCGGAATCGAGTAACTAACCCCCTCTAAAAAAAAAAAAAAAAAAAAAAAAAAAATTGGTGGAGGGTAGGGGGCTAGGTAAGGGGGTAGGGGTTTAGGAAAATAAACACGTGGCACTTAGCTGCGTGAGAGGAGAAAATGACCCTCTCTCAGGGCCATCTGTGTGCTTGTCCTTGAAAAGAATTTGAGAAAACAGGACAGGACATGTGATAACATTCTTTGATAACTAACAACTTCAATCATAAGAAAACACGAATTTGTGCACCTTTCTACCCAGGACTCAACTTTTTCACTGTGCTACAGTGTGATTGAAAAAAAATACAGACGCATTTTTCCCATGCTTCCTACTCCCGACACATGATTTCACCTCTCCTTCCCCATTCCTCTCTCACCCCCCAGAGCAAGCAAGGTCGTTGAGCTTCCCCTCGAGACGCAGCTGATAACACGAATTTGTGCACCTTTCTACCCAGGACTCAACTTTTTCACTGTGCTACAGTGTGATTGAAAAAAAAATACAGACGCATTTTTCCCATGCTTCCTACTCCCGACACATGATTTCACCTCTCCTTCCCCATTCCTCTCTCACCCCCCAGAGCAAGCAAGGTCGTTGAGCTTCCCCTTGAGACGCAGCTGATAACTGTGCGTAAACAAATGTATTTCAGCTACACTAAAAAAAAAAAAAAAAAAAAAAAATTTTTTTTTTTTTTTTTTTGGTACCCGTGATTATTATTTATTACCCGAGTAATTGATTACCCGGAACCGCCCAGGTACCCGGGTACCCGCCGACATCCCTACTAAGTATTAAAACCACCACATGCTCGATCATCCCTGTTTCCTGCCTGTCAACTCAGTGCTATTCACAATGAAATTGACCAATGGCCGCCGTCAAGACAGTTTGTCAGTTGCTCAGCGCTACAATTGCTTTTAGATGGAACTAAAAAGCTCACCTGAATTTTTGTGAGCCACCATTTTCTTATTCCTTCTAGTTTACATTTTCCCTTCCACGCAGTAAAATGTCGCACTGAACTAACCTTTCTCTTCCACACACATCTTGCTACGTTTGAATAATTGTTTGCGGTTCATTAAAGTACTTTTATATGCTGATTATTAGGAACAAACTGATAATATGTACATGATGCTTTGGCAATGAACATACCTACTTTTTTTCAAAAACAAAATTACTGCCCACTCGGTCATACCAAAATCAAATGTCCCATTCATGGACCTTGACAGGGAGCATGCGCATTAAACATTGGGCATGCGCATTGACACTTGTAAGCCCAGCAGATACATCTGTTGACGGATTTATAAACTGAAAGTTATTTTTTAATCAACATGGGTTCTTCTTCCAGTGCTACGGCAGTTGTGGGAGGGGGGGGGGGAGCTAGATCGAGTAGGTGGTGATTAAAACTAAAAGTATAAGGCCCATGACCCATGCACTGCATCTGAGATATTTCTCTGACCAGACCAGAGTCTATTGATGATGACTATATCAGGCAAGAAGCAATGAAAAGCAGGTGCCGCACATATCGGTGCTCAGTGCTCACTCACAACGCATTTCACCGAGCGTTTCCCTAGTACCAAGTAGAAATGATATGCTTAGCGTTAAAGTGAGCTTACTAGCTCCCCAACCATTGTACATACCTATTACCTACAGTTAGGCATTTTAACGGTATGTTGTGTAAGTGTGTGTGTACTGTACCTACAGCTTGGCTGGCTTAAATCGACCGCTCCACTTGAGGTTACAAAATGCATTATGTACCTAGGTATTAAGTAGGTATTAAGTAGGTAGGGGCAGCCGCTGAAGAAAGAGGTTAGTGTTGGTGAGTAATGACAACAGAGAAGTGGTGGGAAGACAGAGAGAGATGGAGGGAACTGGTGGAAAGAGAGGAGGCTGAAGAAGTGGAAGAAGAGATTGAAGAAATGTGGAGTGTCGGACTTGGCAAGTCGGCTCTGAGAACACAAGTGCTCTAGAACATTGGTGGGATCATCCCACGCCCTGACCCGACAATAGTTGGAAGCAGGGTCCAAATATTTATTTATATATTTATTTAAGTAGGTACCTATACCTTAGTAGGGTACCTACTTTAGTAAGGTATAGGTACCTATTTAAATTAAATAAGTTAAAATTAAAAAATTAAATTTGCGCAGAATGTACTGCATTTTGTAGGTAACTTAGTAGATGATGCATCCGGCTGCACAATATTTTGTACCTACCATAATGGACTGGAGTCACGCAATGCAGCAATATAATACCAATTACGAATTCGAGTTTTGAGCAAACCACCAACTAGTAATGACTGTTTATAAAATATGCTTTGTAGTCCAGTAATTGTGTGATTATACCCACCACTAATTGCAACAGAAGGTTTCAATACATGAATCGATTCAGAAAAATTTCCTCTACAACATATCCAAAATCGACCAAAATCGCTGTACGGAAAAAGGGTTTTATTGACTTTTTAAGATAATTTCCCATGATAATTCCATCTTGCAAAAAAAAACTTTTTTCATGTAACTTCGATTTTGACGAAACTTGGCAGAATTGTTCACCATCCTAAATGAACACAAATAGCTCTCTTAGCGTTTTCCTCTAAATCTCATCGTTTGGGAAATATGGACCTCGCAAAACGTCAAATTACACTCAAATCGACGAAAACTGACTAAAATATGACTTTTCAATAGCCAATATTTCCCAAACGATGAGATTTAGAGGAATACGCTAGGAGAGCTATTTGTGTTCATTTAGGATGGTGAACAATTCTGCCAAGTTTCGTCAAAATCGAAGTTACATGAAAAAAAGTTTTTTTTGCAAGATGGAATTAACATGGGAAATTATCTTAATAAGTCATTAAAACCCCTTTTCCGTCCAGCGATTTTGGTCGATTTTGGATATGTTGTAGAGGACATTTTTCTGAATCGAACGGTACCAAAAACGCTTCTGTTGCAATTAGTGGTGGGTCATGCTGATTTTTTCACTAGAATTAATTACTATTGTGCTACATGTTTGTGACTCGCCTCTGATCACCTCTCACCAATATGCCGCTAAGTACTCGATGTGGTGTTTCTTTACAGGCTTATGAAATCTGGCATCAATCCATTTGATTCACAAGAAGCAAAACCATACAAGAATGATCCAGAAATCCTTGCCATGACAAATTTGGTGTCTTCCTATCAAAACAATGACATCAATGAATTTGAAACAATTCTTAAACGGCACAGACGCAACATCATGGATGATCCATTTATACGGGAGCACATTGAGGGCAAGTCATGTTATTACTTATTATATTACTTACAAGCATGCAATCAATACATGTGTACTATCTTCTAATTACGGGCAAGATACTGAATTTGCATAGTGGAGTGGTAACTTCAGATCCCCCTTCCCCCTAGGATATATTTTAGAGCCTTCCTACCATTGCCCATACTCTTAAGAAAATAAATTCATAATATTCAATAGGTCCTTCATGACACTTTTTCAGTTATGTACTATTTTAAGTCCAGTTGCTTGCTCTGGATTTTTTTTAGCAGGTAATAAAGTTCGTTCACGGTAAGAATATCACTGACGTTTTAGTCGATCACGTCGTTCATTGGTCGTTCACATGAACAGTGCCCTGTCAATGGCAAGACTTTCTTCTTTGTATTATTGAAATTGTATAACTTATGTGAAATACACACTTTTTAATAGTAGAAAATATTAGAAAACTTCAATAACACTGATTTATCTTCATCTACAGTCGTCTTTTACATATTTTTTTAATATTGATATTTACATGTGTAGGTACCTATACAATTGTTCGCTAGACTACAGTAGTACACGGCCGCCATTACGCCTTGATATTCTAAACGTGAACGAACTTTAGTAGAAGGTATAAGAAACCTCAAAAGGCCAATTCGTGAGTTTTCACGTTTTGAAACCATTTACGTTTGCATGTATAAAACTTGCAACAGTTGAAAACTATTGCTTAGCCTGAAACTTTTTTACATTTTAAACAGTGAAAACGTACACGGTTTCAAAACGTGAATCTCAGGAATTGGCCCTCAGGTTCGATTTGTGGGCATTACGTCAATTCACAGACCTTGGAAAATTTAGATTTTTATTCTCGACTTTTGTACATTTTAACGCATGAGAACACAAATTTTGGTCGATTTTATCATCTTAACTATTCAAATTATTACAATTTTCATTTTAAAAATTCTTGATTTCAATAAAATAAATAGGTTGGACCAAGACCTCCCATTGCCAAACGTACCAAATTACGATGAGTCATCCAATCTGTAGTCCAATCAGTACAACCAGAATAATTTAAGATACATTATATTAAATAAATATTTATATTTATCAGTACTTTGTTTTTGGTATTCATTCAATCCAAATATTTGGACACCCCCTAGCTCTTTGCCCCCGAACTGCTGCAACATTGAAGTTACGCCAGTGAACTTGACCATATTGTGGTCTATGATATGATTGCATGGAGTACCTACATACCTTTGTCTATTTCCTATTTGTTTAAAAATACATATATAACTTCCAACACATCACCTTTGATATGAATGAGATTTGATGAGATAATTAGTACTAATTGTCTCTAATGAACATTTGATTTACAGATCTGCTGCGCAACATTCGTACACAGGTGCTCATTAAGCTGATTACGCCATACACCCGAATTCAGATCCCCTTCATTTCCAAGGAGTTGAATATTGATGCTTTAGAAGTTGAAAGTCTTCTTGTGTCTTGCATCTTGGACAGGTAAGATTATGTGTAAACTACGGGTCATATTCCACGTCGAATCATATTGTCATTCCCTCATTCTCTCGGAATTTAATGTTGTATTATGATCTCCTTGTAAGTAGAAATTTAATATCAAGACAAGCTAATTCCTATAATTTATTTCATTTGTGATATGAATTTTGATGTTATTAGTCTTTGTTCATCCCAACACAATTTAGCATTTGTCTGAACAGTTTTTAAAATAATACTGAAACTGATGTCTTCATCACATTGGAAAGTGAAAGCGGCTTCAAATATTATGCCTGTCCCAAGGACTGATTCTTATAAATTTTGTTTTTACACTTTATGGTCAGCAGGAAAATATCAAAATATGTAAATGTCTAGTTCCACAATTCTTAATATGTACTATTTCAAAACAGGCTATGTTATCCATGGCTCTTGTTACGATACCACTAATCTTAGCACATCACCGAGGTTAAGGAACATTGATAGCGGTCAATACTTGGATAAGTGACCGTTCAGGCTGACGCTATTTGCTTTTGTTCGCTCGGAGAGACTGGGGTGGTTCGGGATTCGTATGACGACCTCTCCACCTGTTATCAGTCTCTCGATGGCACTGATTGTTGTAAATGCTATGCTGCCCTTTGGATGGGACTCTAATCCCGTTCTTCCTTGTTATCTTTCATCAGGAGTTGCCTGTCTTTACAATCCGCTATATTGCCATAGCAACAAAGGAATCACCACGGTAACACATTGTTGGAGACTTAGAAATGACATCACAATCCTGATTCTCGTTGCCTGCCGTTTTTCCCGCCAAAATATCCCATGCTATTTGAATTAGATTTTTTTGAATGAAAATTTTAAATTTTCCTGGTGATAAGTGTGTTTGTTGTTGTTATTTGTGTTGATATTTATAAATTTACTAGAATAACATTTCACGTGACTTCCCTATTGTTTCAGCTCCATTCGAGGCCGAATCGATCAGGTGAACCAAGTGTTGGAGTTGGACAAGACTTCGCTCAACGCAGCTCGATACAATGCATTGGACAAGTGGACAAGCCAACTGTCATCCTTACACATGGTCGTTGTCAACAAAATGGCGTAAATGAGTAATACTTGAACAAATTAAGTTGCCGTTGCATATACATCTACTAGGGATTGGAGAAAAGAGCAGAGAAATACTGAATAAAGAAGAGCAGGCCAAACATCGGTTGACATTTAAAAATAAGTTTCTTTATTTTTAAAGTGACAGTAAGTACAGTATGTAGTCGTAAGCTAGGTGCAAGTTAATTATTTAGAGTTATGGTGGTAAGTACTAGCATGGTATCCCAGGTTCGTCAGATGCATCAATGAAATAATGTGTATTACTATTTTATGATTATAGCTTGATTCCTTCAAGCTAGATTGATTACCATTCTTCTTATAAATACTATTGACCATGCTAGTAGGTACATTATGTATTGTGTTCAATCCATTTACTACTATGGAAGGAATACTATGCATTTTGTGAACACAAACTGAAAAAGTATGCAATTGTGTTCAATATGGAAGATTTAAATTAGTTTTGGAATGTTTCTGAAATGAGATACTATAATTCTACTTACAACATGTTGTTTGATTTATACAATGCAAATAAATACCAATAATGTCATGTCTCTGATTTGTTTGCATCAGCTGATCAATGCGCTTCTTTTAGTCAATGTACGTACAGAGCCAATAATAAACAATATACAGATTGGCCTGGCCGAGGTTTAAGCAATCAATCAATAGTGTGAGAGTTGCAGGAAAACTAATTACATTGTGTAACAGTAATGCTTTCCTCAAACAATTCACACAAAGCAGTTATGAAAGGTACTGATCTTTGGCTCATGTTAAATCAAGTTTTACATTTATGTACCTATCTATAAAAAGTTAAAAACAAAACAATTATATAAAACAGATCTTCAATAAAGATTACTAAACAATAAAAATGCTTAAAACAGTTTCATTCGTAACATATAGTCTAGTTATTTACTTCTCAGTTATCAACATCAATAGATTCTTGTGGTAAAACATTTCACTAGGAAGGTACCTATACTTCAATAGATTTTGTAGTCGCTCTCCAATTAAAAATACTTGAGATTGTTTCACCTTTTTTGTGTGTTTCTGTCCCTAATTAATGCAGATTACTTCTTAAGTTGTCACACGGAAGTGGATAAAATTGAAAACCATTTGCTTAAGACGTGACAACTCGAGACATACTGTTGACAATGGTTCTCTGCTGGTTATCACAGATTGTGGAATGAAAGGTACAGGTTCCAGAAGTGCATGCTTACAATGTGCTGGCCTCTACGTCGGGAATGTTGTTGAGATCTTTGGAGGTGGACCAGTAGTAATGTGGTGCACCGGATGTGAAGCAGTATTTCTGAGCCAGCGGCGTGTCGTTCTCCACCCAGTACATAAGGTAGAAATTGCACATCTCATCTTCGTTAGTTGGTCTGTAGGAGAACAAATGATCACTGTTAATAGTAATGCTGGGGAAACCCTGCCGTCGTACTTTTTGTTTTCTGTTGGATCCTACTACCAGCACTGCGATCGTATAACTTTGCTCGACAAACGATCGACAACTCTTATGAGAGATAAGCATTGGCCGACTATGTAGTCGATCGACTATGACGTGTCAATGTTATTCTCCCATAAGAGATGTCGATCGACTGTTGACAAAAGTTATACGATCGCAGTGCAGGGCTGGAATTACCAATACTTGGGGTATAGTCTTTTTAATAGAATGAAGGGATATGGAGATTCCCCCCCCCCCTCCCCCCACCCAAGAGGTAGGGCTCCTAACTTGAGGTATATTACAATGATTTAGATAGAAAAAGGTGCTATGTCCTCACCCCAGATTCAATCAAAAAGTGTATAAATTCTAAAAAAAGCCCTGCGGGGGCATCTTAACAACTTCATTCTCGCGGGTTAGACATTCCATTTTAGGAAGTTTCTGTGGTTACAGCGTCGTTACAGTGATTTGAAAAGAAAAAAGAGCACCGTTAATATAGACAGGGTGGAATTGTTTCCTTTGGGAGGCTTTCTTATGAGCCATGGATGCTCTACAAGAGGGTATAGCATAAGGGTATGCTAATATGTAGTACGAGAACCTTACCAAGCTACACGTATTTATTTAAACTTTTGAGTTTTGAGTAAGGACAGTGATGAATAATCCTCGTCATGGGTTATTAATTTGTAACTTTGCTGCTTTTTCTCAACTGAAGAGACCACGCAATCAGCTTCACTCAGAAAGAATGCAACATTAGTAATTGTCTTACCAAAAAAGAGAGGTGGTCGGCTTTGTGTTAGTCCGTGATTATCTAATTATCTATGAACTAATTATATAGTTCATTTTTATAGCCTTTTCAAAAATATAGAATTCAGTATGAGTTTCCATGTCAACAGTGTTAAAAATTTACATCTTGAGGTAACAGTAGGTCTGTTCGTCGAGCTTGCTCTAAGTTGCTCCAACTTGCACCAGCCCTATACTTCCTGTAGGCCGATGAACGCAATCGCCTGATCCAAGCCGGTATGGAACAGTCCGACAAACAAACCTAGTGCAAATCTAACTTGCATGTGCCAGCACGGCACTTTCATGTCAATCGTAAGGAGTTCAGTGAACGTTAAAGATACATCCCGAAATAACAGAAATTGATGTGTACCTCAGTATCTACAATCGAATACAATCGTCATTTTTCATTACAGCGCATAGACCGTATACATTTATATTTATGAGAATATCTGCAGAAGTTAATCAATGAAGTTTACAAGCTGTGAACAGAGGTTGGAGTACTTACCCAATAATTGTCACTCGATCTCGATCACTCTTCATTGTGCAGCGTGCTGCCTGTGAATGAAAACGAATATTAGTACTAGGTAGTTTTGTACCTAATCCTGATGCTTTAAGTGCTTATCATCAAGATGGTGATTATGGGATTAACACTTTTATCTGAACTAATTGTGATTAGCAGTAACGATACCCCGAGCACTGCTTTTGCTATCTATTTTGTTTCAAGGTCATGGTACGGGAAAGTGCTTCAAGTTCGTTTGCCTTTGTGCTTGCACACTTTGAATGTTGGTTTGACTCACCCAATTACCAAATCCATGTTCAATTTTAAAATGTTAACTTGTTAAGTACCTATAAAAAGTTTTCTGTAATGAAGTCCAGTGGCGGAAATATGATTACTATGCACTATGATTGATTAGTTTCCCCATACATGAAACAATTAATTTATTTTCTTAACTTTTCTCTTGTACCGGGTGGCGCAAAAAAAATCACCCTGAATGAAAGGTCACTATATTGAAACTATTACAGATTGGATTCTGAAATTTGTACACATATTAGAAAACATAGGTACCAAAATTTAATATGTGCAAGTTTCAAAAACATTACTATTGTAGGAAAAAAGTTACAGCTGCTCAAATTTGGTTGTCAAAAAATTGATTATACGAAGCTCAAATAGCGCGCGTCCAGAACACTTCCAATGGCCGGGACGCTAATTCTTCTTCAACAACCTCTTATGCCACTTTCAGAACTAGTTGTTATAAATGTGAGGACAAATTTGCTTACCAGTTGATCCCCAAACCCAATGGTGTCAGAATTGAGTGTTGGGTAGAACATTTGAGGAGTTTGAGGGCTGCGTTTTCCGAGAAGAGTCCATTGGTCGCCCCGCACTCTGTAGCCTGTCACTACCTGCCCCAGGCCATGAGTGTGGGTACGATACGCAAACGGATGGATCGTCTTCTGCTCTTTAATCCAACATGCAGTCTCCATGTGCTCAATGGAATGCGGTCGAATAAAGCCACCGGTTCCAAGTAGAACCACTCCTGCCAACTTGTCGAGATGTCGCTCCGTATAGTGTAAGAAGACACCAGAGTTATCTTTGCGGCCTTCTGTGGGTTTCAATAAGGCATTAGAATCAATATTGGGAATTGCACAATTCATATGATTTAGTAGGTAACTATCAAAATGAGTTTTGTTTTCATACTCTGAAAAAAAATCTTAGAAAAAGGAAAATCTGACATTAATTTATCTTTCACACATTTTAATGACAATTTGTATGTTTTTTATATAATGGCATTTACAGGACTTGCAGTCCTACTACTGCTGCGTTAACAACTTTTACTTCTTTTGACGATGCACCAAAGGAAGTGCCGTTTGTTGGGGATTCTGATTCAAGTAAGTGGGTTCTTGTCCCCCTGCACCCTGCCTTAACGTATGTACAGTCAACAAATGATAAAATGGTTTTTGAAAGAAATGTTTGGTTGGCTGAACAAAACGTGATGAAGTCTATAACTCGTCATCGAGTTATATTATGACGTCATCTACCTCTAGTAGATGAGCTCTGATTTCATTGATAATAACAAGGATTGATTGTCAAGGAACCTGACCAGCAGCCAATCAATTTCGTTCAAATACCGTTTTATGATTTGTGGGTGTACACTGTACATAGAGCTCTCTAGGAATCATAAAAATAATTGCCTTAACTTTCATAAATCTTGATAATATGTCGTGAATTTTTTAATAGAAGTAAGGAAAGCTTGAACTGGCGAGATAATCTCGCCAAAATACAGAATCAAACTAAAAATATGGAGTTGTACTCATCAATATACACCAATGATGGGTTAACCTCGGTGATCTGATGAGAACCGAGATATCCAATGCACTAGCCATTGAGTTAGAATGGCCAACTCCTGTGCCATATCTCACCTGGTAACTTGTGTGCATAATGAACCTGGAGAACGAGGTATTGTATTGGAGAGTCACCTCCGACTTTGAAACCAACTCCTTCGGGCAGCACAAGTTCTGGAGCATCGCGAGCCCATGCATAGATTATCTGGAACAATCACTCGGCATGACGTTAACTGCTCTTCCTTTTGTATTGCAGTTCTTGCCTAGAAACTTAATAATTACAACGTACTTGAGATCCTTGAGAGCATGGACTTGCAGTCTCCATACTTTTGTCAGTTTGTGCCATTTCTCCACAATTCCTAAAACAGAAGAAGAGAATTATTGTACCGCTTCTTAAATGAGTAGAGTGTACAGGAGGAACCCAGAAGTAAATAATTCAGCGAGCGTCTCCTTTTAGCTCCTTTTGGCATGGGACCTGTTTCTTTGTTTGTTTATTTCTGTCCCTGCCAGTGTACAAGTCTCACCGTTTCTTCAATCAAGCAGAAATTTTGCACACATGTAAGGACCAACTCAGCAGTTGCAGACCCAAATTTTTTGAAATTGTTTCAGTTCCTTCAAGTATCTGTTACTATTGTCTTTGTTATTATTACTCTAATTATCCATATGTTTTTTGTTCCTTAATGTCAATCAATAACTTATCCATAGTCGAATTATACATTGTAAAATTTTCCTTTTATTCACATATTTACTTGACACTGTACCACTTATGTTAACAAAAGAGTTAAGTGGAAGAGAAGCCACTGGCTTAACTTCGCTCTAAAAATAAAGATATTTATTATTATTATTATTATTATTATTATTAAATTTCAAAAAAATTACTTTCGGTTGGTTGTTCAGATCAATTTGAAATTTTGCAAAGTCAATATGACCAACGTTTTATCAAATTTAATAAAGTTTCAGCCAAATACTAAAATTGTTTAAAATTTAAAAATATCTTCCAATTGGTCAAGAATCTAAGTTTAAGTTCAAATAATTGACATTTTCAGCCGAATCGGTTAACAGACTTGTTGCCTGCATTGTATTAGTTACTTATGAAAGAGCTTTGAAGACATTCACTGAAGATTTTTGTGCTTGGATCAGTTATTTAATCACCCCCCAGTAGGATCACCTACATGGAAGTTGAAAAGTTTCAATAAAAATCAGAATTAATTATCTTTGATTGTGTGGTGCTCGTTCATTTGCATTACACTGAGCCTTTTAACTTTTAAATATTCGAAAATACTTTTGTGTCGCACCTCTCCATCCCACTCACAGGGCCTGAAAAAGGTTTTCCTTCTACACTGCGAATGATGCAAGTTCTGCCTTTGGATTATCAGGTTTCCCCCCGATGGACTGTCACCTTGACACAGTGGTGGGGCTTAAGGGGCCAACCCACATTACGGGAAGGTCCCAACTAAGAGCAGTTCACGGTTGACCTGGTACCATGCCCTCCCCAAATTCGCGGGCCGGCCTCCCCCCTCGAGACGGTGATCCCCCTGAAATCGGGACCCACCGGCCCGAAGCCTCCCTCCCCCCGGTCCGTCCCCAATCCGGCCTGGCTTCCCACCCGTGCTGGAATCCTCCGGGCCGGGTCTCCTTTGGTCGACCCCTCGTCCTCTCTATTATTCAACAAAGTTCAGAATCTAAATGTGCGCAAAATTACCTCGCTGTCGACGCGCCGAAGTATATCTGATATGATAGGGTACCTAACACAGATATATTACTGACATGGCATGGCTGTATATATCTACAAAGCTGATACCTACACTTGATTAAAATAATCACATTTAAGCCATAAAAATACAATACAAAACTTTCAGTCCATAGCTACATTAATTTCAAACTCATATTTGTACAGTGGCGTGCACTCAATGGAAGCAAGGGAAGCATTGCTTCCCCTTCCTTTTCCATTCCAACAATATTAAAATATAATAATTATATGTATAATAATTTAATCTTTTTACAAAAATATTCATCACTTAATACTACTTATAGAATTCTTATTACGAACACAAATGTCACCACTTTCGCTCTGATTTCAAAGTAAACGCGGTTTCTAAGACGGGAGGTGGGCAAGGCGCGTGCGCACGCATACACTTGCCTCGGCTCGGCAGTCGGCCGGCTCCAAGGGATTCACTTTTCGAATTGCTTCCAATCCCTCGCTCTATATACGGGAGTTACGCATGCATTAGGTGATTTGCCTACAATCAAATATGTTAATCTGCAGCCACCTGAAAGTATTGTCAATAATAAAAACTTATTTTGCCATGATAATAACATTATTTGCCGGTCTAAACACAAAGCATTTCTGTGTAAAATGCGTCTATTTCTGCAGGCGTATTCTAGCCAAGGGAAGCAAATCGGAGAGTTGCATCCACAGTCCGAACGCAGCCAAACTACTCCCGAGTTGACACGATTGGAACGAACATGTGATCGGTCGGTGACAGTGCTCAAGAGCGGTTGAATGTCTAAACTTGTATTATCTACAAAATATTGCAGTTTCGGATTCTCAGTTCAGTTTACGCATTTCTACAAAGTTTTTGTATATCTGTATTTGCCCTCGTATTTGCCTTCAAAAAACTAATGATTAAAATATAAAAAAATAGTCTGAAAATCCTCCTTTGACCATTTCTTAAATTCAAGTAATCTTCCAAAAAGGTACTTTCAAAATCGTTTTTAACCATCTAAAATTAGTCAAATTTTAAAAAATTCCCTGCGGGGCTAAGCTGGGGGGCAAGCCCCCCAGACCCCCCTCCGGGTCTGGGCAAATTTCTTTCCTGGCAATTTGCTTCCCTCACTTCAAATGTCACGGCACGCCACTGTATTTGTATAATTAATAATCATTCATGTATGAGTTTTTTATTCATGCCTTTCCATGGATAATGAATACAGCTAATAAAATCAAATGTCATATAAGTCAAACACTGCTCTGCTAGTGCTAAAATTGCTAAATGTGATAATCCTCAATTAAAAAAAAGATAATAAAACATTTTAATTTTTCAAGAAATCAGAGATTTTAAAACAATTTCTAACCACAAATTATAGTGATGGCTGACAAATTTCGTTGTGATTAGAACAATCACCACGACCACAAACTACGGTAAAACCATAGACATTGGTTTACCATAGTCTATGGTAAAACCAAAAGAGAACTGTTGGTCCAACATTCTCAAGAGTGCTTTCTTATGTACCAAGAGTGCTACATATGAAAGCGCAATTAATTTCTATGCTTTTTGCAGAAATTTTGGGAACAATTGGAATTGAAATGGTGAAAACAATATCAATTGACATTTAAAAACAATCTAAGGAAATTTGTCAATTTTATTTTCTCGTTGGGCGTCTTATCATTTAAATAATGTAAGTACTACCAAGCCGATGTCTATTTACTAGTCTGTAGTACTACACATTCAATTGAGTAAACAACAACCCTTATCACAATGCCTGAAAAAACACTCTTATAAAATAATCATACACGCTCATCAATGTGCTACACTGAGAAGTAGGGACCCAGAAGTAAATAATAACTCTAATGTTGACTAAACAGTAGCTATACATATTTCTCAATAATTTTAATAAGTCGCAAGTGTTAACTGAATCAACTTTTTAAATTTGTTTAACCCCATGCTCGATTGACGAGGACGGTCAACGCTAATGACGATCAGATATGGCGATTTCAATGTAACGTTCACAATTTGAACGCAGACGTACGACGCTGAGGGAAAATAATGTTGGCAAAATCCTACTCTTTGCGTTTGCATTTGTGTGTGGGGCTTTATTCTTACGCTAAGGTTGAGAACGTTAATTACCAGACGGGTTTCTGACTGCCGGGACTACTGCATCCGTAGAGAAGCATGTGGTGAGCGGTTTCCATTGTTGCATTGGGCTCGAAAGCAACTGTAATGATAACAATCGGATTAATATGAGTGTGCTGTTGGTTGGGACTTATTTCCCATAGAGAAGAGCTTACCAATGTAGTAGCTTTTACTTGGATCCACCTTGATAGGAGTGCATAGGTACAATTCAGGCTGAAAGAAAAAAATATGACCAATAAAATAATAATACCAATAGGTTGATAGGTATAGACATTTTCGTATTTCTTTCATTTGTTTATTTGCAAACTGATATGAATTAAGAATGATTTATTTACAAGATATTTATTTATTATAAGATCATAAGATGTCCAATATTAAAAATTGTGATTTTTAACAGTTTAATTTACTGCAGAAATTTGCACTGAATAGCTACATTTGGAAACAAATTGACCATGAATGAGGGGGGGGGGGGGGGGTAATCAGCGGGCGTGCCCCCAGTTACACCAGGAAGGGGATTTTTTAAATATTCAAATGTTTCATAAAAGGGTAGTTAGTTACTTCGCTTGTCCAGGAGATAATTATATTAAGATATAAACATCGGACACACTGTCAACTACTCTCCACTCTCACAGAAGTTGACAGTGTGCCTGGTGTTATAGAAATAAAAGTAAATGGGGAAATAAAATTGTAAAATATCCACGCCTTTTCTATTTTATTCAGGAAATTACCATCATGAAATTTTCTGAGTGCCGTAAAAACATATTGACTCCATCTTTATAATGTTGTCTGTACGGAAGTTTCGTGAAAATTCAATTTTTTTACTTATAAGAAAAATTCTCTTAAAATTGTGTACAAATCGCGTAGAAAGGCACCAAATTTAGTCCTGAAATTCAAAAATTTTCCTGGGGCTATGCGCCCCGGACCCGCGTGGTGTTGGAGGGTCCTCCCCCCAAATCCCCCATTGTTTTCATAAGCAAGTTTGTTTCCTGGCATCGCCGAGCGTCCTCCCACTTATTATTTTACAAATTAACCACTGGGGCTGTGTCTAATGTTGAACGAATCGTATAACTTTTCTTTATGATAAAATTGTCATGATAAACAACATGACACCAATCAACAAAACTGTAAGTTGTTATGACATCGTTATCGATAATCACGATAATCGAATGTGGGGGACCTATTCGCAACATTTTACATTGCCATTTTTTCCTTTACCTACCTATTCTTATTCACGAAGCATGATTACATCATCAACCTTTCACCTGGAAGATAGTTTCTTTTTCAAACATTTGATACAAAAGCTATGAGCGAATATGAAATATAGAATTTAGCTGGATTTGAAATTCGGAGAATTATTACTTTTGCAAAGTAGTTGCAAAAATGTCTTTGTGCAAGTCTTGGTGCTCAGTGCTCAGAGTCCCGGGAAATGTTGAATTCTGATTCTGACAACACAAACAACACATCCCGAGTGATGACCTGCCCCCCCCCCTCACCTTATCACCTACCCTGTTGCCATTTTAAACAACCTTCACTGAATTTTAAAAGCCAACCTCATTGAAAGATATTTGGCACCACAACTAGTGATGTAAATGTTGAAATATTTCAATGAAATATTTCAATTTGCCTTTATGTATGAAGTGAAAAGATATTTAACTCGTGTTTTAATATTCCCACCCAATACATAGTTATCATAATGATGGCTGTGATTGTGAAACAACAGATCTAGTGAGTTGACATAGTGGTCGTCAATCGTCATGCAGCTAAAACATTAATTACTATGATTATTATCAAAGTCCCATAATGTGAAGGATTAGGTGATGATACTGATATTTCATGTGTTGTCTAGAAACAAATAAATATAAAGTTTTGCTATTTTTGTTGAATGTTGAGTCCTAAAAACAAAAGTTTTCAAATGTTTCACTATTTTTTGAAATATTTCAAATTTGTCATGAAATATTTCATAAAAAATTTAATTTTTTTTTTTTGAAATTTTACATGATTAGATTACATTATTAACCACAACAAAACAATTCCCTTCCCGGACACCTGCAGTGGTTGAGAGATAATTTTACAACCGGATACGCGTCAAAACACTCTGGATTACAAGCTGGCCCTATTGTTGAATTTTTCACAGCATTTGCTGAAATGGCTACACACTCGCTATCCACTAATTCAATAAGCGTAGGTACTATCTAGGTAAGTTTATACCTTGAATCAGGGTGCGAATTGATGGGGGGAGATTTCCCCCCTCTGGTTTTCTCATCCCCGGCTCTGTTTCCCAATAAAGCATCCCAGGGTGGGACTGGGGGGGGGGGGGGGGGAGGATAGAGTTTCCCCCCCTCTGTAAAATGGTTGACTTTTAATCTACAAAACAATAGATAGGCTACCTACCTACTTTTTTCTGAAATAAATCTAAAATTATAAAAATAAATTGTCACACAAAACAACTGTCAAATTGCCTTAGTAGCAAATAAGCTGTATTATTTGATAAGATTGATTAATTCCAAGATTTATTTTGCTTGCCCACCACTTCTGATTTCCCTTTTAAATTAAAAGCAAATCCTCTTTTATAATGCCATTTGTCGTGATGTTTTTCATCACGACAAATGGCAAAAAATAGTGTATACAAATCGCTTAGAAATGCACCAACTCTAACCTTGAAATTCAAACTTTCCCGGGGCGCCCCGGACCCGCATGGTACTGGGGGGCCCTCCCCCTAGACCCCCCATTGTATTCGTGGGCAATCGTATTTTTCGCCTTTGCTATATTTCCCATCATACTCGGAATTTTTATTTTTCCTATCCCCCCCTCTGAAAATTGAACAATTCGCACCCTGCCTTGAATGTTAAATTCACGTAACCAGAAGCAAAATTTCGTTCATTAAAACTGTTTTGATGATTATACATTCAAAATATATCTCATTAAATTTTTAATGGCTTTAAAATGGTACATGATTAGGAAGTTTTGGTAAAATCAAATAATTTACCCAGTGAACAATAATGTTCGGTAATGTATTTTGTGAATTTTACTAAACAGTCCATGAAGTAAGTAAGTAAGTACTACGCTTTTTCGGGACAAATTACATCCATCCAAGAAAGAACAAATTCGGGACACAGGACAAATTCGGGACTTCGGTTGCGGTATATAATTAGCGGATTATTTCCCCGAAGCTGTGCAAACAATCTTGATGGATTATTAGATAATTCGTCTCGGAACAAATCCATCTGTTGCGCTAAACAAACAATTTAGTACAGTCTATGACGTCAATTTGAATGTGTGGGCGTCAAACCCCGCAAAATCGATCCAAACCCCCCTGGCGCCTGCGTATATATACGGCCCTAGAATGCACACCATAAGGTGTTCAACCACTTGTCCTAAACATTATTGTACGCATTTCATATAATACATTTTCCTCATAGCACACATAATATAGTTTCGAGAAGCAGCGATAACAATTCATTTTATATTTATATATATTTTTTATTGTATAGATGGTTTTTGTATCTTGTAATTTGTCAAAAATGAAACAAAGTAAGATAAAATCTAGAATTAGACCACAGCTACGACTCTACGTAGAGATTTGCGTCTTTTACTGCAATTTACAGGAAAACCAAAATCCACTACCTACTTTGACAGGAAAAGTCACGTCATAAACCTTTGGACGGAGAATTTAAAGCGACGCTATCGGCAAGTACTGTTAACTGTTGACGTGTGTCTTAACAAAGTAGGAACTGAAATACTACATACCTTGTTAGCTTGCACACTGGGCATAAGAAGTGAATATTTGTCGACTTGAAACGCAAAACATTGCAGTATTGAAGCGACGATGAGGCAGAGCTGAAGTAACAGATGGTGTCTGGCCATGGCGGGACTCAGATGTTCGTCACGTCCATACACGATGGCGATTGTGCGCGGACTGACGGCGGAAGGGAAGGGAACGGAACCTCACCGCACGCAGCGGACAAAGCAAAGATGCGCCGTGGCAGGTAGGCAATACGCAAGGTCGTTTCCAAGGAGAACAACTACTTTTTTCAATATAATAGTGGCAATCTATGAAAGCCATTGGTTGTTGCTATGGCAATATAATCACAATTAAATTTTTGTGGGAATATGGTGAATACAAAAATGATTGACAGAATATTTTTGGAATTTCGAAGATCAATCGTTATTTTTGCGTAGATTCTTACCAGTTCTAAGTCCAGCAAAATCTCAGTTTTATTTGAAGAGGAAGTGTGACCTCGAAACATTGTTTCTTTATATGATACATACAAATAACAAGTTATACAATTCCCAAATTTATCAGTAGGAGAATAATCTAAAACACTTTAGTACTACCTAATACCTATATTATGAACTGCAGTCAAATGGAAATTATTCATAATCATTTCATAATAAACAAAATGTAACAAATAAGTATGTAGAAATTTACAAGAATGAATATAGTTACCTTGGTAAGTACACACCAAACGATTCAAAAAAATGCTTTATAAATATAGCATAGCCCAATAGAGGTCTCCGAAAATATTTTTTTATTGAAGTTAGCAATATTTATTAATTTTTAAAATACAACTATACTCAAATTATTTAAAATATGCATAAAATGCCCTGTAACTCGCAAACTCTTGACTTATACATTAAGTTTTAAAAATGTTGTCTTCAGAATGAAGAAGTTTTAACACGAGAAAAATAAAATTATTTAGATTTTTTATTTTATTAAAGTCTATTAGGGAAGTCTCTTGAAATTTTATTCCAGTTATCAACATAAATAACAATGATAAACACACTTATCGTCAGCGAAATTTAAAATTTTCATTCATAAAAATCAAATACAAATGTCATTAGATATTTTGGCGGGAAAAACGGCAGGCAACGAGAATCAGGTTTGTGATGTCATTTCCAAGTCTGCAACAATGTGTTACTATGGTGATTCCTTTGTTGCCATGGCAACATATAGCTAATTATGATGTCACTGTCAATTTTCCTGTTTTAAAATTGTAAGAAATATATCAATCTTTGTAAATTAATTCCTTGAAAACTATTCATCTCACAACAAAAATAATACCAAATCTGTGTTCAGCAACATCTCAACTTTCATAAAATAACTATTATTTTAAAATCTAATTTTAAGGAGACTTCCCTAAGTTATTGGCATTTACCACTGATATGTAGGAAAAATTACTGTATTTTAAATTACTTTATTTTGTATTACTGTAAGTAAGTGATTATCTTGAAAATTAGTTCAGCTTCCAAACTTATTTTGCGTTTATGGTGAAAAAGATAAATTAAATAACCATATTCATAATCGCTTATGAATGTATGCTTTTTTATTCCATATAAGCCTTACGAAATATACTACGAAATGGGGGAGTCAAATTTTCATAAATGGTTGGAAATAGGGTACCAAATAGCAATAACTAGTTCAATTAATTACCTATAAACTTTACGTTTATTAGTATAAAGTAGTACATTTCAACAAAGAAATTTTAGTGATTTATTTGGTATGCTACAATGTATAAGTATTCTTTTCATACATCGAGTTTGGGTTTAGGATTGTAGAAGTTACCAGTAGAAAAATATGAGCGCATAGGTAGAACACGTCTGCATAGGTACTCTCCTCTAATTCTTCTTCCCTGGATGATTCAGTGGAACCACTTCTTGATCATCATTTTATAAAAGCGTTTAATTTGAATGTTGCCGGACAACCCAATGGATGTCAAAAGCAAAACATACGCAAAACTGAATACCAGTAGTTTGTGATCCATGATCCAGTCTAGTAACCACCAACGAGCTTGGTGCCTGCAAGAAGAATGAAGCAAATGTTAAAAGTAATGTTCCCATCAAGCATATGGTCCATCTGGTCTAGTCTGACATGGTCTTACACTGGTGCTGGTTGTGTCTTGCTGCTGTAGACAAGCAGGTACCGCACTCGCACCAAGTCACTGTTGCGAACCACGTAGTACTTCTGAGGCACCTCCCCGCCAACACTGTCCTTACTGATGGCTCGCGATGATGAGTCTAGAGGAATAACAGTGAAACCAATTGCATGTGCCTTCTGTCTGGACTGTACTTAGAATATATCAACTTATTGAAATGTTCCAATCCTCCTCTTCCTTACTTCCTTTTATGATTTATCTAATTCAAATTTGTATTCTTATCCGTTAGAGCGGATCCGGTGGTTTGGTAACATGAAGAGTATGCAGAGAAGTCGAATACCACGTCGGGAGTTTGAAGTTGCAAGTAGTGATAGAAGAAGAGTGGGAAGGCCCGGAGAGAGCTGGTAGCAGAGGATGTACTAAAGAGACTGGAGAAGTGGGAAGAAGTAGAGGAAGAAAGGTTGTGGGAAGACTGGGATAAGTGGAAGAAGATGGTGGAGAAGAAAGAAGAAGAGGAAGAGCTAAACTTGGCCAGCTAGCTCAGGATTCCGAGGCCCTAGCAAATTGTGGCCCTAGCCCCCCCCCCCCTCGACCCAATTCTTGGAATCGGGAGAAAGATTATTATTATTATTCGTTTAAAAAAGCAAAGAAATTAAAATATAATATATAAGAGTGATATACCTATGCAATTCAGGGACGTGGGTTCGAATCCCACAGTTAACAAATATTTTTAATTTGCAGTTGGTATTTAATATTAATATTACCAGTCATTACCCCTGAGATCATCAGAGAAAACCACACTTTCACATAAGTACTTATATGTGATATATCATTACCTATGTGATATATTTAACCATTGACATTTAACTACCTAGGACAAAGTTATTAATATTTAAAATTGGTTTCTGTTGGATTAATAATTACTAGGAAAACGCTCCGTGTAACACGTTGATGAGCGAGCACCGTCACGCGCGACATCGCCAATCTAGCACGATCCATTCAATCAAAATATAACTAACTACATTTTTACCAATTTACCTTGCAACTTTCCATAAACACTCTGGATTAATTAAATAACAGATTTATGTACTAATACTTTTCCATCAATCTCTTTGGACATATATTCAAAACACTTAAAATAGCAATGTTAAAAATTTGATGCTATCTAGCCGAAACGTTGTTTTTATAACTGTGAACCACGATACATATCCCAAAATAAATTATTTTAGATAGTTACCTATACATATTATCTATAATAATACCTACATTACATATTGACTACATTATGTATTGCAATATGATCCTCTTATCAACAATAATGAATTTGTATTTCATTGAAATTGAGAATAGCCATCTTTATACTTTGCTTTGGTACAGAGAGCAACCCAGAATACCGTGGAATTTGTTTTGAAATTGCTTTGCTACAGAGTGCAACCCAGAATACCGTGGAATTTGTTTTGAAATGTCATTTCTGACAGTTTGAAAACTTTAAAAGTGTCAATAAGTGCATAAGTTCTCTACTGGTTGGCTTAAAATTTATAAAATAATTGAAAATGATAATCTTAATGGCCATGCAAAATTTGAACTTGATCTGAACATTTTGATTTTCGACCTTAAATGTTAATTTTTCGGCAGTGCTAAAAAACAATCCCAGGCTAAATTAGAATGATGTTAGCATGTGTGCAAAATTTCAGCTCGATCAAAGCAAAAATGTGGCCTACAGCGGCGGGAAAAAAAAACAACAAAAAAATAGAGAAAGTGTCCAAAAGAGCCAAATGGAGACGCTCGCTCAAAAATCTTACATTTGACCATAAAACCTAGGATGATAGCTGAGGGGGGATTGGCAACCTAATGACGTCACCCACGCTAGCTGATGCAGTAAGCATTTGGTCATGTATGATACAGACGAGGGAAATGTTGCCTTTTCTTGCTGCATCGTCAATAAATATTGGAGAGATATGTGTGTAGCATCATTGTCTTCATTACAATGCAGAGCATTGTAAGATTGTATTTTAAACTCCATTATGTTGTATAGTATACTTGTTTTGACTGGTTTAATATCTCGAGGAACTAGATCAAAATGTTGAAACTTGCGCCGACGGTAAAATATCACTTCAGCACTTTATTCACAACGTCTCACATAGGCAACGTGTTGATGTCTGAGATACATCATTGTCTTCCTTAAAGATTAACGAATTGTGTGAGATATAATGTGTGACATTTTATTAAATGATGCGAGGTATTTTCAACTGTTATAAAAGCGCGGCATTTCCGTTATCACACACATGGTTTTCAAGGTCACACGGGATGCCAATCCCCCCCAGTAATCGTCCTAGATAAAACATACCAATATTGCAGTTCTATAAACAATGATTTTGAAATATTGGCACATTATTACTCATCATTTACAGTCTTTGTGAAAATTACCAGAAGAAGTAGGTACCTACATACCGTATTAACTCGTGTATAAGACGCACTCGTGTATAAGACGCACCCTTGTTTTGAGAAGTCTATTTTAAGAAAACACTTAGCATGCGTGTATAAGACGCAGTAAAATGATGAAAAACATTGTGTGTTTGTATACATGATATCCATCTAAATGTTGGTTTTCCAGCTAACTGAGCTATTTGAATGAAAATCACTGCCAACTTGTTGTTAACAAACAGTAATTTCCTGCTTCTGAGAAAAGGGGGAGGGGAGTCTCTTCCCAGCAGCTGTTGCTTGCTTTAAGAGGCATGCACCTGCCTTTCCTCTGCATTCCAAAACAAACCCAACTCCTCTCCTCCCCTTCCATTAAGATCGCCATTCAACAGTGTTTTGCCTATTTTATGTCTGTCAGAGCAATGTTTTTCAGACGTAAACATATATTTTGTCTCCTGATCTAAATGCAAGGGAAAACATTTTGTTGCAAAAATGTAATATGTTAATAGTGTTGTGTCTAGACACAGTATGAGTAGTCCAGACAGAGTGGGAGGGAAAGGCAGAGATAGACAACATGTGGCAGTCTACCACAGCTCTTTTTACAAACATCCACCTTGGATTTACTGGGAAAAAAGCTTGGTATGCGTGTATAAGACGCAGGGCCGTTTTCAGAATCAAAATATTGACATATAATTGCGTCTTATACATGAGTTAATACGGTATCTTCTTGAAACAAGCCGAGGACTAAAATACCTTTACTTAGACATACCTTTACTCTGACACTTAACGTCTGGATGATCCACCATCTCACACAGAGCAACGCAGCTGAGCTGGCTGCCGAGAAGACTGCCACCCCAGCTGTACCCACTGGGACTGTATGGCAGGCTCACTGACAGTTCACTTGACAAGTACACTCCTTGGCCAAACAGTGAATTCTGAAAACAAAATCTGTATTATCTGTGGGTGGAGATGAGTGATAGCTATTTTCTATGTTAATTTACGAGAATGTAGAGGACTGGTCAACCAACATCACTGAAGCAATTGCATAAGATAAAAGTAAATCTGCCCCCCCCCCCCCCCCCCCCCACCGAACATTGTGCTGGAAATGGGTGACAGATTATTATTTACAAGAAAAACACTAGTGTAACACGTTGATGAGCAACACCAATGCCGATACGTGCAAAACCTCTTACCGAAATTCGGAATTAAACACTGAAAACATACCTCAAAATAAAAATTTAAATAATTTGCTTATCATAGAAACTTTTTGGAAACAGGTAAATATCATACAGATACTCTGGATTCTGGAACTGTCAATGGGTTGAAAACATTTCTATGTGCTGGAAATGGACGACAGATATTCCTATTATTTAATAGGAAAATGCTCAGTGTAACATCATGCACGTTGATGAGCGAGCACCTATACGTGCAAAACCTCTCACCAAAATTCTGTATGAAAAGGAGTCATTTGCAGCTTGCTCAATTATTTTACTTAAATAATCAAATTGCAAATCAAACTTAGGTCAGGTAGGACCAACTTTGGATTAGCTAACTATTGATAGTTTGTGGGCAAGTTCAGTTCAGTTCAGTTTTATTTCCATATTCAATGAGTACATTTTAAAGAGGTACATACATTTGAAAGGACTCCTATGGTCGACACCATTCAGTGGAGTATGTGGAAAGGTTACATCGAACTAAATCTAGTAACCTAGTACATATTTAATAGCATTGCAATTAAAAAAAATAAAAAAAAAAAAATAAAAAAAAAAAAAAAAAAAAAAAATTAACCAATGAATCCAGTTGGCGCGAATTCCACAGCCAATAAGATCCACTAACTTCCAATAACTATCGATAGTTAACTTAATCCAAATTTGGTCCTACCCGGCCTTAGTAATAGTATTGCCAGAGAGTCAGAGTTTAACAATTTGCCTGAAGAAGTGAAGAATTGTAAAGAGTGTAGGTAGTAGGTACTTTTTCAATTAAATTGTTTTATATCTAAATTGATTATTCGAGAAAACAAGGAACACGACTGACCTCTGGTGGATTCTTTAGTACTAGAGATAGGGTGTATAATGGAGGATATAAGCGGGATATTTATTTAAGTTGTTTGTTATGGCTGAAAAAGTAAACTTGTAACTACATCAAAATTTCAATTGTTTCTCCTTTTTCACTGCCCTATGGAAGTACGAACTTCTAAATAAAAAAGTGAATCTAAAAGTTTCCTGTCAGAAGTGGCTCCATCACGTATCTCTTATTTGTTCGAATAGAGAAAAGAGAAGTTTGGAATGTACTGTTCTGCAATTAATGTAACTTTTCTAAATAGTCTAGGACCCACCTACATAAACTGTAGTACATAAATACCTACTACACTGTAAGATTTTCAAATTTAAAATACAATAAATACTGAATAGGTACAACTGTGGAAAACAGATAAAGTGAGATGCTAATAGCTAATAGCTTATATTAGCTAATAGCTAATAGCTAAAATAAAAGATTTCAAAATCAAATCTGAAGGGAATGTGAAGGAGATTTGAGTTCGGTATCAGTCTGTAGGTATACTGACTTTGTTCAAGTGCTGCTGAAGTCCATGATGCAAGATTGAATGAAAGTTTTCTAGCCGACTTCCATGGTAACCAAACATAGGTTGTTTATGATCTGCAGTTAGTTGTGTCCACATTACTTCATTGGACTTCGTGGTCAATTGAAAGATCCAGTTTGGACGCTGTGCGAAAGTATCACTTTGAACCTGATTTAGTACGGAATCGTAATTCTTCTTTAGCACCGAACTAATCTGAATGTCTTTCGAGCGAATGAGGACCCAATATGCCAATTCTATAATCTCTTGATTAGTTAAAGCAGTATCGTCGCATTGGAGGTAACTGCGGAGAAGTGTTAGACTGGATAAACTGTCGACAACCTCGAGCTAGATAAAAGACAAAATTAAAAATTGTTTTTAATATTGGGGTTTTATAGTAGAGGATTGTATTATCGGTGATTATGTATGATCGAGTATTCACCTACCAAAGAATCAATATCTTTTACACCATCCTTTATATAATCTGGGGGGAAAGGTTTAACACAAGAGTCCCAACGATAATGTTGGCATGCCGCTATGAATAAGCTCCATTTAATATCAGCAGCATGTATGTCCTGCTCCAAAAGTGTCAGCAGTGCTGATACTCTTTCGTTACTATTTACGAGACTAGACACTTCTATGTCATCCCGAACGGAGCTCGGCGTTGAGTGAAGTACAGGGCCATCAGTAAGGGATTTTCTTTCATCGATATCTCCAACGGAGGCTGCTATCCCATTATCTTGAAACAGAGTCATATTCATATACGACAAACATTAAATATAATAAATACAATGAGGAAAGTGTATTACATACCCATTTTGTTCGAATTAGTTTATAACTTTAAAGTACCTATTTCCACTCTAGGTACAGTGCCACGCAATCTGAACAGTAAATTTTAAAACATTATTTGACTAGACATTAACCAAATCACAGAGCACATTGACAGATTTTGACAGTCTGCCAAAAACAAGCAATATTTATGCGAGACGACAGGAAATATGACAGCACTGACAGCAGGCAGATGACGGCCTTGTTTAAAAATATGTACTATTCGTACGAACTTTTCAACCACCGCCTTATAAAATATTGCGGTGTACCAACCTGCCAGATATCTAGATATGCCTAGAGAGCCTTGTCAGTTGGTAACCTTGAATTGAATCTGTACTGTTTTTGATTTCATAACCTCACCTCTCCTACAACTTGTTGAGTTGTTGTTTTTATTATTTAACCATTGAAATTAAAGATTTACAAGTACAAATGTACCTTCTATATTGTGTTATCGTTGTGAAGTAACCTACTGTACTACGCTATGAGTTTCAAGGAATTACTTGTCCACTGCGCCAAAAGAAAACCTATCCTTTGTAAGTAAATTTTTATAAAAATTTTCACAGGGAAGCCAGACCTAGTAGCTAGGCATCATCTTAGGTACCTACCTAGTAGGTAGTACCAAGATACGTACTACCTACCTAATGTTGTTTTTACCAATGCTTTTATGCACGTAAAGCCCCATGCACAATTGACGTGGAGGGACAACAGGAACGTAAACGATGGTGAATTCAGTGTTGTAGGTAGGTATAGGTACCTACCTAGGTAACACAAATCTGATGCGGATGGAATTTTTCTTTTTAAGTTTGCATTCGCGTCGTTTGCCTACCTCAATTGTGTTTGGACCTGAAGTAGTACCTAGGTACTACCATGGTACTACCTAGGACAATTGACGTAAAGATCTTTGATAACTGACTTCACAATGGGAATGTAAAGTACACACCTACCTTCTACCTACCTTGTGGTGTTACGGACGAGAGAAATATAATCATTGACACCCGCTCTATGTTGGGATTCGTAAAGGCAGCATTGAATGCTTTTGTATATGTTGAATGCCGCACTGCTTTACCAGATTCTGGCATTATAAAGACATATTATTAATTTTGTTTATTACCCCGTCAAGTCCCTCAATGATGGACTGCTACCATGGCGCGTTGGTGGGGCTTAAGGGGCCACTCACATTACGAGTTAGTCCCAACTAAGTGCAGTTCAGGGTCGACCTAGTCCCATGCTTTCCCCAAATTCACGGGCCCGTCGGGCCAGCCTTCCCCCTCGAGATGGTGATTCGCCTGAAATCGGAAACCACCCCGAAGTCTCCTCTGTCCTCATTCTGAACTGGCTTTCCCACCAGTTTCAGACTTCCCCGGATCGGGCCCGCTAGGCTGCCCATCCCCAAGACCTCCATAACAAAATCAAACATAATGTGCGTAAAATGACCTCACTGTCGACGCGCAGTTAAACATCAAGTCTTCATAATACGGCACTATCAAATGCATTGTTGTACTGTGTCAGGTTTCCCTGCAATCTGGTTTCCCCATATCAAGTGTCAATTGTTGTCGGCTCATCCAAATACCTCCTGGTTTTATGAATTGTGGTCTAGACCACAATTCATAAAATTCTTGTAAAATTGCAACAAGCATTTTAAGACAAAAGACCTTAAAATAGCAAGAAAATGAAAAAAGTGAGAAAAAGGCATTTTCAGGCACAATAAAACACATATTTTTGCAATCAGGAACACATGAAACATACCTACTATCAGGGGCGAAGCGTCAGGGGAGACAGGGGAGACAGTGTCTCCCCTGGAAAAAGCGGACAGTGCTGTTCATATCTTTCATACCTTAAAATTTGCTGTAATTGTATTTTATTTTTATGTATCGTAATTTTATTCGATGTATTAATTGGTGTTGTAATGAAACACATTGATTGTCAGTTGAAAACCATGCTCAATTTGGTGTCTTTACGAGCGAGCGAGTGTTGCCGCTGCGCGCGCATCTCCTATCTTATAACCCGGGAGACATAAGCTACCTCGCAGGCGAACGCAGAAGTATCTGCATCCTTCTTCCACTCGTTGTTCACGCATTCATATGTTTCCTCTCACTCCCACTCGCACTTACATCCGCCCGCCTATCCCTCGTATGGACATTCCATGCGATAACAGTCTTGCAAAATAGACTCCGAGGTAGACGTGTCTCCTTGGTTATTATAATGTCCCTTGACAGCAACAAGAACATATTGACTGGAATGTACACACCGCAGTGCCATGCCAGCCGCCTCGCCTACGCCGTTGTGCAACACACACAATATTCGCATAAACGCACTACCTATGTCAGCAGTAAAACTAAAAATATCTAGAAAAATGAGTCAGACTTGAAAACAAGTCAGTTCACACATTGAAATTGCATTGATTAGACGTATTATTTCCTCCAGATATTTTAGTTCGTTAATCGTTTGTATTGTGTTTGCGTACGGTGTATTATTTAATAATTTATTTATCACTAAAATGGAAACTGACGTTGACAATGACGTTATCGATTATTTATTTATTAACAAACAGTTTTGCCGCTCATTCATACGAATAAAAGTGTTTAATAAAATCAAAGCGGCTTACGCCTCATCTCGATATTAGCCAGAGAGATGGTAAAATAAGTCGTAACTCGTAAGTGCGTCGAATTGAGTTAATATACAAAAAATTTAGGCAAGCCAAAATACACTATTTTCTATTTATTTGTTGTCTTGTGTCTCCCCAATTTTTGGAGGTACGCTTCGCCACTGCCTACTATATCATTTTTAGACGTTTCTGAACAAAAAACTAAAAAAAGGATTATCCTAAACATCCTAGCCCTAGCGATGATGTCATGGAGGACAGGCAGTGTCATTTTTACATTCTTCTCTCCTGTCGTTATTAGTTCGTTACATATGGTCCACATTTGATCATCTGCCACGCTGACCATCCGGCTTGCTGTCCGAATATTATGATCTCTCTTCCGCCCTCTTCTGTTCTGAAGTCAGAAGTTATTATTTCATGGGTCTGAATTTATCACTAATCCACAGCTGAAGATCAAGATGAGAACTCTCAAGTCAAGTGCGAGTCGGCCGTCTTTACTGATCTCTATAACAAGTGGAAGGGTACTACGATCTCTAAAGAAGAGGATAAAACTGATAAATCATATCAAATTATCCCAAAGTTCTACTTCAAGGTGAGAATCTACCTAAATAACCAATTAGGTATCAGTCTCACTCTCAACAAAGGGTTGAGCAGGGCAGATTGTGTACTTCATAAATTAATTCATGCCAAAATTATGAGTGCTCTTGTAAAAATGTTTCATTCTTTAAAATGAGTTTTTATTTATTGATTTTTTTATTTTTATTTTTAATTCAAATTAAATTACGTTTTTTACTTCTATTTCACTCAATGAGACTCTTTATCTACCTAGAGATTACCTAATGTCCATTTCCTACCTTGAATTATAAATTTTCCTATTTTTGTCTGTTGTCTTTGTTGCTTGTCTAATTTACTTTACACATTTCCATAGATTTTATGTGTTGATGAGCTGCATTGTAAACAAAATAATCTGTTTATTCTAGCTTCCAGACGAGGATGAGATTTTTCGGCAAAAGTTACGGGAAGAAGCTAGAGCTATATTTCTACAAAGGAGAGGAAGATATTTGCTAAACAACAATGAATTGAAAGCTTTGTGGGCATTGCTGGATAAGCATAATAGTCCACCAATCACAGAAGATGAACAACTCATCAACTATGAGGACTTTTTGCGAGTTGGAGCTTTGGCAGGACCAAAATGCAAGTACGTACAAATGTGGATAAAATGTTATTACTTATTATTAATTGCCCATACAAACTTTATTTTGTATTCTATTACCTAATTATGGTGTAGGTAGAAGGAGGTCTAAAAGTCGGTTCAAATTAGGTACCTGTTTTTCCTCCTGTTGCTGGTGCTGTAAAGATCAAGCCTGAGTCTATAACTTACTTCCCATTGCTAGCAATCTATTTAAAGTATAGCAAAATCTCATTGCTAGCAGATGTCCTTACCGCTTTGCAGTTATAGGATCACAGGCTCTAGAAATCCATGCTCTAGACCAGGCCTGGGCAAACGTTTTCACTGAAGGGCTGCCTGCATTGCATTACTAGGAGGGGAAGTGGGTCAATGGTCTCGCTCGACAAAGATAATGGGGGGTCTGCGAGAGGTCTGCACAGAAGACGCGGGTCTGGCTGGGGCTCAGCCCCTGAAACATTTTCATGTTTTTGATTGTAGATGTGAATTTGGCCTGTGGTGAATTCTAAATTTTGTAAAGAAGGTAGGTGTAACTAAATTGAATAATAGCTTGTTATGCAGGGTTGTTGAATGTATTGATTTCGGAATAAATTTGGGGAGCAATACATTCAGATATTTACTAAAAAGTACCGCCGAAAGGGGGGGTTTGGGGTTTAAATCCCCCGAAAAAATGTCTACCAAAGTCATATAGGTCATATACTCATATCGTCCAAAGTAATATATTTGAGACACTTTTTGTCCAGTATGTCGGAAATCCACGAGATTATAAATACTACTCCTGCCGATGGAGCAATTCTGGTATTTGTATTAAAACTGAATTCAGACGGACAAATTTGGCGGCCGCATCCAAGTATGTCGTGGGCCGCTTACAGGCCTGCTTAGACCACATGTGTTTGTGTAGAAATTTGACAATCATACATTTCAGAATCACTTGTTAAACTCACTAAAGAAAGGGACTGTGGAAGTGTCTTTTTCTCTTAGGTTTCATAACACACAAAATTACGACTACAGCTCGAAATCCAGTGTTGAGTAGTAACTTAACGAAAGTAGTTACATTTCAGGAACTTTATGGTAACTTAGTTCCTTTTTTCAGTCAGGCTCAGGAACTTTAACTGATAAAGTTCCTTTATTGATGTAACGTCTATATTTGTTACGTTACTTGCAAAGTTAATTTTTTTATTTTAACAGACTCTACTTTTTCAGTAATCTTCCCAAAATTTCCCAACTTATACTTCAGGAGTAGCGATCTGCCATCAAAACAAGTTTGGCAGTGCAGCTGCGTTAGTAATTGGTTTGGAATGTGCATGCTCTCGCCAGTGATGATGAGGGGTAGAGGGAGGACCAATGAGAATCACTTTCATTCTCCCTTCAACCATTATCGCCATTATTTGTGCAGAGCATTGTTTATAACCTCTTCTGGTATTTCAATTTCGATACGTGTTAATTTCTATCTATTGTATTTATGTTGGTGATAAAAATGCGTGAAAATGAATGTTTTCATGTGAATTTGCCGTGATACTATGTGCAGACAAAAAAAATACACTGCATGTAAGACATAACCTACGTTCAAAACCACCATACCCTGCCACAAATTTCACGTTTTTTTCCTAAAAAATCCAGCGGTAACTTTGAAAGTAACTTTGCAAGTAGCTTTGGGTAACTGGTAACTTGTAAGTTCCTTTTTTCATGATGTAACTTAACTTTAATAAAGTTCCTTTTTTGACCAAGTAACTTAACTTTAACGAAGTTCCTTTTCTCAAGTAACTTACTCAAACTGTCGAAATCCTTTTGCTTTTTCTCATGAAATAATTATTTACAGTCGGCGACAAGCTGAGTTATTACCGATTTATATGGGCCAGCTTATCTCTGGCCATCCTAGACAGGTAGGTATCAACTCAGCCTGTCGCCAACCATATGCAAAGTTAGTTAATACCATAGAGTTAAGAGCACTTACAAGTATTATTAATGACAAATCGGTAAAGAATTGTAGGACTTGTTGACATTTATAATTTTAATTTGGTAAATTCATACAACACACTGCTAAATATTCGATTGACAAATTATCTAATCTCTTTTACATTAGTCTGGGCTTGATTTGAACTGCTCCAACTTGCTAGATTTGTGCTAGACTTGCTAGATTTGTGCTAGACTTGCTAGATTTGTAGATTTGTATTACCTACCTATATTCAGTGTGTTTGATGTTTCAGAACATATTTTACTGCAACAGTCTTTGCAAAGCTGCAGATTCAAGACCCACATGGCCGCATTTCCATCATGTCTCTCTTCAACTACATCATGAGAAAAGTCTGGTACCATCAAACCCGCATTGGTTTATCACTCTATGATGTAATTGGTCGTGGATACCTCAGAGAAATTGTGAGTATTACAACAATTTTTTTAATATTTAAAGCTTATATTCATATTTAAACATTTGACATTTTGTTTATCACTTGAATAGAAATTACTTACAGTTTTGTCTGGTTACCTTACCCCACACAAAATGTACAACTCATTAATCAATGCTATTTTCAAAAATCACCGCTCAAAATTGCAAGACTGATTGTTGTACACCCGCGGTCACATAAATTGCTTGCAAAATTCTAAGTCCTTTTCAAAACTTGATTATCCAGACGAAAACACAGAGGCCAATGCAGATGGCGAGCAAATGAGATTGAAAGGTTTGATTATAAGAACCAACCAACCACCTCATACAGTTTACCAGTTTACCATCAATTATTCTGACCGTGGGTGTACCTTACGACTATTGATGATTGCTTGATTTTATACTGAAATTAACGGTTGCACAATACCCTGTCACAGGATCTAGAGAACTACATTCTGGAGCTGGTTCCCACTCTCCCGCAGCTGGATGGCCTTGAGAAGTCTTTCCACAGCTTCTACGTCTGCACAGCAGTCCGGAAGTTTCTGTTTTTCCTCGATCCGTTGCGAACTGGAAGAGTCAGGATCCAGGACATCCTTGCTTGCTCATTTCTTGATGACTTACTGGAGGTAATAAATGCCGACGAAACCATAGTCGAGTTTATGAACTGTGTAGTAGTCCTTCATGATTTTTCTACCAGAATAAATAACATTGCAGTTAGATGATCATATCGTGATACTTTCTTTAAATAGGTAGGTAAACTTGTGATGGTTTTTAGAGCAATTATAGTTTTATTGCTTCATTGCTGGTAGTTATCACACTTGACTTGGACCATTTATGAAAAATTAATAAAATAATGTTAGTTACGATTAGCCCTCATGTGGCGCAACAATTCTAATAACTTCGGACAAGTGATGCTAAAAAATTTAAGATAGCTGTATCAAGTAATTATGTCCAAAATTCCGTTGCATCTTGGCGTTTCAAATCTATTTATAGAATCGTAACTAATGCTATTGAATGCTCCCCCGACAGCTGCCACCTTAGCGCGGTGGTGGGGTTTGTGTTGGTCAATGATCCATTGCAGCTACGCCGGCAAGCAAATGCTCATGTGTAAGAAGGGCTACCCATGCTGGACAGGTCAGTGGTGAGGCCCAGACAAAGAGCAGCCAGTGTCGCCCTACCCATGCTCTCCCTCGAATTTACGGTCCCCTCGGGCCGGCCTTCCTCCTCGAGATGGATGTCCCCCCGAATCGGGTCCCACCGGCCCGAACCCTTCCGCCCCCCGGTCTGTCCCCATTCTGGTCTGGCGTTCCCACCAGTGCTGGACTCCCTGGACCGGGCCCCTTTGGTCAACAAGCCCTCCTAAAACCTCCATTTATGATCAACAAAATTAAAAATAAGTTTTAATGTGCACTAAATGACCTTGTTGTCGATGCACCATTAAACCATATTAACCTAAGCTATTGAATGCTATAGGAACTATTTCCTTCTTATGTGGACTTAGCATTTTATAGGTAGTAGGTACCTATTACTTACAGCCTCATGCTCAAAAGAAATTGCTGTGCGTCTGCAAGTAGATATTTGCGGATGTCAGTCCTCAACACCACAAGACCGTATGCTAATAATCTTATGGACAGAATCCAGTGGACTTCGTGTACTTGCGCCGATAAATCTGGAAATTCTTTTGAGCAGATTATAACTATTTGCCCATGAATGCATGAACTTTTCCACATTGTTTCTTGTAAAATTCTGAATTTTCTATTTTTGCCCTTAGACTTGTTTCCTTCAAATCACATATTGATATGATAGGTACATATCTACATCTACATTTTTTGCTCAGCTACGTGACAACGACCTGCCGAAGGACATTCAAGAGAACAACTGGTTCTCCGCACCCTCATCTCTACGTGTGTACGGTCAGTACTTGAACCTCGACAAGGATCACAATGGGATGCTGAACAAGGAGGAGCTGCAAGGGTGAGCGATGCTAATCTCATCATTGCATCTCATTCAAGATCATTTTAAATCTAATGCACATTGTATTGCTTTATGTTTGTGTAGGAGGTTGTAACTAATAATTTGGATTTTAATTATACCCGTTTGGTAATCGGTCGACCTATTCAAAGATTTTACCTAGGATAATTGTTATTTTATATGAATTAGTTCAAGGACATGTCTGGGGGGTTATTCTAAATTTCCTTGTCGTCTCGTATCAATTGATACAGTGTCACTACTCACTGCCATGTTAAATAGATAGAATAAAGTGTGCCTAGGGGTGTGCGAATATTCGAAAATATTTGGTTCCAATATTCGATTCGGTATTCGAAAAAAAGTATTCGAAATTTCGAAAATTCGAATATTCGAAAATTTTTGAATAGTTTATGTCTTTTAATTCAAAATAATCCCGCCATTTCTCATATGGGAGTGTTTTTCAATGCTACCAACTGCTGCTAAGTCTAAAACTTCTTCTTCTTTCACTTCCGGTTTTAATGGCACTCGACATCTATGGTCATACTGGCCAGCTTTAATTTATATTCGATGTAGTTTTATAATGTATCAATTTATTATTATGCTATATATTTTCACTCGTTGTACTTTGGCACATAGGCCAGTTAGTAGTTGTTTAAAATTCAGAATTATTCTGTTATTTAATGGCGCCTGACATGGTCAGATAGGCCAGCAGTATTTGTGACTCTCCCCAACGAAGGTTGAGGTTCAACCGAAAATTGTCATGGCCGCCATTTTGCTTCGAGGGATATTATTTGTAGGTTATTGTTCCTCCAGGTAGACCTTCCTCATACTCCATTTGTTCCTGTTAATTTCATTTTTTGTGATGATTAATGACAACAATATAATCCTGGCATATTACATCATAATAAGTACATTCATTTATATGGCCATCTTTCATTCTGGTCATGAAAAAAGTTTGGTGTCCATTTTTTTATTGATATTATGTATTTTAATGTAGGTTCCAACTATTCGATTCGATACCTATTCGAAATATTTTTGTCAATTATTCGATATTCGTATTCGTAGTCAAAAATCACTATTCGCACACCCCTAAGTGTGCCCATATCACGTGAAACGACACGACACGGAAATTTAGAATAGCCCTCCTGAACTCCCTCTTTATGTCATTGTAAAATGAAATATAATTACAAAACAAAATATACCTACCTAATTTACCAAAATACCAAACCAAAATTTAATTTTATACCAAAATTTACCTAATTTTGCAGAGCTGAAAGATTTGGAAAACTTTGCTTATTTGCTAGTTCTGAATGCTGAATCTGAGAGGCAACTTACCTACGGGTTTTAAATGTTTTATTTTTATTTGCCTGTTAAACACTAATGTTTATCCTGAGTGATGGGGTCGTGGTTGGGGGAGGGGTGGAGATCCACTTCCAATCTTGGGCCTTCACTTCTGTGATGTCATCTGGCCAATCCTTACACATCACTCTCCCACACCTGACACCGTCTTCTGTATCTTGTGGCTGTTGCCTCCATCTCCATGTATGTCTCTCCATCTTCTCTGTCCTCCCACTGTTGTCACTGCTCTCCACTCCTCACCTCTTCCTTCACATTCCTTCCTTCTCTGCCCTTCCCACTTTGCTCTTGGTACCCCTTCTACTTCCCCCTCTCTTATTTTTTAAATGTCCCTTTTTGGTATTCTGTTGGATTTGGTATTTTTTTTTACAAAATGTCCTTTTTGGTTTTGAAACCTATTCTAAAGTACCCTTGACTTGGTTCTATTTCAGTTATGGCACTGGAACTCTGACACCAGTGTTCATGGAGCGAGTGTTCCAAGAGTGCCTCACCTACGACGGTGAAATGGATTATAAAACGTACCTGGACTTTGTGCTGGCCATGGAGAACAGGACAGAGCCACAGTCCCTGCACTATTTGTTCAAGATACTGGACATCAGCAACCAAGGATACCTCAATACTTTCACACTAAACTTCTTCTTCAGAGTGAGTAAATGCAACTTCTGCAATAACAGTGCACCAAGATCTAGCTTATACATATACAGGTTCTCCAGGATCCTTTCCTAATATGCTTTGATGGTGCTGAGTCCAAACTTTGTCCTACTACACATATGATGTAGCAAGGTTCCAAGTAGCACCATGCTACCAAAATGTGCAATTATTTACTCTCTTCTTAAATTTTAAAGCTTAAGAGAGTAGCTACCGTGTTATGGACGTTAACGTTAGAGTAAACAAATTTTAAGATACAATACGATAGGTAGCTAACGTAAAAGACTAAAAGTTAAAATTGCTTTGGATCACTCTGCAAGATCTTATTACTTGGTACGAACTCATTGCAATATGATGAAATAATATCTTGATATACTGGGTTTTAAGGAAAACTTCCAGTGGAGTCAGGATGATAGGAAGGGAAGTGCGAAGTGAAAAATGTCCGACCGAACCGGGGCTCGAACCCGGGACCTCTCACTTGCCGGGTGAGAGCTCTACCAACTGAGCTACCCGGCCGGACGGTCAGCCATTCGACACAACGCACTGATGAGGGTTAGAGATCTCCTAGGAGAATACTGATAATGATAATGATAATGAACTACTGATATTGAAAATTTTTGAAATACTAGTAAAAAAAACTGTTAGTTAATGTAAAACCACCCAATGTTGAAATTTGTCGTAGTTTTTAACTCTGGAATGTAACTATAGGAATGACACCACAGAAGTACAAACCTAAAAATCCCATTTTACTGCTTACATAAAAGTAGCTTGTAGCACCACAGTGTTTGTAGACTTTGTAGTATCTCGACTTGGCTGAGCGGTGCTGAGCATTAAATACTTTTAACGAGTTAGTTGTGTAATAGTTATCATTAAATAGAATAAAACACCAAGATGGACTTCCCATTACAGTTGCTAAATCTTTACTGAATCTGTTATCTTTTGTTACAACAACTTGGTTGTCTAGCAACCAAGGTCACTATATAACATCTCCTCCATTACTCTGATGATTATGATGAATCTCAGTCACGGAATCTTATAGGCTTGGTGACGACCCGTCCACTTCGTGTAGTCGTCACAGATGGTTTGACGGCGGGTCCAACTTGATCTTCTTTTTCCAGGGCCATATTATGTATTGGATCTGCTTCTGATTGATCGACTTTTTCTGTGGCCATATTGGGAATCAGCAAACCAAAGTCATCCTCTGTGTGCTGAATGTCTTCCATTTTTGGATTGTTGAAGACTGGCTGTCGTAGCGATGGTCTCAGATCACGCCTGTTTCTTCTAATGGTATTATTATTTGACGTTTTGATAAGATATGATCGGGGTGTCTCGTGCCTCTGAACGACACGAGCTGGTTCCCATACTTTATCTCTCTTCAGGTAGATGTTATCACCTGGGTTAAGAGGCTGGAGATCTTTGGCACCTCGGTCATAATATGTCTTCTGCAGGCGTTGTCGATCCACAAGCTTTTCCTTGACACCAATATTAAGTTGTGGTTTCAGAAGTTTCGAGCTGATGGGTATCTTAGTCTTAATATTGCAGCTTAACAAAATCTGGGCAGGCGAGATACCAATACCCTTTAAAGGGGTACTCCGGTATTCCAGCAACGACGCATACACATTCTTGCCCTCTTCCTTTGCCTTGCGCAGCATCTGCTTTGCTATTCCGACAGCTCTTTCAGCGAGGCCATTTGACTGAGGGTATCTTGGGCTTGATGTCACAACATCGAAGTTCCAGTCTTGGGCAAACTGCAAAAATTCTCGGCTAGCAAATGGCATGTTGTCTGCGATGAATGTGTCTGGAATACCCCAGCGTGCGAATTTCGATTGAAGGACATTGATAACTTCACGCGCTGTTTTACTGCGGAGTTGTATTAGCTCTAGCCACTTGCTGTAGTGGTCAATCACTACCAAGTAGTCTTCTGTCCCAAGCTGCAGGATATCAGCCGAAATTTTCTCCCAGTGCCGATCTGGTACTGGATGTGGTAATAGAGTTTCTTTTTTATTGGATGTTCTAAACTTGGCACAAGTAGAACAATTTTGGACAAACTGTTCAATATCTGAACTCATGTGCGGCCAGAACAACAACCTTCTCCCTTGAAGTTTGCTTCTCTCAATGCCCGAGTGACCCTCATGCAATAGATTAAGAACAAATGTTTTTAGGGAGCTTGGAACGATTAGGCGGTCACTTAGGAAGACCAGTCCTTCAGCCACGTAGATGTCCTCTTGCTGATTCCAGTAAAACTTAACACTATCAGGGACAGATGTCTTGCTACTTGGCCATCCATTGGCGTTATACTGAATTAGAGTCGAGAGGGTCTCATCTTTTGCCGTTTCTGCCTGAAACTGTATCTTCCTATCTTGAGACATTGGCATGTGCTTCACAAGCGTGTGTACCATTACGTCCAGCTCCTTGTCTTCTATGCCGGTGTCGGGAAGAAAAGCCCGGGAAAGTGTGTCAGCTGACCACAATAGTTTCCCAGGGACGTATGTGACAGTTAGTTGGTACTTCAAAAGGCGTAAAAGCATTCGCAGTAGACGGGGAGAGAGAGTTTTATGTATTCCACGGTTATGTATGGAGACAAGTGGCTTGTGATCCGTTTCAATCGTCACTGGTCGTCCATATGTGTATTGATGAAATTTCTCTACTCCATACATGATTGCTAGCATTTCCTTTTCAATTTGAGCATAGCCTACCTCCGCTGATGTAAGACTTCGTGATGCAAAGGCCAGTGGATGACCATCCTGCATGAGGCATGCACCAAGGCCATCGCGAGATGCATCTGTCTGTAGTACGAGGGGCTTCCCACTGTCGTAGATTCCCAACACCGGTGCCGCTGTGAGTCGCCTCTTCACCTCACCAAATGCTTGCGCGTGTTCGGGATACCACTGCCATTCCACATCGTCTCTTGTCAGCTGTCGCAGCGGGGCTGTAATCTTGGATAGATTAGGAATATATCGACATAAATACTTGGTCATACCTAAGAACCTGATAAGCTCTGCCTTGTTGCCTGGAGATGGCATGCTCGTAATGGCTTCAATGTGACTGGGATTAGCTGCGACCCCTGATGCTGAAATAATCCTTCCTACGTACTTCACTTCAGAGACACAATGTTGGAATTTTTCTTTGTTGAATTTAATGCCCAGCTGCCTTGCTCGCTCTAGCACCTTTATAAGCGAGCGGTCATGGTCATCGGTGCTTGATCCCGCAACGATGATGTCATCAAAGTAAACCGACACGCCAGGGATGTCGCCGAAGAATTGAGTATTGATCTTCTGGAACACTTCGGGAGCGGAACAAAGTCCGAAGGGTAGCCTCAAGAATTTAAAGCGTCCAAAAGGGGTATTAAACGTGCATAGATCCGTGCTTTCTTCATCCAGAGGAATCTGCCAGAACCCAGTTTTCATATCAAGAACAGAAAAAACTTTCTTCCCTCCAAGGTTGTTGATTGTCTCTTCTGTTGTGGGAATCACAAAATGTTCCCGACGAATACATTTGTTTAGCTCATGGGGGTCGATGCACAAACGAAGACTTCCATCCTTCTTCTCCACGATTACCAGTCGATGTACCCAGTCAGTTGGCTTATCCACCGGTTCGATGATTTCTTTTTCTACTAGATTTTCTAGAGTAGACTTCAGTTTCTCATGTAAGCTAATTGGAATACGAGTAGAAGCATTGATTACTGGCACAGACCCTTCTTTAATCTCTATCTTATATTTTACAGGCATTTTCTTTTCACCCTTAAACACATCACTAAAGGTATTTACAATGTTGTCTTTCAACTTCTCTTGAGAAAGTTTGTCGATTCTCTTGATTAGCTGTAGCTGTATACAAGCCTCCAAACCTAGTAATGGTGTGGAGTCTACATCTGTAACAATGAATTCAATTGTTTCACATCTTCCTTTCTTGCTAGCGCAAGATAGTGTTATCTCACCAATAGGTTTGATTCTACAGTCCTTGCCACCAAATGCAACAAGAACCGATGTTGATTTCTTCATTGCAGATAGTAAATTTAATTGTTTTACTATCCACAGTGGCAAGATGCTGGCCTCAGCACCACTGTCCAATTTAAATTTGACATCCATATTTTCTACTTTTAAAGTTTCAAGCCATACCTTCTCTTTGACCTCCTTCTTCTTCACAGCATGAATATACAGTATTTCTTCCATTTGATTATGGGCATCTTCCTCTTCACTCTCATCTGACGACTGTTCTGAAGGTAAATCGTCGTTGTTCTGCAGGGTGTGTACTTTCTTTGCTTGCTTGCGCTTTGGGCATTTTTTTGCAAAATGGTTGCTCTCCTGACAAAAGGCGCAAGCTTTTCCAAATGCAGGACATCGGCGCGGAAGATGGTCATATCCACACTTGTCGCAGGAGAATTTTTTTCCTGATCTCCATTGTTCTTTATTAGGTTCGTCAACCTTTTTTCCTCCCCTTTTAATGTTTATTGCGTTCACCGAGCTGGGCACCTGGACTTGCACAGCTTGTGCTTGACGATGACTTTCTTCAGCTGCACGACAGTAGTTTTCTGCTCTCTTCAGTGTAACATTTTCTTCGCGCAGAAGCCGCTCCTGTGTATTTTTGCAGCGAATTCCCAAAACAATTCGATCACGAATTAATCCTTCATTTTGCTCAGTGAATTCGCAGGACTGGCTAGCAGTTTTCAATTCCAGCAGAAACTGATCAAACGTTTGATTTTCCTTTTGTACAATTGAGAAGAATTTGAAACGTTCAAATACGACATTTTTCCTAGGTGAAAAGTACAATTCAAACTTTTCGATTACTTTTTCAAGATCTTCTTTTTCATTTTCATTCTCGAAGATGAAGGTGTTGAACACTTCTAACGCCTCATCTCCGATTAAACATAACAGTCTTGATACTTGTACTTTACCAGATGTAAACACATCGCCCTCTGTGGCAATCAAATATATCCGAAAGCGCTGGATCCATCGTTTCCAGTTTTCAGACAAGTTTCCAGTATGGTCGAGCTCCTTTGGCGGTCTAAATTGAGAATTGTCCATTTCTATTAATTCTTTCTAGCATTCATTAGATTTTTTTAACTGCTGACGCCATGTAATAGTTATCATTAAATAGAATAAAACACCAAGATGGACTTCCCATTACAGTTGCTAAATCTTTACTGAATCTGTTATCTTTTGTTACAACAACTTGGTTGTCTAGCAACCAAGGTCACTATATAACAAGTTGCCAATCTATAGCCTTTTAGAATATCATCATATTAAAGACCAGACTTCATTAAAGACTATCTAGCTAGCTTGTATCTCATGTGTATCATGTGTGTATCTCTGTGTATCTCTAAATGTATCTCACCTACCATGTAATCTTGACGATGCCCATATTGTTGCTATGTAGGTACCAGTCTACGGGAAGATAAATAAACAAACAAGCAACAAACATACAAGCTCTGCTTGGTCATTAAAACACACTCCTAGTTACATATCACTTATCTGCATTTCATCCAACCAAAAGAAAATTGAGTGTATGTAATGATTAATGATAGTGTATTTTCCAGGCTATACAGGAGCAAATGAATGAGCATGGACAGGAGGCAGTCAAGTTTGAAGATGTCAAGGACGAAATCTTTGATATGGTGAAACCCAAGGAGCCCTTTCGGATCACTCTGCAAGATCTTATTGCTTGGTACGAACTCATTGCAATATGATGAAATAATATCTACCTACTGATAATGAAAATTTTAGAAATACTAGTAAAAAAAACTGTTAATGTAAAACCTCCCAATGTTGAAATTTGTTGTAGTTTTTAACTTGTAAATGTACAATATTATTTCCTAGATACCTATTCGACACTAAAAGTGCCTAGAGAATGCGCTGATATCAGTAAGATGGCCGCTCACGCGAGTATGCAGTCCCAGTGCGCGTGCGTACTCTTACATGCAAGTCACTTAGATGTCAATCGTAACGATTTCAGTAGAAGTTATAATTACATCGCGAAATAACAGAAATTGATGCTTACCTCTGTGTCAACAATCAAATACAATCAGCATATTTCATTTCAGCACACATTCAAATTCTTGTGAAAACGAGTTGTCTATTCACCAAAAGCAGCATTTGACAGATTGCAATTGTTTGAACGAGGCGTCAAGAAAAATGTGTGTTCAGAAGGCCGTGAGAAAAACAATTGCAACTGTCAAATGGTGATTTTTGGTGAATAGACATCTCGTTTTCACAAGAATTTGAATGAATGTGTGCTGTAATGAAATATGCCGATTGTATTTGATTGTTGACACTTATGTATTCATTAATTTCTGTTATTTCGCGATGTAATTATAACTTTTACTGAACTCGTTATACGATTGACATAGGTATAAGTGATTTGCCTGCACGCGCCCTGTGCGCATGAGCAGAAATACTCGTTGGAGGAGATATTAATTTTTTCCGCTAGGTGGCGTTTTGCAACTTTTAGTGTCGAATAGATATCAAATGTTTTACAAATTTGAAATTAGTAATAAACTTTAATATTCTACCCAACTAAATTTTGTTTGTTTTGTGTTCTAGTGGCCAAGGTGAGACGATGGTGAGCATATTAATCGACCTCAATGGCTTCTGGACTTACGAGAACAGAGAAGCAATGGCTGCTGATACTTCCGACGTTTCAGCTGAAGTTTGATCAAGCATTGCATCACCAGTTGAGTGTGTGTTATCTTTACATTTGAAAAGGGAAGCTCCTCGTGTTGTATGTGAAAAATTATTATTCCCTTGTTACGGTGGATTACATAGTGTTTGTGCGAATTTTGAGTGCACAGCCTGCAACGGCCTGCAGACAAGTCAAGGAAGCTGTTCAACAAAAAGTGTTTAAGTAGTTTCCTTTTTTCAATTTTTTTTCAATGTTTTGAAGTGTGCCTTCGACTCACATAACATCTCTGTACTCTGGACTCTTACCTAATAAAATCTATTTCACTAAGAGCCAAGATAAGACAATTCCTTAATCCCAATTTAATATAAAAAGGTTTAAGCGCAGTCTGCCAAAGCATGCTAGAGATCAAGCTCGCTGGTAAGACCGTTGTAGACCGTGGTCTTTGCGTGAAAAGACACGAACATAAGTTAAGGGTCCTGTATGTAATAAATACAATGTTATTACAGTACAGTTTGTTCAAATCTTCTGTACAATGATTATGGTGGTGAAGATGGCAACGAAAATGATGTACTATGCTAAAACCAACACAACAAAATGAAAATCAGCTAGAACTAGGTGGCACATTCAAGTTAGCGGATTCACTTTGGAGAGTTTAGGTTGGCAATGTGTGAATTCAGGTGGAAGGTCTGGTTGGTGCTGCTTATTTACACCCTAACTATAAAATAAAATATATTCGTATCATCCTTACTTACTTTCTTTTTTTGTGGATTGTGTAGGCAATTGATAATTTATTGCATTCTGATAATAAATCGATTTAACCATAGGCTAAATAAAATCTGTGAACTCTTGAAAGACAAAAAACTAACAAGATACCTACCCGAAAGATTGGGGCTGGACAGAAGTGGACAAAGCCATCACCAAATCTATAGTATTTTTCACTGCGACCGTATTATTGCATTATGCTGTATATCCCTCGGAAAGGTGGTGTGGGGAAGGTCAGTCATGGGAAATCCTGGTAGCTCTCGGCCGAATACAATGGAAGGGGTGCTAATAGCGAGGGGTTTTGACCGATTTTGCCAAGTGATTTTTTCAGGCAAATCACTTTTTTCCAAGTGATTTTGGCTATACGTTGGGGGGAGGGGGGGAAATCAATGGAACATTCAAACAGACATTTATAACCGGTTATAAATGTCTATGATTCTAATAATATAAAAATTATTATTTTTTGTATTTTTCGCGGTTAATTTTATAACTCACAGCCTTCCATAGCATGAAAATCATTTCTGATTGGCTACAAGGAGGTTCAAATTTGGTTCAAGGTTTGCTTGCTTGCTTCCTCCGAAAATGGCAACTTCACATGTGTCAAGTAAACTTGAAATATTAAATAAGTTAGAGAAACTCACGAAACATCCGGAATACTTTTTAGGGTATGTATCTCAATGTTATTGGTTTTCATTTTAAACATTAGTTTAACTCTACTCTTTTTTTATTGTCATAGAAATGGTTGCTAGTGAGGTTATGGTGCTTGGATTTAACATTGTACCATCGTATTATTATCTTAAATAGTAAGCTTAAGCTAAATACTAAAAAAAATAGTAAGCTTAAGCTAAATAGTCACTCATGCTATTTTCACCACCTGGTGAAAATAGCCACTCCGAAAGTTTATTGGTAAGAAGTCTATGGTAAATATAAGATGCAGTAGGGTAAATATAGAATTGCTCCTTCATCCCACCACGTTGATTATACGCTTATCGAAAATTTACCTAAAATTTAACGTAAAATTCTGTCAGATAGACAGATCACCGTGTAGAGAACAGCTTACTTCACACTACTAAATTTAAGGTGACGGCAGATGAATGCTTTACCATGGAAACACTTGAATACGAATTACGGGCGGAACTCGCAGAAGAAAATGCATATGGAACGCACCCCCGGACGAGAATACAGAACGGATACTAGCGCCAGTGTACGATTTGGCGGTTATCGGAACTGTTTTATCACTAGATCCAGTACATCATCTCTCTTCATTAATTGATAGTCAAGTAATATTAAATCTTTGATCTAAATGTCAGATGCATGTTATCTTAGGTTATTGGGCAGTAAATTCATTTCAAAAGAGAATGAAAACACTCGAGAACGGGGAATTTCATTAAGGATGTTTTATTTATTATTGAAGGAGTTGATTTAAAAGTGAATCCTTGTTTGACCATGGTTTTGTACCTACCGAGGTAAGATTCAAAACAAATCTAGTTTGTACTTCTATCAAAACGCTGCGCTAGTATCCGTTCTGTACGATCCATAGACCTTGACTTGACCTTGACATTTCATTCTATAGACCTGGTCTGAGTTTAACATTGCAGCAGATTTCACGTTTGAAGCCCTACTGCCGTCACCTTAAATTTAGTAGTGTGAAGTAAGCTGTTCTCTACACGGTGGACAGATAGATTAGATTAATACCTACCTAACCTACGGTATTAATGTCGGTAATTTTACGATAAGCGTCTTCACTCTAGAATTGCTCCTTCATTTAACATGATGAAGGTCAAAGTGAAGACGCTTTTTGTAAATTTACCTTAATGTCTACTAGGTACTTATTTCCAATACTTGACCGATTGGGTTGAAAATGTGTAAAAGTTTAGATAATGTTGGTCTTGATCACCATGTAAAATTTGAACGTAATCGGTACATTTTGGTTTTCGACCAATCAGAAAAGTCATCAGATTTCACCAATCTGATGAAGTATTTATAACCAATTTTCTGTATTTAAGGATTCAGAGTGATGTCGCAGAGGAGATTACCAAATTAACAAAGATTTTGTATGATGGAACAAAGAGAGAAGAAGATGGTCAATTGGCTACTAAAGATGCCCTTCCAGAACTGATTGTAAATGATTTTGACGAAGAACAAATCTGGCAAGAACTTGAACTCCAAAATGTAGGACGAACTGAGTCACTCATATCAGACATTTCATTATTAGTAGTAAGAAAAGATCAGCTTAAATTTCCAGTACAGTTGGAAGGTGAGAGTTACTCAGATGCTGATTTAAATCCGGAAGAATCTCTTGACGAAGAAGATCATGCAATATCAGATGAGGATGAGGAGATTGAAGAATCTCTCTCTTTACCAACAATAAAAAAAGGTGGTGAAAACATTTTTGTTAAGAAACGCAAGAAATCTATTGTAGATGATCGCTTTTTCAAGTTAAGTGATCTTGATACATTTCTAAGTAATGAAGATGTGAAAGCAAATCGTGAATTAAAAAAGGATTCTGGAGATTCAAGCAATGACTCTGATGAAGACTCGATTAATTTGTTTGATGACAACCCGTCTGATAACTCAGGAAATGAACATTATGAAGACTTCTTTGATGCCCCGGATGAGGATGGGGGCGTAGATTTGGTAGATAACAAATTGCACAGTGCTATTGGAGATGATAACAGTGAAGGTGGTGATGATGAACTGGATGAGGAGAATACTGAGATAAGAAGTGGTGAGGAGAATGATCAGGAATATGAGCATGACAGGAAAGGAAAGGATACTACCAGAAAAGGTAGTGAAAAAGGTAGTAAAAAGGTGAGATTTATGGAAGATGATAGTGAAGAATTGCCCGATTCTGCAGAACCAAGTAATCAAGAAATCAAGTCTAACTTCGAGATTCGTCAAGAAAGGCTGAAGACCAGGATTAGCAAACTGGAGTCTGAAGCTCTTGGGGATAAACCTTGGCAACTTAAAGGAGAAGTCGCTGCTACATCGCGGCCTCAAAATTCACTACTTGAGGAAGTTGTTGAGTTCGACTTGACGTCTCGACCTGCACCTATTATCACGGAACAAACAACACTGAAGTTAGAAGACTTGATAAAGCAGCGTATTCGTGACAAAGCATGGGATGACGTTGAGCGCAAAGTTAAGCCAGTCAAGACCCCTGAAGAATATCGCAAACAACTAGTGTTGAATCAAGAGAAGAGCAAGCAGAGTCTGGCTGAAGTTTACGAAGAAGAATATATTAAGCAAAGAGACAACCTTGTTGATGCCCCCGTTGAAGACCCTCCTGCTCATCAACAGATACGTGCGCTTATGAGCTCGTTGTTTGCCAAGCTTGATGCTCTTTCCAACTTTCATTTCACTCCAAAACCTGCAACTGCTGAAGTGAAGATTGTCAGCAACATACCAGCAATTACCATGGAAGAGGTTGCACCAGTTGCAACAGCAAGTGGAACCTTGCTGGCACCTGAAGAAATCAAAGGTTTGTTGTGTTAAAAAATTAATTTATTCATTGACATTTTATGATGTGTTTTATTTTAATTGAACTTGGTTGAGTAGGTACACATTAAGACAAGGTTGATATACAATGTACCTACACTCAACAAATGATAAAATGGTATTTGAAATAAATGGATTGGCTGAAAAAAATGTGTTGGCATCATCCGATGAAGTCTATGCTAACTTGTCATCTCCCTCTAGTAGTTAAGTTCTGATTTCATTGATAAAAACAAGGATTGATTGTCCAGGAACCTGACCAGCAGCCAATCCGTTTCATTCAAATACCGTTTTATGATTATTGATTTGTTGGGTGCACCTACCTTCATGGATTGTAATAGTGTAGGTACTAGAAAAACAAATGGTTTTAATAATAAATTCATATTTTAAGTATTTTGATTATGTGCTCTCTAAACATGAACTTGAATTAATATTTCATTGATGTTGTATTTTTCAGCTAAGCCTAAAGGTGATCCAATTGGTAAAGGCGAGCGTACATCGTCAGACAGGAAGCGAGAAAGGCGCCATAAGAAGATGATGCAAAGAGATCGCCAAAACGCAAAATTGAAGCAGGAAAAGTTGGTCAATAAACTAAGGCCTGGACTGGGTAACAAATACAGCAAAGAGAAGACAGCTAAGATGTTAGAAACTGTAACCAAGGAGAAGAATGTTTCCAAAATGGAACAGACTAGAGATTCGAAATCCACAAGGTCCTCTAAAGCCTTCTTTAATCAACTACAAGAAGAAGTTTCTACACATATCAAGTCTAAAACCAATAATAATAAAAGGCAAAAGATAGAAAAAGTCTCTGCAAAAAGAATGAAATTATAGATTTAAATAGTTTACATAGCAGCGTTCAGAACTCGGCTTGAGCTATGAGGAGAATGACAACCAAGCGGTTAGTCTTTTGGCCGAGCCTCTGTCTGCAGGACCCTTAATAAATATTTGTTTTTTTCACGCTAAGACCACGGGAAGACGGTCCACGGTAGTATCGGCCTAGTTCGAATGTAATATTACTTTTAATGCCACATGTGACGTGACTGATGCTACAACGGTCTTACCGGCAGGCTAGATCTCTAGCATGCTTTGGCGGACCGCGCGAAGACCTTTTAATATTAAATCGGTCTAAGGAATTGTCTTATCTCGGTCTTGGTGTAATAGATTTTATTAGGTAAGGGTCCAGAGCCATGGCTAGATCCAAGTTCTGCATGCAGATCCTGTTAAGTAAGTTCTTGTCTATTTTTTTTATATTTTCTCATTCAATTCAATTAGGTATCTTTATTTGTCTTAACAAAATGGTGATCTACTTATTGTATATGTTTTTATTCCATGTAACCAACTAAATTCATTCGAAAGAGAAATTTACTCTGCACTTACATAATGCACAGTGTTGTTGCGTACGAGAATGATAAGTCGGTACATTTTGTTGGTATGAATTTGTATCAAGTTGTTGCGCAGAATACTTGTTATTTGTAGTAGGTACCTATCTGAATTGTAGATTTAACATTTTGCAAATATCGCTAGCTACCTACTTGTCAGTTCTTAAAATGTCATAGTCCTTCTTAGGTCTTCTATGTTTTCTCATCTCATATGCAAAAATTAATTTAGTGCAATGTATACAAGTTACTACTATTGTATTCTTTTTCTTTGCCACAAGATATGTATACATTTTTCAACTTATTAGGTACATTATTGTATTTTTGAATAAATAAAGAATATGTGTACGTAATTTAGACTTTTTCTGGTCTTTCACTGTAGTCTGTACTAGGTACCTACACACTATCTTTGCTACACCTTGACCTCTGCAGGGTTGGGTAGTAACTTAACACAAGTAACGCGTTACTTTTTCAGTAACTTTTATGGTAACTCAATACTTTTTAAACCTGGTAACTTAATTACGCCCAAGTTCCTTTTTCTACGGGAACTTTTTGTTTTTTAACAGTTACCAAGAAAGTAACTTTAGAACACGTTATACCTTTTCTCCTGAGAGAAAACTTGACATTGTAAGCCAAACATTTTACCTGTATCTAAATTTAGCACGCATCAAATCATTTCATATCGTCGCTTGAGAATGTATTTGTTCTATCTCCTACAATTCCTATTTTCGGCAATGGCGAGTAGAAGTTTGAGACATTAATTTCTCCTACTAAATGAACTCGTATCACAATGATATTAGCAGGATATCATCTTCGGATCACATAGGGAATATAAAAAAATATAAGAACACAATGAATTAGTTATTATTCCCTTAAAAATACTACTTCCTGTTGGAGATAGCCCTTTTGTATCGAGAAAAATTTGATGTCGTTGAGAATAGGACGGGCTATCTCCATTTCCCATTGAATTAACATTGATAGAATTCCCCACATGCTTTTAATAACTTTTACCTCTATTTTTCAAAATATTTATCAATATTTTCATTGATCGATATTAGCAGTGATATAATGGGAAATTAAAATCAATAAATTATACTTTTCTAAATACATTTTCCTTATTTGTTATTCAAATGCATCAGTTTAAATATATTAATAGCATAATTAACCTACTCATTCATGTCCATGTATATTATAATTTGCCTACATCATAATAGGCGTAGAACTAATTATTTACAAAATTAATATACACAAAAAATCGTTTCTAATGGAACTGATGATTTTAAAATCAATTAAACCAATATATACACTCATTGTTACAATATTTGAAATGAATTGATAGAAGTCAGTAATAAAGGCGTTAATCATTAATATCAACGGTCACATATGAAACACATATTAGATATTAAAATTAGTAATTATGTGCCCCAAAACCTACATTCAAAAAAACGCGGGAAACCGCCACTCTGAATCTACCGTGTGCTTGATGTTGATTGGCTCAAACAGTAGCCGGAAGTTGAAATATGGACATTGAACATTTGCATTCTTAACAGGTGTTTGGAAATGGACATAATGCAAGTGAATTATTCGTTTTTGGAGGGAATTAATGTCATGTTATTATATTTTCTACATGGATATAGCCCAAATGCATTCTAAGCAAGTGATAAATGTCAAAATGTCAAAATTTACGGAAATTGGAGATAGAACAAATGCATTCTCAAGCGACGATATCCTGCTTACGCGCGACCCTAACCAACCCTTCCCTCCCCCTCCTTTTGTCTTAGCTTGCTCTACATGCGAAATGAAAATGGTAATTCTATCCGTTCCCCCCAGTGCATTGATACATCACCAGTCCACATAATGTCAAGTTTTCCCTCAAAATTATCAATTTTTATCAGAGTAACTTTCATAGTAACTTTCACTGAAAAATGTAACTTTCAGTTACCTATATTTTCTCAGTAACTTTAACTTAAACTAGGTAGTTACTTTATTTTTGGTAACTTACCCAACCCTGGACCTCTGTAACTTAGAAACAATCATCTTCGAATTTTGGACAAATATGAGTCGGGGATACAAAAATATCTGTCCTAGACAAATCTTCGTACTTGCTGTATTCAATAATATATTTAGTATCAATCATTGTAACCAAAATATCAAATTTTTCTTCATTCACTTGAAAGTTGGAATACTACCCCACAAATTTAAATTTACAACCCTTATTTTATAATAATATAAGTTGGTAAATAGTATGTCTGTACAATACTTTTTCATCCTTACTTGAATTTCTTTATTCCCCGAGTTCGAATCTACAGTACCTAGGTATTATTAGCCAAGATACTATACTAGTATTATTAGGTAAATTTCTCAGTAGCTTCATCGAGGTGAGGAGCCGACATAACAGGTTATTTTAACATCCCGCGAAAAGTTCACTGCTTCCCAGATCCATATTGTGGGCGGAGATCGAGGAGACCTTGGCCCATTATACCATGTAACTTGTTACCAACTTCACTTTAGTCTGCCATTTGACATAAACCTGTCACGAGATAGCTTGCCGTTATCACAAGTGATTTAACTTCCTCTAAACCAATAGATTAAAAATAAATTGACATTAGACGTTATATATTAGTGCAATGATAAAGTAAGAACATGACAGACGACCATGGAGTAAATTTTAGTGATGAGGACGAAGATTCTGACAATGGATACCAAGTTCCTGAATTACAAGGAACTCTTAGTAAATGGACTAATTATATTCATGGCTGGCAAAGTCGGTTCATTGTATTCAAGGATGGCACTTTGTCATATTACAAATCGGAACAAGAAACTGGATTTGGTTGTCGGGGAGCTATTGGCCTCAGTAAAGCTAGTGTAAAACCACATGAATTTGACGAATGTCGCTTCGATGTGTCTGTCAATGATTGCGTTTGGTATCTTCGAGCAGAGAATCCAGATTGGAAACAGCAGTGGGTCAATACTCTTGAATCTTACAAGGTAGGTTTATAATAATAATATAAAAAACACATCTTGGTGGGAAGGTAGGTCAACAAATGATAAAACCATTGACTAACACCTCTGTACCGGGATATGAAACTGCCATGCCAATACCACTATAACGCACGGCCCTCGTTTGTACCATTGCGTGATACTCTGATCCCGCCTCCCGGGCGTCCAGCCACTGCAACCGTCAGATTTTGACACAGCATACAAACTTATTTCCGTTATGAAAACTCAGTAGACCATGTCTAGTACACTTTTCAATCATCTAAGAATGTATTGCTCACATGTTTTGTGAGATTAAGGTATTTAGGTAAAAGTAGTTTGACGTGTAATTCATTCGCATCTCTAGAACAAGTTGCTACGGAAGTCCCGCCCCCTCCTTCTCTAGACGTGTTGTGATTCGCGTGCGGCATTTTTATTTGACTACAACCGTAGTGCCGTGAAAAGTAAACGATTTGCTTATCCCCTAGTTTTGATTGTCAATGATAAAACGGTATTCGAAAAAGTGGATTGGCTGAAAAAGATTTGACGGCATCATTCGATGTTGCTAACTCGTCGTCTAACTCTAGTAGGGGAGCTCTGATTTCATTGATAATAACAAGACATCATTGACATTCAATGATGATTGTGTCTTTAGATGTGGACTCCACTCCCTTTACAAAATCAGAGTCGAATTTGTCTCACCTACTTCTTATCTTTGCTGTTGATCCCTTCTGAAAAATCTTGGCAAGATCTTTTTATGATCGCACATAAAAACTTAAAAAGATCTTGCTCGATCTTAATTAAAAAAAAATTGCAAGTCTTGCAAAGTTCTTACCTACCTAACAAGATCTTACCAAGATTTTCTAGTAATTAGACAGGAAGTAAGTACGGTCCAGTAGGTAGTAGTACCAATCTGGTTTTATATGCGTTCTAGGTTAATACATTTCTATTTTATTTTCAGTTGGAGTCGGGCTATGGGAGTGAAAACAACCTGAAACGCCATGGCAGTGCAATTTCCCTCACTTCCAATACATTATCTACGGCTTCAACCTCCAGCTTTAGAAAAGGGCGTGGACTTAAAGAGAAACTTGCAGAAATGGAGACTTTCAGAGACATATTGGTTCGTCAGATTGAGACTCTTCAGGGCTACTTTGACTCATGTGTGGAGGCCAATGCCTCTCCTAAGAGTAGGAAATCCAATGAGTTAGAGTCGGAGACATCAAGGGCAGAAGGAGATACATACGTTAATCTGGGTGTTCATGCCCCTGACTTCAAGGGAGAGGCTCTGACATTCAAGGCTACAACATCTGGCGTGTTGTCAACACTGCAGTACTGCTTGGAGGTTGTCGGCCAAAGAGAAGATATGTGGCGTCGACGACTCGAGAAGGAAGCGGAGAGAAGGCGGAAGGTGGAAGAGCTCTATCGGATTGCGCGTCAGGAAACAATCAGTGCCAGATTAGCATCGCATGGCAGCCCTGATTATGAGGTAAACACTTATCAGTAAACCATAAATCACTGAATGGACTCTACCTGGGGCCCTATTCTAGAACTTTTAAATTCCCAATTCCACTAGAATTCAATTCCATACAATGTTAATCCTTTTGTCCGTGACTGTATTCCATCAGAATGAAATTGGAAAATCGTTCTAGAATATACCTCCTGGAGGCGTATTCTAGAATGCCCCAATTCCATTCCTGATGGAATCTGGTCACGGCCATAAGGAATAAGGAAATTGGGAATTTAAATGTTTTAGAATACAGCCCCTGGCTACAGAATTTTTATAATGTAATAGGTAATATCTTTCTCTCGTTTTAACACAATGTTGGGTCGGGGGGTTAAATCAGTTCAAATTAATTTTAATGTTTTAAGTAATCATTTCCAGTCTTAAGAACACAATAGAATTAAAGTTTTTATTTATTGTAGGTAAGTAGGTAGGTAGTCTAGTACTTTTTACATTAATTTAGTTCTACATTTTGTAACAAAAGTCAAGAAGAATTTTTGCGATTTTTAAAATATTTCTACCCTACCTATTGTGTATTTAATAGTAGCACCTACTTACTAGGAAAACGTTTAGTGAAAGGCAAAGACAGGGATGGGCAGTATCTAAGATACAAGTATCTTAGATACGTATCTTGAGATACAATAGTATCTTAGTATCTGTATCTAAGATACTTTTTAGTAAAGTATCTTATGAAAGTATCTAAGATACATTTTTAAAGTATCTTGAGTATCTTATTTTTCCAAGATACTTAAGATACTTTTAAGCTAAAAATGGTCAAAAGATTCCCAATATTTTTGCAAACAAATACCTGAAACTCCATTATAGACAATTTTCTGAGAATGGCACATTAGGTGTCTAGGCAAGCATAGAGATCTCAATCTAACTTCCTGTGAACTTTCTGAAGATTCTTTAATTTGTATTTGTTTCTTTTAAAAATAAATAATTGGTATGACAATGTTATCACCTAAAAGAGTTTAAAAAATTCTGAATTGACTCATATTTTTTCCCCGACTCTTTAATTCTCATTTTGTTTTGAAGTATCTTGTATCTTAAGTATCTTCAAGATACTATAGTATCTTGTATCTTAAAATACTCTTAAATGAAAGTATCTTTTATCTTGTATCTTGAGAGCAAATAATCAAGTATCTTGTATCTTGTATCTAAGATACTTTTTTTAAGTATCTTGCCCATCCCTGGGCAAAGATGAACCTGCTCTAGCTTGGGCCGGCCTATACCTGGCCATGTTAAACTGGGTCCATCTTCGCCTGTCCCCGACCGTAGGTAACGCGTTAATACCTAAGCGATCCTTCGTATTGCATTCAACTTGATTTCTACTCTACAGACCTTGGAAAGAGCCAAAACAAAATGTGTCAAAGCAGCAATAAAATATCTAAAATTTCCATCAAGATATAAGGTGACAAAATATTTCCAAAAATACCCTAATATGTCAATAACTTTTAAAATCAATGACAGACTAGTCTGAAAATTGTTTAAAAAAACACCTAAAATGTTGGTTGAACCGATGACTTGCAAAATTTGAAGTTGATCGGTTACACAATAATTTAAGTTTTTATTTTTAATAAATCACAGGATCCTAATCAAAAACTATACCTACACGAGGCCGCTCTTATTACAAATGAGTGGATGTGCAAAATTTCAGATCGATTGGTTGGCCTGCACTGGCAGGCAAGATCATAGAGGAAGTGTGATAAGAATACTTTAGTGACACCCTAGCTATAATTACTCATTCTTTAATGTGTTTTAAAATAAAATAATGAAATTAGTGATGAAATAAAATTTGTAATAAAATTCTCACCTTGATTGAGAACCACTACCCCGTGGCCTACGTGTGTCACATATTAGTAGATTGTGTGAGTTACATGGCCAGTTACTCTTGCTTATCATGTCATTCATGCTTGACAACCACGTAACCTTGTCAGGAAGCCTGGCACATTGAACATCGTAGACAGAAGTCATTGGCATCTATCCACATGATGGAATTCCTTCAAGCCTGATCAATTCAATAGTCCCACACTTTACTAAACCTGCTTGTCATTCCAGCTTATCGAATAAGATTTGCTTCCCAAGATCAAACAATAGGGCAGGAGCATTAGTTACTTACTTATGTTAAAAAAAAGTAAAATGTCAGTGACAACTACATATTTTGCTTTGATATTCAGGAATAACTTGACACATTTCCATGTCAAGCCCTTGAAACGTAGTATAGGTACTTGCTGCAAAATTTAGAACTAAAAATAGGTACATATTACCTAATTGAAACAATTTAGTAGGTAGTATTCATTTACACAAGTAAATGTACAAATTTATAAAGGTAGGTACTAGGTATTTATAATGGGAAAGTCTCATAATGACGAGTACACTTTTCACCCGAAAAATAACCGTTTTCATTTATAAAATATCAAATTTAAATTTCATGTGACATTTTGGCGGGAAAATCCATGTGTGAAGGGGTGTAGTCCTAAAAATAATAGTACCAGTGCGGTCCATGCTGGTTTGAAAGTTGATATCGTCCCAGAGAGGGGTCTGGGGGGCTTGCCCCCCAGAAAAAGTCCGCGCAGCAAATTTTTTGAAGTCAGCACTCAAAGAATGGCTAAAAATGATTTTGGAGCATAATAGTTGAAGGAAAACAGAAATGTGAATAGTTTAATTTCGTCACAAACTTTTCACATAAAAATGTAAGCAGCGAAATAAAGCCCTCAATGAAAGGTTTAAAATGTTTTTGATACATATTGAAGAACAACAAAAAAGTGAAACATTTAAATTTTGTCATAAGTTTACCAGAAAAATGCCTCGCAGCGATTTTTTTAAATTTTCTTCCCTCTTAAACATGATTAAAACGACTTGGATTAATCATTGACTATCAATGGATTAATATTTATTAAAGGAACACAGATGAGTAAATAATCGAATTTGGTCAAAATTTTACCGGAATAATGCCGCGCAGCGAATTTATTGATTTTCTACTCTCTTTAACATGATTAAAATTAGGTACTCTGATTAATATTTATTGAAGGGATGCAGAATACTTAGTTATTACCTAATCGTTCAATTTGTTCGGAATTGTACCTGATAATGCTGCGCTCTCTTTAAACAGTAGTGTAAATTTGTAAAACATCACTTTTTTGAGAAGCGTAGCACAGCGGCATTTTTGAAAAGAAAATTCAGAAAAGAATTCAAAAAGGATTATTTCTTTTTAACACTCTCATAGATTTAATATGAATCTGATGCATAAAAATTAAAAACGGAGGAGTGCATCATTTAATTTCGTCAGAAAATTGCTCCACAGAAATTGAAATGCATTTTCTTTAGCAAACTGATTTTGAATATTTATTGACTTTATTATAACATTGATTTTGTTTATACACAACAGTTGCTTCGCCCTGGCTTATCAGTAAACTGAGAGCCAGGGCGCCGCCCTGGCTCAAAATGTAGTACCGGGGCGGCGCCCTGGTGCGCCCTGGCCCGACTACACCCCTGCATGTGTGACATAATATGTGCATAGATCTCTATGATATGTGTGCCCGGTCGGGTGATGTCATTTCGGCCACAACAATGTGTTATCATGGTGAATACTTTGTTGCCATGATAATGATGTGCCCCATGATGTCAATATACTATTACTGTTTTAAAAACAAGGTTAAATGATTTTAAAATTCAAAGTTTTTTATCATTCTTTCTGTATCACTTACTTGAAAACTATTCATCCCACAATAATAATGTTTTGTTTGCCTACATCCTATAGGTACATACTTTCAATATTTCACGTTTTTAATCCATTCTACAACTAGAGAGAGTTCCCTATTGAGCAATATTGAGCAATATTGAGCGAGTGAAGCAAGCGTCTCATTTTTGCTCTTTTGGCATGGACAGCTGTGTTTTTTCTGTTCCTGCTAAGTGACATTGGCATAAAGGCGACCCAAATAATTTTTTTCAGTGTTTGAATTTCTTCAAGATTCACTGAAAGTCCAACACTTGATCAAACTTCCAGGCATGTTAAGTACGTTTGTCATGCAAGATTGACCAAATATGGGCCACTAAAGCAACTAAGGAACCACCGCGTAGAGAACAGCTATCTTCACACTATTAAATTTAAGGTGAGATCAGATGGGCTTGAGACGTGAAACAGGCTCCAATGCTAAATATGGCCAGGTCTATAGAGTGGATTGGCTGCGGCTACCAGCCGTTCGCAGCGCTCTCTAAGCACCATGGTTGGTGTTAGAAAATCGAACTAATCTGAATTTTAGCGGGTTAATTCAAAATCAAATGTATAAATTAGAACTTAAACAACTTGGATAACGATCAGATGAAATTAAAGGGTTGATATCAGTGTAAAAATGTGTTTAGTTTATTGATTGTAATAATTAACATGTAATACAAGCATTTTCACTTACTTATTATTCACCAAACAGCAAATAACCTAAAAGATGGCATTTGACAGCTCGCGCCATTGACTATCACTCAAGAAATAAAATGATTGCCTAGATTAGTTCCGGGATCGCCACCAGCGAACTTAGCGCTGCGATCGGCTAGGGTGCAGACTGACCAAGGGTCGATTTTATAGCATTTTTTTCTGCGTATTCCACCCGTAGTCCGTATTCACGGGAGCCAATGGTAGATCATTGAAGTGTTCACACCGTAAGCTTAATAGTGTGAAGATAGCTGTTCTCTACGCGGTGAAGGAACTATGAAAATTACATAAATTTGACAGACACTGCCAGTTAGACTGTTCATCGATTACTATTGAAAACATAAATTCCTGTGACCTATCAAAAAATGATTAATTAAATCCTACAAGCGATGAAGATCTTTAAACTTACAATATCGGATTAAATACTTATGTACAAATGTCCCTGGCTTTTCTGAAGTGTTTCATGGCAACTGGTTCCAGTTCCCAATCCACTAAAAATAAGGTAATCTTCTTCACTGTAGTAGACCTAGATAGCAAGTTAAATTCTCCCAATAGACGTACGCACGGGAAGAGGGGGGGCCTTGCCCCCCCCCCCCCTCCTTCAATGGGTCAGCCTCAATTAAAAAATGATAAAATGTGGTCCTCATAGTGTCAAAATTTTGTTTTAAAAGGGTTTAAACAAAAAATCTCCCTGCGGGGCAGACTGGAGTTGCTCAAATTACTGGAGGTTGATAAAAACACTATATTTTGGAAAACAATGCCTCTATATAAAGTACACTTGGCCAAACAAAACTTGAACGTTAAATAAATCTGATAGGCTGATAAATGTAAGATCGCACCATCAGAAGTCAGTCTAAACGATCTCATTGTCTCACTCTAGTAGGTGACCTCACATTTCAATGATAATAACAAGCTTTGATTGGTTATGGGGTTCCCCCCCCCCCCCTTTTAATATGCCTCAAAATTGCTCTAATATGTATGACCTTTGCAGAGAAAGTTTTCTCGGGGGACTTCGCCCCCAATTTATATATATGTTATATATATATTGTGAAAAAATAAAGTTTTGGGAACAAAATGCACATTAAAACGTCTCAAATTCCTTTTGAAGTGCCAAAATACTAAAAACTCTGCCGAACCAGGTTTTGAGGCATGCCCCCCTCACCTTATTGTAGTGAAAAGGTGTGTAAAATTTAAAAAAATGAATTTGTAAAGAAAATGCTCCTCAGAACGTCTGAAAATGTATTTCAAAGTGTCAAAATACCAAAAAAGTCCCTGCGGGCAAGGTGTGGGGCACGCCCCCAACACCCCTCTTCGCCCATGGCAATTTTTTCCCCTTGGACTTTCCCTCCCTGTCATTAATCCTGCCTGCGCCCATGTTGGCCCCCCCTAATGATTTCTCCTGCGCACGCCTATGATTCTCCCTTGTTTGTTCCAAATCCAAGTGCCTGATTGATGATTCATTACATCATCATCAGAGCTGGGTAGTAACTTAACGAAAGTAACGCGTTACCGGTAACGCGTTACATTTTTGTAACTTTTACAGTAACGCGTTCCTGCTAAAATAGAAGTAACTTAATAACGTTCAAAGTTCCTTTTTGTTGTGGAACTTTCACATTTATAGAAGTTCCTTTTGCAGTTACTTTTAGAGCAGAATGTACCTTCCCTCAACATTCAAAACTACACCATTTCCGCCCTGAAATCTGTACCTGATTTTTCTGATAAGGAATTTTAGGCCACCTGCACAAAACCGCATTCCAATCACGCCGTTCATGCTTGGTGACAGTCAAAACAAGTGCGTCATCAGTTCGCCCTCTCACTTGCACTAGAACAACCCTGCCGTGGCATGGGGAAAGGGGGTAGAATTAGATGCAAGCCATTCTTACTTGGGGGAAATTCGTAGAAAATTTGTTTTCCACAGAGAAAATTTACAGACAGAATTTGTGTTTTAACAAATTGGATGCATCCGAAAATAAAATAATCAACTAACTTTTACAGGAACTTTTCACTGAAAAGGAACTTCCAGTTCCTCTGATAAGTCGAGGAACTTTAACTTTAACTAGTTCCTTTTTTTCGGAAAGTAACATAACTTTAACGCGTTCCTATTTTTTTGGTAACTTACCCAGCTCTGATCATCATCAATTATTCTGACCTTACAAGTGCAAAGAATGCACATAAAAATCTTCATAATGTTATTTTGATTAGTAGATGCTTATACTGTAGAAGCAATATATTATTTTTCAATTACCTAAGAACCTACTTATTGTATTACTCTTATTTCAGCTTACATTTTATCATGTCTAAAATAGAAATTATAGACGATTATAGAATCCGCACGGTTAAAAACCTGAGCAGGTATGAAGGAAGAACACTACAGAATGTCCAAATGTATTAATAATATTCCTCCGTCATCTCCCATGTGATCTATAAATGGAGGAAGATGGTTCAGAATTAAAAATAACATGAAAAGTTATTCTACACATTAGAAGAAATAAATACAAGCCTAAAGGAGACTGGGCTGATCGGGTAATGTCCCAGATATTCATCATTTTTTGTGTACTACGTAGATCTACTAGGTAGGTAGGTGCTACCTACCTATCTATTGAGGTACCTAGGTACACATTTGCTTAATGTGTCTGGTTTCTGAGATACATCGAGTTGTCTCCCTTCCTCATTTTTTCTTATGGCAGCCAAGTAAAATCTGTAATTTTTTGGCTAAAATGATGACTTATTTTTTGTATTGATAGGTAGGTAGGAGGCCTAGATTAATTGAAAAAAATATATTTTCTAAGACAGATGGACATCAGGGAAATAATTTAAAACAATAGCGCTGTGAGAGAGAAGTTGACAAAGAGAGCTCAGGTGGATTGGAGTTATTCTTGGAGGATGTGTTGGAGAGAGGAGGAAGTTGGAGCGAGTTGGAGGCTGAAAGACTGTGGGAGGACAGAGCTAGGTAGAAGGAAGTTGTGGAACAACTAGAAGTGGAAGAAGAGGAGGGAGATGAGGAGGAGATGCCAGCCAGTTTCCAGGAGTCCTGCGGCCCTAGTGTTGGTGGGAACACCTACCCCCTGACCCATTGAATTGGAACTGGTAGCAGATTGATGATTATTATTATTACAATTGTGTGTACCTACCTACCACCCAACCAATAATTTAGGTAATATTTGGTGAAGAACAGGGACCTATGAATATTTGATTCACTCTCTTTATTTGTTACGCCATCAGGAAGGTCCACACAGCACGCTGAATGATGAGGAGTTCTACGACGCCGTTGAAACAGGCCTTGACAAACTGGACGAAGATGTGGACATGCGAGATCGGATTAAGAAGCAAGTCTCAGTCTGCAAGTCAGTTTCAAAAGCTTCCCATCACAGGTAAACAGCATTCAGCATACTCTTTGAAGTCAGGAATTGAATGAGGCATTGATGACGGATGTTTTTTAGGTTGTGGGGTGAAATTGAGCGAGTGGCTACAGAGCAGCTACACTACGCCCAGCTAGGCGTGGGGGAGGGAGGCTGGCAGTTGTTTGCTGAGGATGGAGAGATGAAGTTGTATCGGCGGGAGGAGGAAGTCAACGGGCTTGTGGTGGATCCTCTAAAGGCATGCCATGTTGTCAAGGTAAATTATATTCTTCTTCCTATTGCTCTTCGCTTGCATCTAAAGGCGCTCAAGTTCAGAATACATTCATTCAACCACTTATTCGAGTTTTCAACAAACGGTGTTTAACACAAAGTGCAATTCTAATTTACATCTCTACCTTTACTTTCATTCAAGTTCACCTCAAGGCCATCTTTCTGTGCTAAAATATACAAATTTAAGATGGTCCTTATGGAATGACTTGCAGACCTCCAATAATTATTTTAAAATGCTAGCCAATGTTACTAAATTATTGTGTCTTGTTTTCAAAAATTTGATGGAATTTGTATTTTAGGGAGTAACTGGCCATGAAATGTGCCACTACTTCTTCTGCCCAGACGTGCGTTACGAGTGGGAGAGCACTCTCGAACAGATGACCGTTATCGAGACCATATCTGATGACACACTGGTCTTCTTACAAGTTCACAAGCGTATCTGGCCCGCTTCACAGCGGGATGCTCTCTTCTGGTCTCACATTAGGCAGGTGCCCAACACTAAAGATGCTGACAGTCAAGATATCTGGATCGTCTGCAACCACTCCACAGATGTCGACGAGTTCCCTGTAAGTAATTTTAGTAGGTACCTAATTCATATGTTAATTTTTTCTAAGTTTATGGAAGGGCGTCCTCTAAGTAACAATGTCTTTAAAACTTTGTTACCAGGCCAACACGGGTAAATGTGTTCGAGTTTATCTGACCATCTCGCTCGTGTGTCAGACGTTTGTTGATCCACCGAAGGATGGTGCTGAGATCACCCGAGATGACATCACGTGTAAGATTACTTACTGCTCTGTGGGTAAGTCCAAGACATTGAATGCAGTTGACTTGTTTTTGTCTCATTTTCATCATAGGGTCGTTCCACCAATAAACGACCAAAGGTCGTTGCGGCATGATTTTTGATAATTTTCAAATTTTACTACCTATGTTGTAACTTGATACTAGTTGAGTTCAAATTAATTTTTTCACATTTTTCAAATTCACCCTTCTCAAGTAACATGACCTTGAACATTGGCCTGAGTGGTAAAAATGGCTCTTCTAAGCTATTGCAAAAGTCTCTGTAATTTCCCAATGAAAAATGATAGCAGGTTCCAGTAAACGTAGTTCTCTTTAGCACATGCCCGTCTATCATTTTGGTTATCATAATGTTTGTCGTACACCTTCTGCGACACCTTCAAATCAGGGGTTGAATATTGAGTACCTAAATTTTTCCTATTTACACTATTTTTGACGCTCGATTTACAACTGAAGGGTTGAAAATTACAAGCCAATTATTTTTGTGAATCTTCTACGTATATATGGTGTAGATATTAACCTTAATTTGTTTAGTTATTTTTATGCCTTCAAACATAAAAAAAATCTTGAAAAAATGCAAAATGGTCAAATTGGTACTTTTCAACCCCATGTTTCCCCAAGAGGGCACAGTGCCAAAAAATTGAGTTTGTGCGCGATTAGTGGCTCATATATTGGTATTCATTACCTGAAAGTTTCGTTTTGTATTTCGGCTTTATGTAGAAATGGCAAGCATTTCTGTGTTGCGTAATAATAAAAATTAATGTTAAAATTGCAATATTAAATTTGGTTAATTTGAGTCCCATTTTCTCTACCAGGGCAGGGAGACAAAATTTTGTGTTTATGATCTATTGGTGATTCATGTATTGATATTCAATCCCTGCGAGTTTCGTTTTGTATTTGGACTGTTTTTGAAATGGCAAGTATTTTTAGAATGTGTCAATTTTTTTAAATAAGTTAGAAAATGTGCAGATATGTTCATATTGGTACTTTCGAACCCAATTTTTTCTGACGTGGATACAAACAAACTTTATTAGTGACTAATTTATTGATTATTAATCCCTGTGAGTTTTGTATAACGTGTTTGACTTTCTAGCAATTATTTTTGTGATATGTAAAACTATTTTAAATGAGGTACACACATCGCGTAATCATTCGTTGACTCTTGAATCATGTTGACTCACGAGCCATTTTTACCACTCAGGCCAATGTTCAAGGTCATGTTACTTGAGAAGGGTGAATTTGAAAAATGTGAAAAAATTAATTTGAACTCAACTAGTATCAAGTTACAACATAGGAAAATTTGAAAATTATCAAAAATCATGCCACAACAATTTTTCGGGATTTGGTCGTTTTTTAATGGAACGAGCCCATATGCATTTTAATCAGCTAAACAATCTCATGTTGTTGGCAATAACTGTTACCGATTTTATTATGGCTGAAACAGACCCGTATAATAGTGGAGAGGGATGTAGGAGTTTCTATACAGTCCATTGCATTTTGTATATCTTCTTTCATCTTTGCCTCATTGACCATTAACCTGTAAGCAGTGTGACTAAACTCAATCCGTGTGTTCAATTTCTTTAAAAGTGTCTGCCAAGTACTCCCCAGGCTAGGGATGGGCGATCTTAGTGATGACACACACACACACAATTGAATTGAATACTCAATTCAGTACCTACCTAATTAAATCGTGAATTAATTCAGGCAAAAACAGCCTTCCAGAAATACTCCTCCTAGAACTCATGGAGACTCCAAAATCGCTCTGTCCATTCAGAATGAACCTAGTTTGAAAAATATTAATCCCACATAGGTACCTGTAACAAACACACACTTTTTGAAAAAATAATTCTTGATACTTTTTGATCAACCCTCGTAATGCATTAAAAAACACAAAAATAATCATCTTAAAATAATGGATTCAACGATTAATCGTAATGCAAAAATCTATTAGTCCCAAAGAAATAATGATTTTTGCAAAAATTTAATTGCTCATCCCTACCCAGGGTGTGGTGTGGGTAATTTTAAATTATGGGCCATGTGACTAATTGAAGTTATTTCCAAATGTAAAACGTATTCACATGTAAGATGCTGAGGGGTCTGGGGGTCAATTCTTGAGATTCACGTTTTGAAACCATGCACGTTTTCATCGTTTAAAACGTAAAAAGTTGAAGTCCAAGCAATAGTTATCAACTTTTCCAAGTTTTAAACAATGAAAACGTAAATGGTTTCATAACGTGAAAACTCAAGAATTGGCCTCCTGAGGGGCACTCGGGTTTTCTTTAACATTATTAGTCTCATGCTCAAAAGAATGTCAAATTTCCATATTTATTATTTATTGATGCAAGTGCACAGACTCGACTGGATTCCAACCATAAGATTATAGCCCACGATCTTGTGGTATTTTGCAAATATCCGCAAATATCTACATGTGGATGCAACTTGTTTTGAGCATGAGGCTGTAATGGTGTTCATGTTGTAATTAACTCTATACCTAGTACCTACCTAAATAACTTTACACCTAGCCGTACTTCACTTAAGTTATGCTTAAGTTACTTACTTAAGTTACGAGCGAATTTGTGCAGCAATCGTTGTAAATAATTAATGAACAGAGACTAATTTTCAACTAATATTACAGTGAATCCTGGTGGCTGGGCTCCTGCATCTGTGCTGAGAGCAGTCTATAAGCGAGAGTATCCCAAGTTCCTCAAGCGGTTTACTGCGTATGTTATAGACAGATGCAAAGAAAAGCCAATCATGTTCTAAATGTGTACCTTACTTTTTGACTGATCTATGTTTTACAAGCCATTGCGATTCTAGTTTGTGGGTTCACATTTAGGTTGTTGTATTCTATCGATAAATCACCACATTTCCCTTGCAAACATGTTTCATTGTTGCTATGTATTACTATTGGCATACATACAGAACAATATTTTCAAGTGTGTTAATTAATGTTGTTAATGTTTAATTTATATTAGAGACCTGAGATTTTTTACATATCTCCTATGGTTTAGGTTTTTTTGGTTACTGCCATTTCTTGCTTTGTATAAAATAAACATATTCTTAAGTGGGTATCACATTGGGTTGCAACCCATGCATGGATCACGTGATCATTCTGCACATGTTCAGAAACCAATTTTAGTGTTTGCACGTGCGCATATTGATATTCTGGTCCATAATCGGGTTCCAGCCACGGGTTGCAACCCTGTGTGATACCCACTTTATTGCAATTCTGCTGCTTAGGTATTTGAAACCAATGTCTATCAAGACAAGTATGTTTGAAACAAGATTAATTAATCCAATTAATTAATTAATTATTTATTAAGCGGCACATCAAATCAATAAACATCAAAATTTAAAACCATTATCTTTCCACTACTTTGTCACAGTTTGAATACAGACGTACTTCAATGCAACCTTCCATGACTGCGATTTTTCGATGATATTCCAATATTGCGATATGATAACAACTTAATTATTTATATTGATTATCCAACAGGCTTTTACTACACAAGTACCTAATTCGGTGTGCACATAGCAGTAAATACATACTCCCCTGCCTGCCCTCCCCCCCACCCCTCATCCACTATACAATATAAAATAAATAATGTTGAGAGAAATTAAATTGATTGAACAATTTCCAACTTGCTTGCAATATGCATCATCAACATTATGTTTCTGGCTTAGTACCTTCACTGATTGTTTGAAACAGGTTGCATGAGACTGTTTTCTCTGCATATTGACAACCATCGCAGTCATACTAATTTATTTTCCACTTGGAGAACAGGTTGCTTGCTTTATTTTAACACACAGCCTTCTTGATGTCACTTCGATCCTGTTATATGTTGTCCAATGTATGTGAGAAATAGGCCACTGCAGCGTCTTACGGAATGACCTTGGATTTACCCCATGGCTGCATGGTGGCCTATTTCAAGCATACGTTGGATAGGGAGTAGCTGCCTGCAATCGACTTGTGTATCTTCCTGTGTTTAAACTGCGCACTATGGAGAAGTTACAAAATCTGCCACACGCCGGTCACATCGCTGCACAATGTCATTATTCACTGACTTCTTCAATGAGAAACAACACAATCGAGAAGGCAGTAATGCGGGAACGTAAAATCATGTGACGCGTTCATAAAAGTACTTAGGTAGTTCATTATATTGCCATCAATGTAAGATTAGCGCTAGTGGCCAGAATTATTTTGAATCGTGAAATACTTCTCGATTGCTGGGTACCTATTTTCGTGATCATTCGAGTCACATTTCATACGGATTCCAGGCCACCTGACGTCAGACCAAACAAAATAAAAAACTGACATGGCAGATTGAATGCTATTTCGTTTGGAAGGACACACTTTGACGTCATGCTCGATTATACGAAAACAGGGGTTCTAGCAGCAAACAGGAGCAAAGTGATGTCAAGAAGGCTGTGATTCACACACTCTCATCCATTTAAAAGTATTTTCCTTTTAGGTAATCTTGTTTCCTCAATCATTAATTCTTCATTTCACATTGTAAATAAAGTATACACTAAGTTGAGTAGTATTACGTAATTGATTGATTATATAGTACATAGTACTAATTTATAGAGCTCAGAAGGGTTATTCTAAATTTCCTTGCCATCTCGTTTCACTTGATACGGGCTCACTGCACACTGGAGTGCTATCTATGTAACATGGTAGTGAAACCGAATCAATTGATACGACACGACAAGGAAATTTAGAATAACCACCCTGGTGGGTTATTCTAAATTCCTTGCCACTGTGGGATGACAGTGCGCCACTATTTACCAGTTGTTTCAGTGTTAACTAAAATGCACCCCATCCATTGTGCAGTGAGTTCTTATGAAGTGAAACGACAAGACAAGGAATTGAGAATAACCTGTAATTTGCGCTCTACGTTCCTTATACCCGGCTTTCATTTAGCATTTATTTTTCTATGAGCATGAATCATGCCGTTAGGGCTGTGCAAGTCCCGAAAATTCTCGATCTCGATCGAATGTTCAAATTTTTATCTTGAATTTTCAAGTCTCGAGCATATTATGTACTGAGCTATTGGTGTTTTGTTAATTTTATAGGTTATTTGTATCATCGTCTAGGACTTCCAAAAATATGATTTGTACTCTTTTGTATGTAAAAGACTCTAAACAAATGTTATTTTTTGTGTGGCTGGAAAATTCTTTTTTTTTCACAACAAAAATCTGTACATAAAAACAAAAAAGTGTTATTTCGCTCGAATATTCTCGATTTGAGGATAAAATATCTCGCTCAATCTCGTTGGAGTTTTTTTTAAGTAATCTCAATCTTGTTATGGAAAATTTCAATCTCGCACAGCCCTACATGCCATTGAATTTCAAAATAAATCTAATTGATAAAAATTCAAGTTTCGCACCAAAATGTATGAAACGAATTCCACATGATAAAGATTTATCCACTGTTAATTGTAATTGCAACTACTACCAGTATAAACTGTGACCAGACGACCTGCTTTCACAACTTACTCTATAAAATTGTTTATTATATTTTATATGTACACCTACCTACCTATTCATTCGTTATTTTTAGGTAAGTCAATGAACGTTATTTTGCTAAATAAAAGTGCTATTTATTTGTAGAGTGATTTAATGACCCACCAAACTCAAATTCGAGTTTTTCATCACGAAATTATCGAAACAAAACAATTATCTACGTTAAATGTATTCTAACTATTGTCACTTAGAAAAATGTTATAAGTACTATGATGAATGTATGAACATTATGGTCTGCATATGATTGATTTTATTTCACTCGAAAACTGAAATTCCTACCTTTAATAATGTTATAAAAGTTATTGCTAATTTTGTATGATGAATATTGCAAATACTAAATAGAATAAAAACTAACCATACATTAACAAAAGGCATTTTTACTGATCAATGTAGATATTTTGTGAAACCTGTCCTTCAGCAATACTTTTTCTTGATTTTCCTTATGTCTTTCTAACTTTTAGCTAGGTATTTATTATTAGGGCATTTTGGACACCAAATGTTGCAAATGTAATTAAAATGAAATCTGTTGTAATAATATTCCTAGTACCATTCTTTTATTGGGGTGGGAGTTATCATATGGAAAATATACGAAAATAAAACTTAATAAGTAGCCCTCAAAAATAGTATGTTGAAAGTTGAAACATGGATGAATAGTACCCTGTTGAAACATTGACAAACGCTCCTTTCTTAGGGATTTAAAACTCCGTCGCCGATGTACGATATAATGGCAAAGTGTGCCGTCACGTACGAATGTAATACAACAAGGTCAAATCTTTTGCTATGATGGCTGAGATTATTGTGCATTTTACCAATTTGTAGGGAAAGAGTACATTTTAACTTTGATTTTTTTTTTCTGGGACTTAACGGCACATTGTTCTGCAGCGAGGCTAATTATTTTTGATTAGTGATTGCACTTTTGATTGACTGTGTTCCTTTAATATATGGCCATTGTCTTGATAATAAGCTGTTTCCATTAAAATTAAATTAGAACTGGACGTGTTTATATCATTTAAAAATGAAATTACATTGGAACACCTCCATACAATGTTGATTTAAAATAGCGCGCGTTTTGTGACGTCAGAAGGAAAATGAGAGGGGTCTAACCACACGGCACCACACGGTTGATCACGATCTTCGTGGAAATAGCTTTTGGGGTTTGGCTTCAATAATCTTGATAATAAGGCCATCCTAGGAATTTCTAGTCATTAATATCCCCTAGGCTTGAACTTACATCACAATTAAAGATAACACACTGAATAGTCGTCTCAATTTACATAGCCGAAAGTCCGTAGCTTATCCCGTGACCCACTAATACCTTGCTTAGCATTGTGTTCCTTTTTGACACAATAGGCCTGGATTTATGGGCTTGTAATGGTGAGTACTTACTACTAGGTATGTTGAAGAACTGGACGTCTTTATAATACATGAATAGGAACTGGCAATGTCAATATTTTGTTTTTAAATATCTGGTACCTAGTTGCGAAAGGGCCTAACTAGATTTAACTCTTGCACAGTGTATTGCACAGGTGTCCTTTATTTTCCTATTGGTCATGTCATCTAGTAGGTAGGTACCTACCTACCTACCTACCTACCTACCTAGTTGTACAAATGTAGTACTTACAAGCCTACCTACTAGCTTTAGTTGTCAAGTGATATTTCTATTTACAACCTCTTCCAGCATAGTTAAGCTATGTTTACAGTTCGGCGTTCGACGCTCAGCGCTAGCGCTGAAAGATGAACGTGGTTTATCTTTGACCTTGAACGCCAGGGCTCGGCGTTGGCCAATCAGGAGGCTCAACGTCAAGCGCCGAACGTCGAACGAACGCCGAACTGTAAACGTACCATTAGACTTGACTATGATCGGTGCCTAAGTTGCACTGAACCTGTTCTGCATTTAAATTTCATTCCAGTCTAAAATATTATCTTGCCATCCATTTCAGGCCGAAGAAGAGATGAGCCAGCTCCGGCTTAAAGTTATTGGAGGTCACCAGCTTGCAAAGAAAGATATATTTGGTGCAAGGTAAGTTAACCATAAAGGTACGTTGACAGGTCAAGTGCCGACCTTGAAAGATGAACATGGTTTATCTTTTAAGGCTAACACTTTGGCGAGTTGGCGCTCTGGACCCTTACCTAATACCGCCAAATGTTGGTGCTACGATGGTGCTGAGTTCAAGGTTGGTGCTACTATGGGTTATTAAGATAGTAGCACCGTGCTATCAATTGGCGATATTAGTCGAAGGGTCCTGGCGCTGAGCCACCTGATTGGCTAGAATCGAAGTGCCAACGCGCCTGTTGTCGATCTGTCAACGTACCTTTAAGATTTTGTACTTTTTGAGCGAGCGTAGCGAGCGTCACCACGGTACTCTTATGGCACTTTCTCTGTGTGTTTGTTTGTTTGTTTGTTTTTTTTTTGTGGTCACAGCCCAGGTCAAACCGCTCAAGCAATCGATCTGAAATTTTGTACACATACTAACGTAATCTATGCGGTCCCTGGGATCGTTTTTGAATGGGCTCCCGTGATTGGTTCAAATTTTAAAAAAATTATCTTTCGATTGGGTGCTTTGATCAATTTGAAATTTAGCAAAAACATTGCAACCAACATTGTACCCAATCATAAAAAGTTTCAGCCAAATCCTCCTATTGGTTCAAATTTAAAACCATTTTTCATGTGATTTTTGACATTTAAACTAGAACAGATTGACCGATCAACTTGAAACTTCGCGTGGTCATTGGTACCAACATTTTAGATATTTTTGCCAATTTTCAGTCTAATCTGTCGTTATTTTCAAAAGTTTTGTCATTTTAAGGTCATTTTATTCCATAATCTTGAAAAATGTTACTAAATTGTCATCCCTGCCATCTTTAAGCTTCTGTTCCAAGGCAAGGCCTGTAGAGCAGCCAAGCTATCCACAATGTACAGTAAAATGAAAGCATTTTTGAGCTAGCGCATAAAATCGGATGCAGTACGAAGGCCAAATCCTCTAATTGGTTTAAGTTTAAATAATGTCTTCTGATTGGTCGACAATAAAAATGTTCACATTAAGTTCAAATTTTGCATGGTGATCAAGACTTAATGTTACTATGGGGATGTTGCATGTTCTGTGCTCGCTCATCAACGCGTTACACTGAGCGTTTTCCTAGTAGTTCCTTTGAACACTAGACTGTCTGCTGAAATCTGTGATTCCCAGCCTCCCTTATACACTCAATTTCGCTCCACGACAGACAAGTTCCACATTTCACCACGGCCCAAGAGCGCCACTTCCCACTTGTACATTAACAGCCTCATGCTCAAGAGAAGTTGTGTCCTCAAGTAGATATTTGCGGATGAGGTTGGTAATTTAGTATTATACTAGAGTTACCCAGTTCTGTCTGTATGTCTGTCTGTCTGTGGGAAACGCCGTCGCGCGCATCCACCGGTGTGCGTCATGTTTTACATGACGGGTCCCTCTAGTTTTCAAATAGTAGGTAGGTTAAGCCAGGGTGGTAAATGGTGCTTATGCTCTTTGGAAAATGTCAAACTTCTTTATGTTAGGATGGTACTCCATGTCCAACGTACGCTTGAAAAATCTACCATTGCAGATATAATATAGATCCAAGGTCATCCCAAAAGACGTAATGTAAACTTTAGAGCTCAAACGCGGGTTCATACGTACGTTGGACAGCCCATAGGCAGGCTGAGAACGTAGTGAAAAGGAGCGTAGAGCCATTCTGCGAAGATATTGTTGGGTACCTATCTCGTGGCTTGGCGTACATATTTAATATCCGTGTAGATGAGAAAATTGAATTAGGTACTACTAAGTTTGATATTCTACCTTCTGTCAGTTATTTTGAATTAAATGTAAGCTTGTCTGTCACTGCATAGTGTGATGATCCAATCACTACTACATGAACTGTGTAGAGCACTTAAAGTGACCCGCAGTCGATCTGTGGATTGGGATTTTCTTGAAAAACAGGTATTTTACGAACCCCTTAGCGAGCTCAACCCAAGAGAAGGCTCGGCATGAACAATGGGGCATGGTGCGCACGCAGGTAAAGTAGGGGACGGGAAAGTAAAAAGACCCTTTTCCAACCCACAGATCGACTGCGGATGACTTTAATATGACCAATGGTTTTCCAATAGAATATAATTAGTTAATTAACTTTGCCTTGGCAGGCGGCATAAGTGCATATTATACTACCAACTAATGTGTTGTTTGTTTTTTTCAGTGATCCCTACGTGCGGATTGACTTGAACACTATCAACGGTGATGAAACGGTGGACTCAGTTTTGACAAAAACAAAGAAAAAGGTAGGTACCTACCTAACTGCAACACATCAAACTTGCTTATTTTGATTTTGAAGGACATTCCAGGCACGGAAAGCATGTTAATTAAATCATGTGGATGCAGTGTGAAATTATGATTTTGTTATAAACTGCGTCCATACCTACAGAAATTTCTTTATTTGTTGTTACAACAAATAAACTGTGGTTCGCTTGCCACTGCCAATCAAATTTAAATTTGCACAGATTGAGCATTGACACTCCAATAGACCAAAGCAGAAACTAGTGGCGTCCTCAAAGCGAACTAAAAGGGGGCATCATGGCACTGTATGTGACTACTCGAAGTGCGCATGCGGACAAGGCACTTTCTTGTCGATCGTAACAAGTTCAGTTAAAGTTATAATTACATCGCGAAATAACAGTAATTGACGCTTGCCACAGTGTCAACACAATCGGCATATTTCATTTCAGCTAGGGCTGTGCGAGTTTGATATTTTAAGGTCGAGTCGAGTTCGAGTCGAGTCAGTGAGATGAATCGAGTTTTTCGAGTCGAGTTCGAGTCATGTTCAGCAAATGTTCACCTATGTACTATTAGGTCATAAAATTATTATTCGACCATCACAAAATGAATAGAAATATTTACATTAATCATACATCATCTATACATTGTAGGGCTGCTAATTCATGTAATTTCTTATAATAAGATAAGATGTACCTATATAGGTAAATAATTTTGATTCTCATACTACTGTGGTTTGAAGTGCTGCTACTAGAAATTTGTAGCTTGGAATGACAAGTAAAGATCTAAGCTTTAACAGCTAAGCTACTGTATTTTGGGGGAAAAAATCCATGCAATCTGCAACTAGAAATACTACTAGGTACTAGGCACTACATAGAATGTAAAGGCCAAAGACCCTAGAACTTCCTTAGGCCAAAATTCTGGGTTTTTGCATTCCTAGAAGTATTGTCAGAAGCACTTAGACGAGTTATGTCACTTATCAGCAGGAATATCATATTTCCCAAATCTCAACAATTTCATCCAACAATGCGTCATTATTATTTCATTGTGTGACATTTTAACAGAAATGCATGTGTTCTTGTGAGTTGAGGAGTGGATTATTGATGGAAGAAGTAGGTAGGGGTCTGTTAAGGATGTAGGCAGGATAGATATTGTCTTTAAAAAAAAAAAAAAAAAATTGAAAACTCGAAAAAGTCGAGTTTAACCCTTTTTGACTCGATTCACCCCCCAAACTCGACTCGAACTCGAAATTTCGAGTACTCGCACACCCCTAATTTCAGCACATACCTGTTCATTCAAATTCTTGTGAAAACTAGATATCTATTCACCAAAATCGCCATTTGACATAGCGCAATTGTTTTTATCACGGCCTTCTGATTTCTAAACCATTTCTGATTGAGGCGTCTGACACATTTTTGTTGACGTCTCGTACAAAACAATTTCAATCAGTCAAATATCAATTTTGGTGAATAGACATCTAGTTCTTGCAAGAATTTGAATGTGTGCTGAAATGAAATATGCCGATTGTATTTGAATGTTGACACTGAGGTAAGCATCAATTTCTGTTATTTCGCGATGTAGTTATAAATGGTTTATAACTTTTACTGAACCATTGACATGAAAGTGCCTTGCCCGCACGCGCAGTGTTTAGTTCCGAATAGGTTAGATGAAGGTCAAATCATCAAATGGCACACACTGACACAACTGCTAAGAAAATGGCGGATTGGGCATGCGCGTTAAGTTTCTACTTTAGTCTATAAGTTTTGAAGTTTTGAATGTTAGCTGATGATATATTATACAAGTAACCAACATTTGACCAAAATTTTTCATTTTATTGATCAAGTACCATAATAGTCAGGCGCGTAGGAAGGGGGGGGGGTTGGGGGGAACTATCCCCCCCCCCACTCGAGCAGGCTGACCCCCATTCACCATGCAAAATTACGTTTAGTGTCCAAAAATCACATAATTGAATAAATTCTAAAAAAACCCTTCCGTGGCAACAATTGGAGGGTTTATAGCTTCAGTGTGTGCAATATAAAGCCCCAGAATCACTTTTAATTGGTTTAAATTCTAAAAAACGCCATGCGGGGCTGAAACTGGGGGGCTTCGCCCCCATGATTTAAATGTGTACCTAGCTGGTTAGAGATACAGTTTTAATGTAGATAAAGGTAACTAAGTGTAAATTTGTTTCAGTTGCATTTCACAGATTAGAAGTGTGATAGAAAGTACACACTATGATATTTTTTTCTGTTTTTCATTCTAGACGCTGAACCCTCAGTGGAACGAGGAGTTTTTATTCCGAGTAAGTAAATTGATCTTCAATAAATTAACCCTATGAACAGAGCTAACACTATAGTTTGTTCAAATCTTCTGTACAATGATTTTGGTGGTGAAGATGGCAACGAAAATGATGTACTACGCTAGCACCAACACAACAAAATGAAAATCAGCTAGAACTAGTGGCACATTCAAGTTAGCGGATTTTTTTTGAGAGTTTAGGTTGGCAAAGTGTGAATTCAGATGGAAGGTCTGGATGGTGCTGCTTATTTACACCCTAACGGCGTTGTAAGCGTAAATTGAACAGCCTATAGACATGTGCACACAGCAGGTACACTCCCCCAAATAATAAACGGTACTCGAAAGAAAATGAATTGACTGATTAAGGTTTGATGGCATCATCCCATGAAGTCAGTGCTAACGCATTATCTAACTCTTTTAGGTGAGCTCTGATTTCATTGATAATAACAAGGATTGATTGTCAAGGAACCGGCCCAGCAGCCAATACGTTTTGTACCAAGTACCGTTTATTATTTGGGGGAGTGTACATGAAATGTAGTTTTAAAATTTGTTCAATTGAATTGACTTGCCGCCTCAGGTGAAACCAGCGGAGCACAAGTTGGTGCTTCAAGTGTTCGATGAGAACCGACTTACTCGAGATGACTTCCTCGGCATGGTTGAGCTGACATTGTTGAACCTTCCTTGGGAGCAAGATGGCCGCTCTGTGCCCAACAAGCAGTATGTTCTCCGCCCTCGCAGTGCGAGATCAAGAGTCAAGGGGCATCTCGAGGTAACACGACATTAATTATTTAACCTTCTTTGGTGTAAGAAGGAATGGCAGTCACATGTTTCAATAGTTTCTACTACCTTTATCACAGACTTATCATTTGATCTAACAAATGTGGGATAGGTTCCCAGTCAAAATTGCATTTATATTTCTCAATTTTATTGTAAATGCATAATTCCAAGAGATACGCTTAATTGAAAACTTACCCTTTGAAGAATTTCGAACATTTCACAAACTACCTACAAAGAAAGTTTTTGATAGGTATTGCTTTTGGATAGGTGTGTGATGATAAATGTTTTTATTTTTGAATGTGGTGTAATGATTCAAAATGATTTCTAGGTGTACCATGCATTTGTGAGAGAGCCTAGCAGTAGCACCTCCGCACCAATAGAGCAGGACACCGAGTGGGAGATTGTGGAGCCGGATCCGGCTGGCCTGGCAGTCGTGGAGGAACCCGCTACGAGCACCAACGAGTCGTTGACTCCACTTCCCACAGGATGGGAGGAGAGGACAGACGCTAATGGCAGAACATACTATGTTAATCACATTGCGAGGTCTACACAGTGGGAGAGACCGACTTTTAAGTGAGTATCTAGGATTAAGGCTGTGCATCAATAAACATTTCAACAACAAAGATACCAAACTAATGTGCTGCAATAATTAGTGATAATATAACATCCCTTAGAGATATGGTGTAGTGGATCAGAGCCCTTTGATGATGATTGTTGATCCGGTGCGGTTCTTGCTCTGGCTGTTATTGCTTGTGTTGGCTCTAAAAAGGGCCGTTGGAAGCGACGTTTCGAGGAAGGTGTGTTCCTCATCCTCAGGCAGGCTGGGTTGGAATGAGCCTGCCTGAGGATGAGGAACACACCTTCCTCGAAACGGCCCTTTTTAGGGCCAACACAAGCAATAACAGCCAGATCAAGAACCGCACCGGATCAACAATCATCCCTTAGAGAGTCACCAAACATTCACTTGACTAGATTAACAGGTAATTCATTAATATCGTATATTGTATAAGTCAAATATGTTCAATCTCTGTCTACATTTTACAACTGCAGTCGAAGTTATATCTCCCTTGCTATCTGGCGACCACTCCACTAGACTCCTTGACTGTACCTTGGGAGAATGTGTTGGTGCATCATCACGTAACAAAGACATAGATTTCAGTAATATACGGAGCATGTCTACATACGGTGACCACTGCAAATGCAATATACAGTATTATATCTCTGTCTATCCCTTGGTTAGAATAGAACATCACATCACAAGGTTCCCATTCAATACACAACATGCAAAATAATACATTTTAATAATCAAGACAAGAGGAAAAAGTTGGAGGTGGTGGAGAAAAAGGGGTAATCAGGTTGAGACTTGACGAAGACGGCGTGTGTAGCAGAAGGGAGAAATATTGACCTTGGAGAGTTGGCTTTTTTCTTACTAGAATCCAAACGCTATCAGGGGCTGGTGGACTTCAATGACCTTGGATGCGACAAGATAAAATGACAAAGAAAAGATTAAGAAAAAAAATACCAATGCTGTCCAACGTATGCTTGAAATAAGCACCATGGCAGACAGTGTAAATCCAAGGTCAACCCATAAGATGCTGCATTGGCCTATTTCACGCATAAGTTGGAAGGGAGTAGGTATACTTGGCCAAACAAAACTTGAACGTTCAATAAATCTGATAGGCTGATAAATGTAAGATCGCACCATCAGAAGTCAGTCTAAGCGATCTCATTGTGTCTCTTTAGTAGGTGACCTCACATTTCAATGATAATAACAAGCATTGATTGGTTATGGGTAGAGCCAGTTTTAAATGGTGATTTTATTTCTTAAAATTCGTTTTTAAAATCATCAATTTCGTTTTTTGTGTTTTTTCTGGAAGAGGGATTTCGCGATTTTGTGGTGATATTAAATTGGTTATAAAACACATTGTAATAGCCCCCAGAAACCATAATTTGATGAAAAACATGTATGCCACTTTGGAGGAGGGATTGGAATGGATTGGTCATGCACTATTAGCACTAAAATAGGCTTGTCTAGAATGGCGTCTTTAATGCTCTGTACTGTCTTTTCCCCAACCCACATTATCTCTGTATAGATGATACATATTTAAAATTTCATGACGCAAAATGTATAGTTTGACAAGATATTTTCTTTCCCAATCCAACCATTTTCAGTGCAGTAATTGTTCCAAAATATCCTTCTGTGTAAGTAGACTATTGATAAATAGTTGCGACTGGTTGAGGGTGGAAAGGGGGTTGGGAAAACCGGTCGACCTTGAACAGATGGGGGCGCAAAACAAAGCAGCCTGGAGGCATCATCAACTGGTTAGACCTAGGTTAGACTGGTCTGGTTCACTTTGAGGGTGGGTAGCAAAGTGTCTGGCGAGGGGGAGGGGGTTGAGTGAGTAGCACATGGAAAGAAACTGGTTTCGTTTGTTGTTGTGTGACCTGTTAGGGGGATAAAAGCAGTAATTTTAATAGAAACCCTTTATTTCGTGGTCATTTCGCGGAAAATGTTGAATATCGCGATCAGGGTTGGATTTCGTTTTTATTCGCGATGTAAAAATGGTAGATTTGGGATCTATACACAATGAAATGGATTTTAGTAGAAAAAAATAGTGCAATCAGAACAATTCGCGAATTCGCGCATCACCATTTAAAACTGGCTCTAGTTATGGGACATGACCAGCAGTCATTCAAATTTGGCCAACGTTCAAGTTTTGTTTGGCCGAGTGTACCTACTCAGTTAAAAATATTCAATGTAGAATATAATAGCATCACTAATTACTAGGGACGTTGGCGGTTCCAAAAATCAGGAATCGGGTACCCGTCATAAATACTCGGGTCGGAATCGAGTAATTGAACCCTCCCTAAAAAAAAATAATAATAATAATAATAATAATAATTTTTTTTTTTTTTTTTTTTTTTTGGTGGAGGGTGGCTAGGTAAAGGGGTAGAGGTTTAGGTAAATAAACACGTGGCACTTAGCTGCGTGAGAGGAGAAAATGACCCTCTCTCAGGGCCATCTGTGTGCTTGTTTTTGAAAAGAATTTGAGAAAACAGGACAGGACGTGATAACATTCTTTGATAACTAACAACTTCAATCATAAGAAAACACGAATTTGTGCACCTTTCTACCCAGGACTCTACTTTTTCACTGAGCTACAGTGTGATTGAAAAAAAAAATACATACGCATTTTTCCCATGCTTCCTACTCCCGACACATGATTTCACCCCTCCTTCCCCATTCCTCTCTCACCCCCCAGAGCAAGCAAGGTCGTTGAGCTTCCCCTTGAGACGCAGCTGATAACTGTGCGTAAACAAATGTATTTCAACTACACTCTAAAAAAAAAAATTTTTTTTTTTTTTTTTTTTTTTTTTTTTTTTGGTACCCGCGATTGTTATTTATTACCCGAGTAATTGATTACCCGGAACCGCCCGGGTACCCGCCGACATCCCTACTAATTACTAATCAGGCATTGCAGACCAGCCAGCCCCTGGACCCAATGATGCATTTGAACATGATTCATGATTATTAATTATTATTATTTTAATTGAATTGTATTTTATTCTGCCCAGCCTTGCAGGAGCATGCAACGACTCTTCCGTGAGGGAGCGCACTCTTGAATCGGCAGCTACAGAGTTTCAGAGACGATTCCACATCAGCGTTGATGACAGGGACACCAACTCTACAGGACCTCGGGTAAGCATTAGGTACATCGTATGGTTGGCACGTTGGCATGGAATATGCCCTTTGATGTCGTGTACCTAACCGTTCGTAGATATTGTAACATGATTATTGGGCTGTTATTACTATGCATGCAGCTTGCTAACGAGGACGATGAAACTGATGATGCGGAGGACAATGATGATGATTATGATGATGATGAGGAGTATGAGGAGGTATGGGTTTGCTTATTGTAGTTCAGTTGCTAAACATGTTTTACAAATGTACCTACATGAATAAATTCAGGTATATACAGGTACCTCATATCAGGTATCCTGAATATCTGAATAACAATGCATTGACGCCCAGTTTTACAATATCTCAATTAAATTATAAGTACCTATAGATAATTTGTTGTCTCTAAGGCAATGGCCAATGAGTAAGTAAGTAGTACCTATAGCCAATGCTGTTTGTAGTTTGTAAGGAAGTTAATGGGATATTGTAACTGTCGTAGACGGTTTTGTTTCCAAGATATGATTGATTCAGTGCAGATTAGATACCTATGCAGTTTATTTCATCAATAATTAGGGATCTACTAATTACTAATTAATTCGTAATTCCTAATTACTTAGTAATAGGTAGTAGTTTAATTTGCCCATGAACAAGTAACTAACTATTATGTAAATGTCTCTTTCAGGCTGACTCTGTGGACAGCCCATCAGAATCACGTAGAGAATCAACAGTTGAAACGGTAAGAGCTACCGTATTAACTCGTGTATAAGACGCACTCGTGTATAAGACGCACCCTTGTTTTGAGAAGTCTATTTTAAGAAAACACTTAGCATGCGTGTATAAGACGCAGTAAAATGATGAAAAACATTGTGGGTTTTTTAATACTTGATATCCATCTAAATGTTGGTTTTCCAGCTAACTGAGCTATTTGAATGAAAATCACTGCTTGTTGTAAACAAACAGTAATTTCCTGCTTCTGAGAAAGGGGGGAGGGAAGTCTCTTCCCAGCAGCTGTTGTTTGCTCTAACAGGCGCGCACCTGCCTTTCCTCTGTATTCCAAAACAAACCAAACTCCCCTCCTCCCCTTCCATTAAGATCGCCATTCAACAGTGTTTAGTCTATTTTATGTCTGTCAGAGTAATGTTTTTCAGACGTAAACATATATTTTGTCTCCTGATCTAAATGCAAGAGAAAACATTTTGTTGCACACATTTAATATGTTAATAGTGTTGTGTCTAGACACAGTATGAGTAGTCCAGACAGAGTGAGAGGTAAAGGCAGAGATAGACAACATGTGGCAGTCTACCACAGCTCTGTTTACAAACATCCACCTTGGATTTACTGGGAAAAAAGCTTGGTATGCGTGTATAAGACGCAGGGCTGTTTTCAGAATCAAAATATTGACATATAATTGCGTCTTATACACGAGTTAATACGGTACATATACCTTCCTTAATCTTGTCTTGGTGGGGAGGTTCTTCAGTTTCTTCAGCCTTGAGTCCCCATGCCTACCGTTGACACTGCATGTTTCACGCACTGCAATGTGTCATCGCCTGGACCCTTACATAATACCACCAAACATTGGTGCTATGATGGTGCTGAGTTCAAGGTCGGTGATACTACGGGTTATTAAGATAGGTTTCACGTATCAAGTGGCGATATTAGGTAAGGGTCCTGGTGATTAATTAAAAACTAATGTGAGGGCCGTGTATTCTGACAAATTTCAGCTCAGTATTCTCGTCCATGTTATCCACGTTTTCTCATGCATTTATGTTCACTTCAATCAGTCTAATCATTCTTCTCCTTCCACTTCTTAATTCCATTTTTCTCCTTTTTAGTACCCTACTTCTCCCTTGTCTACGACTGTCATTGATGCCCAAGAAATAGAAAGCTGCAAATGAAGGAAATGTACAAAGTGTAGAGATTTCAAACTTATTCCTCAGTCAGAACATTTCAAATTTCTTTCTTTCTTCATTATGTTGTTGGGCTCAGTAGGGTACATTTCTGATTGTGATGCTCTTCTACCTACTTATTATTATTAAGCCTATATTCTCAACGGAGCCGAGGCTCCACTAGTGAGAATGTAATAGAGAAGGGAGGAGAGGAAACCCGGTACCGGCATGTAGCCTACTCCTGACGAAAGATACCAAGGGGACCAACGGCTTAACGTCCCTTCCGAAGGACGGTGTGACATTCACAGCACGGGCCTCCACAACCCGCGCCGTCGAGAGACTGATAACAGGTGGAGGGAGGTCGTCACACTAACCCCCAAACACCCCAGTCTCTCTGGCCCAACGGCAGCAACCTGGCAAGGCAGAGTTGAATGGTCACCCATCCAATCGCTGACCGCGCTCAATGTTGCTTAACCTCGGTGATCTAACGAGAACCGAGGTATCCAACACACCAGCCGTTGGCATTCACGTACTTAATGTACATATTGTTTGTGTGTTACACAGCCTGCGGTCCCCGTGGACGGCTTGCCTGCTGGTTGGTCCATGCAGGTCGCCCCCAACGGTCGAGCATTCTTCATTGATCATAACCAACGTACGACCACATGGGTTGATCCAAGGACAGGGCGAGCCAGTCCGATGCCCAATCAATCGCTCCCTCTGTCGACTAATAGAAATCCTGAGCCAGATGACCTTGGCGCCTTACCTGAAGGATGGGAAGAAAGAATTCATTCCGATGGAAGAATATTCTTTATTGATCACAGTAAGTCATCTTTTGAGTTGCTATTTTTTATGTATAGGTACTTATTGATATTTTTGGCCACTGATGACCAACTTGCATTTATCTACAGATTATTTGTTTATTAAAAATCAAAACGTCACGAGAATGAGAAATTTACGAAATAAATTGCATTGAAATATTACCTATTTCAGACACTCGTACAACACAGTGGGAAGACCCTCGGTTGTCCAATCCTCAAATCGCCGGCCCTGCAGTACCGTATTCTAGAGACTACAAGCGGAAATATGAATATCTTAAATCGCAGTTGCGGAAACCAAACAACGTTCCCAACAAATTTGAGATTAAGGTATGTCACACACCACAAGTTTGCAGCACCCATACTGCACAAGACAGTTGCGTAGGACGGAAAACCGTGACACATCCCAGCTCCATAGAAGTCTAAATCGTTGTGCAATGACACGGTCTTTTGTAAACATAAAGCAATAAGATGCATTCCTTCTACCATTCATCTTTCAATACAGGGCCCTGGGGGCCAATTCTTGAGTTTTCATGTTTTGAAACCATGTGTGGTTTCATTGTTTAAAACGTAAAAAAGTTGAAGACTAAGCAATAGTTGTCAACTTTTTTACGTTTTAAACAATGAAACCACACATGGTTTCAAAACATGAAAACTCAAGAATTGGCCTCCTGAAGCTTAATCTTAAAATTATTAGAAATGATTTAGTATCTACTATCTATTAATTTTGGTATTTGCTGTTAAACATCAATGATTCACATCTAATTTATTATAAATCATCAAGGAATGTTTTTTAACACAAGGTTAGGGTCAACTCCACCAGTAGGACCACACAACAATCTCAAGGCAAATAAATAGCTTGGTTGACATTGACAACATGATCACATTCCATTATGAAATTAATAAATAATAATCTTCTTCTGGTTCCGACAATGCTGTCAGGTCAGACAGTGGGAGCTCCCACTGGGTCTAGGGCCTCGGATCTCTTCCAAACCGGCTGGCCAGGTCTGACGTTTGATCGTCCTCCTTTTCTTCATCCTCGTCACCTTCCTCCAACTTCTCCACCAGCTCCCTCCAGATCCTCCTGTCCTCCCACCACTTATCTGCTTCCACTTCCTGCCACCTTTGCTGCCTGTCCTCCACGTCTTCTCTGATAAGACCACTCCACTTCTCTCTTGGTCACCCCACTCTTCTTCTTCCCACCACTGTTTCTTCAAACTCCTGTCTTGGGATTCTCTTGAGATCCATTCTTTTCATGTGTCCAAACCAACGCAATCTCTCTCTACCCATCTTGAACCTCAAACTTTCCACTCCCAGCTCCTTCCTAATACAACAGCTTCTCAACCTGTCCATCTTTGTCACTCCCTTCACACTTCATCTCCGCTGCCTCAAGCTGGCTGCGTTCTTTATTTCCAATCCCCCATGTTACTGCTCCGTATGTTAGTAGTATTGGTAAGAAATACATTTTATACATGAGGAGTTTACACCGGCGAGGGAAATCTTCGTTCCACAGCAGTTTGTGAAAAGCTTGGTAGAAGGACTATGAAATCAATATGTAATAAAAATAGGTACTATGTACATATTTGTTACTTCAATTCAGAATTCACATATGTAGGTAGGTACATAACTTGCACAAATTAATGTTAGAATGTGACATTAATGTAGTATGACAACCTATGTACCTACAACAAAATTTCTAGGTTTACATACCCCTGTTGTATGTATCATTACATTTGTTAGAGGAGGCGATCATCTAAATAACTAAGTACACACTCAACAAAAGATAAAATGGTATTCAAAGTAATCGGATTGTCTGAAAATGAGTTGATCGCTACCTTCAGAAGAAGACTATGTATTGTCGCCAGTTTTTCGCTATAGCACATTGGTTTTCCATTATCTAGGATACAAAAGGCATTCATTCATTGTATGAGAGTTAAGCTCATCACTTTCTTGTCAAGCTACCTAACCGTTTAATGACTCCCCAACCCCTTCTCTTTACACTGTTGTCAATCTTAAAGTATTTCGCACATTCCATGGAAACAACATTTAGAAATTCTTCATTTGGCATCTCAGCAACCCTGCCCTCACCACCCCAGTAGACACAATAGACAGAGATATTTACCACCGGACACGCGTCAACCTGTCACTTGAACATGGCTTAGCCTCATTGTTGGACTTTTCAAAGGAGCCGAATGTGCTATAGCGAAAAACTGGCGACTGTACTACATCTATATCTAGTAGATGAGCTCTCATTAATTAATTCATTTTTCATTATCATTAATGGATTGATTGTCAAGGAACATCGTTATCACTTATCAGTCATAAATTTATTCACATACCGTTGAACGTTTTGCCGAGTGTACATATCAATCATGTGCTACCTGATTGATGTAGCACATGAATACTACTTCAAATTCAAAGGAAGAGAAAACAATTAAATCCTGTTATGCTGTTATTTACCTTTGTCTCTTTGAACATGAGCAGTTAAACTATTTAGCAAATTTGCCGAATGAGACCTACTCTTATGTACATTCTGTTTTGTTGTTTTAGGTACGCCGACAGAGTATCTTAGAAGATTCCTATCGAATCATTAGCACTGTGAATCGAGTGGAGCTGCTCAAGACGAAGCTGTGGATCGAGTTCGAGGGAGAGGTTGGCCTCGACTACGGTGGCCTTGCCAGAGAGTGGTTCTTCCTCCTCTCCAAGGAAATGTTCAACCCTTACTACGGACTCTTTGAATATTCAGCCATGTACGTTCAGAATGAGTTTATTACTACATTCAATATTCAAATTGCTGTTCATTGATGGTTTATTTAGATTTTAGAATTTGATAGTAAGCCAGCCTTGCTTTCATATTTACATTTTACACTTACTACTCTGCACCTATTCTAGTAAAAAACCCAATCTACGAGTAACTAGCAAATATCTGACAAACTGACAAATATCTATGTTGTTCGGTTGACCACATCAATATTGATTCTTATTTGCAGGGATAATTATACCCTACAAATCAACCCCTTCTCTGGACTATGTAACGAGGAACATCTGAACTACTTCAAGTTCATTGGCCGCACAGCTGGCATGGCAGTCTATCACGGCAAACTACTAGATGGTATGCATTTGCTGTTGATCTTTATTATATGTATTCAATTATTGGGTAGAAAACACAATAATTGTTGCACGTTAATATAGTTTTACAGTAGGTACCAGCCTGCTGGATTTAACTCATGTGTTTCCGAGGCCTTGGTAAGGTAGCAGGTTGCGGACAGTTCTTCAAAGTGTTTTTTTTTCAGTTTTGTCTAAAAGCTAACAGAATTTTAAAAATCACATATTAGTGACCATTTCAAGCATACCTATTAGACTAAATAATGCAATGCCACACAGAGTAATTCTGACCTCCAGTACAACTTCAAAGTGTTGTATAAGAAATGTATCTAGAATAAATCATATATAACAATTTGAAGTCACATATTCTACCTGAGGTCATAATGTACTCTAGTAGTGTGTGACATACTTTAGTCTATGAAGCAAATGAAATGGTTGCTAATGTATATCAGATTTTTTTTAAATTCTGTCAAAATTTAAAGAAATACTCCAATAAACTGCGCGTTTTTTGTTACCGTACGGATTCCTCTTGAAGAAAAGTAAAACCTTTGTAAAACCTGACCTATTTGACCTTCATACATTAATAAAAACCTGACCTGTTTGACCTTCATAAAATTAATAAAAATGTCGTCTTAGATATGATATGAGCATGGAGTTGTAGTGTCTACCGTTGTGTCCGAGTATAAGTAAAAGTAGAAATGAGTAGTGTATAAAGTAAAATTAACTGGAATGGGTTTAGCCTGTGTGCAAAATAAATGATTTATCTATGTTGAAAGTACTTCTGATAACTAGGTATGTAATTAATTCCTGTTTTAACGTTTTTTAGCATTCTTCATCCGTCCATTTTACAAGATGATGCTGGGAAAGACGATTGACCTGAAGGACATGGAGAGCGTGGACTCCGAGTATTACAACTCTCTGTTGTGGATCAAGGAGAATGACCCGTCGGAACTAGAGCTGACGTTCTGCGTCGACGAAGAGAGCTTCGGACACTTCTCTCAGCGAGAGTTGAAGCCAAACGGTGCCAACATTCCACTGACTAATGACAACAAAGACGAGTACATCAGCCTCGTCATCCAGTGGCGATTTGTCTCGCGTGTGCAAGATCAGGTTAGCATTTTCTCTTGTGTAAAACGGTGGTTTAGCGGTGGTGGAACATCTGCACTGATGCAAAAATAATAGAATAGAATTACTAAATCATATTGTTTTACCATGTATTTTGCACAAAACTGAAATGAAGCTGCCAATTTGTGAAAGATTAACATCTTTTATTACCTAATGAAGATAACTAAGGGCAGGAATGAAGTAAAAGTTAATACCTACTTCCTTCGAATGGGAATATTCCCTCTATTCCTCTTAAGTCTCTGAACAGGTGCTATTCTCTCAGCAGAATTTCCACTTCCCTTTTTAACATTTAACAACGTCTCTCTCGAATGGCTTTGAGAGAGATATATTCACGTTGTGAAAGGAAGTCGAAGTGCTAAATAGTCATCGTGTATAGTCAGGTACTCGGACTCGCAAGAGTTATATGGCAACCCAACCTGCTGATTAAGAATGCGCCTCGGTAGCTTAATGGTTAAAGCATAGGGACGGTAACCCAAAGGATCTGGGTTCGATTCCCAGTCGGGGAGCGCGTTTTTATTTCGCAGGTTACCTCCGAAACACCATCCCTAAGTGAGAGATTCACTAAATTTGCATCATTATCTAGCAGAATAAAGTTCCAAGAACTTCCTAATAAGTAGGTACAACGATTAACTCTGTACATATCTTGTTTTTAGATGAACGCTTTTCTCGATGGATTCAACTGTCTGGTACCATTGGCTTTGATCAAGATCTTCGATGAACATGAACTGGAGCTACTGATGTGTGGCATCCAAAATATAGACGTCAAAGACTGGAAGCACAACACTCTCTACAAGGGTGACTATCATGCTAACCACATTACCGTGCAGTGGTTTTGGAGGGTCGTGCTTTCCTTCAACAACGAGATGCGTGCCCGACTACTGCAATTTGTCACAGGTACGTTTATTCAATACTCATTTCAAACGAGGCTATGTTACCATGCCTACACTCATAGCAGCAGTAGCGTTTGTTACGAATCTATAAATGGAATGATAGCTCAAGTGTGCAGTGCAAGTTGGACACAAATTTCTTTCTGAAGAGGCTATTTTTAATTTTCTAGCATCGATTGTCCGACCTATTAAATATTGTTGCGTTGCGTCATGAGGGCTAATTGTGACTAACGCTGTAGTCTTACACTCGAGTAATTTTGTCATTTTGATCTTTCAGGAACATCTCGTGTGCCAATGAACGGCTTCAAGGAGCTATATGGCAGCAATGGACCGCAACTATTCACTATCGAGAAATGGGGACTACCAGAGAACTACCCACGAGCCCACACATGTTTCAACCGGTTGGATCTGCCGCCTTACGAGAGCTACCAGCAGTTGAGAGATAAACTCATCAAGGCAATAGAAGGTTCACAAGGATTTGCTGGGGTCGACTAGAGACGGTATGTTCTTAGTCTTACCCGTTATTGGAGAACTGAGCAGTTATGATACTCCTGCAGTAGTGTTTGATACCCAACGTTATTTATGTTTTACAATAAGTAATCATGTAAAACATGTTTGGGGTAACTGAAAACACTATTGCACTAGTATTATCGTATTGCTTTTAAAGATATTCCCCGTTTCCTGTTATTTATTATTATTACCATCTTCTATGCATAAAAGACAATTGTTTACTTACAATTAAAACATTGGCAGCATTATGCTCTGCTTGACTTGTAGCTTTTAAAACAGTCTTCTTATACACAGTCAAGATTCATCGACTTCATTACTACATTCATACTAGTGAGAACGGTTCTCTGACTCCCAAACCGATAACATTGACCAAAGTGAAGCTTTTTCAGACCCTTTGTTTTGGTTTTTTTCCGGAAATCTGGCATATGTTATTGATTTGAACGACATCTATAGTGTAACGAGTGAATTTACTTGATCACCGAACTGTGAAGGTGGTTTGTTCATATTATTACTGCAAATTCTTCTTCTTCTAATGTCGAAAACGCTTCACTTTTATTGGTGGACTGAGTCTACCTGTGTCATAGTGTTAGTGTATATCTATATATATCTCTCTCTGCCGTGATACAGTCTATGTAAACAAACTACATATATCTCCAAATTTTACAATCTTTTTATTATGAATCTAATATCATATTATTTGTGCAAGCATTAGTAAACGATCATTAATTATTGTTAAATATTCCAAGTATTTTCCAGATTCTCTACACTGTTAGTGTGTTTTGACACTTGGCTTTTCACTTAATAAATTATGATTGTCATTCCATATCTAATCTTACTATAATACATAATCAGCTAACTGCACCTATGCCGCTATGCTGGTGCCCTGTAAATATATTACAAATATGTACATACAGTTTACTGTTATATGCCTCTCCACCTTATTGTGATACGGAGAGATTCTTTTCATGGGAGCTTGAATAAATTTAACATAAGACTTTTTATGGAGAGGTTTCATTACTATGTGCCTAATCTAGAACCCCTGTGCATTCCCTGTTGCATTCATTTTTCGTAATAGTAAATTAATTTCCTGTTGTTCCTACTGCCCGACATTGGTAAAACAATAAACAGTAGTAACTTAGGTAAATGCGGGCTTGGAATAAAAAAGTTCCATCAATCTCATAGATCATCATAACAGATAGAACATTATGATTTACTCGAAGAAAGTCTTAATTTCATCTTTTCAATGTATACCTAATCATAGCTTTTAGTTTAACCAAACATTTTCTTGTTCTTTAATATTCTGTGTTTTTTTTTGCAATTTGTAGTGCTATACAAACAGACAATAGATAATATAAATTCTATAGTAATAGATGAGATAATAAAAGTATGTTTAAGTTTATTTGTAAAGCTGAGTAGTATGTACATTGAGTTATGATTTAAATGAAGCTCATTGAATGCGGCATAAATAAAATGAAGTCTTGTTCTAGACACTTGAGGAGATCGCGGGATGTGATGAGATGTGATTACAAGTCTGGGCTGACATTTTTCCGTCTGATGTATCGATTGAAGTAGTCTGGACGCCAGCATTTGCAGCTGCCCGGTACCAGGAACCAATCGTAGTAAAGTCGAACCTGAAACAAAGGTTTACTGAGACATTCTATTCAATTTTAAGATTGAAATTACTTTTGTCAAGCTATGTTACCTGGAAGCAGCCAATGTCATCAACTCCGTCACAATTAGAAGTCTTCTTCGCTGCTTGTTTGACTTGTGCAGTAGGATCGGGAGCTGGGGCCACGCCTGCGCGCTTGTGCAAGTACTGTTGGTAGTTCTGGAAGTCGTGTACTGGCGGAGGGTTGTCGGCACTGATTGGATCACGCCATCTGGTGTTGGCTGCAGGCATGGGAAGCACCGTGTCGGGGTAATAGATCTCGGCGACCAGTAGAGAGGTCCAGCGTGGGGACGACAGGCAGCCTCCATCCATGTAATAACATTTTGACTGACTGTAGGACATAGACAAATATTGTGTTGTAGAACCTAGACAACTCATCATTAGATCTTTACATCTGAGTATAAGGTTTCTTACACGCAAGTGGTGACTTCTATGGTCTGTGTGAAGTAACCCTCGTATGGAATCTGGACAACATATCGCCAGATGCCTTGATGGTTTCGGGCGAAGACAGGTGTGGCGTAGTCGACCTTGGCTGGACAGGGTGTCGGGGGTAATGCATTGTCTGTCGGACGGATGTCGGGTTCATTGTCGTCCCGCCGCTCGGCCATGCCAGAAGCCAGAGATTCACCATTCAGAGCCTTGTATAACATGCAAAGCCTGAAAAAAGTAGTTGTATTCAGTCACAAATATTTCTACACAAAATTAAATTTTATAATGGTAGGTAACTATCCTAGTAACAATTTTGAAAATGTAGGTATCTATTGAGACTGTAAGTTGAACATTTCCAAACAATTCAATGACCTTAAGTACGTGGAGCTATTTATAACCCCATAAATTGACCATAATTATCCTACATTTTAAAATATTTTTCTCTTGAATACGTTTTGAATACACTTACATTCCCCCTCCATTGTCGCAGAACTTCCTTGCTTCGGGAAGGCTCTTGCGCGATTCCTCCTCGCGTTTGCTGCGATGCCTGCGTACTGGACTTATTCTGCCAAGAGAGATGCCATTAGTACAAGTGTGATGTAGTTTTTGCAATTTCTGTGGGGCATTGAAACACTCACGTATTCTGATATGTTGGTGGTTCCGAAGGCTCCGCCACATATTGAGCTACTTTAGGCAGCGTGTCGTCAGCTTTCAATATCGGCAGCGTCTTGCTGAAGAACTCGAGAGTTTTGTTCTTGATCAGATCACTAGAAAGAAGCTACTATTAGTCTCTTTGAACACTTGGTTAGGTGAACTTGGTAGTTATTAAGTTTTCAGGGTTCAAAACACTTTTAAATAAATTACAACTTGGCTTCTAATCAATAAAAAAAAAAAAATTAGTTACTATGTGGTAATTTTTTTATTTTCATTTATTTTTTTATTTCCACATATCTTTATGTAAATCTGGAGAAAATAGATATCAGTAAAATCAAATTGTGTAGTCAATTTTTGAGCTTTCACATCTTCATTGTTTACAACTTGAAAAGTTGACAACTAGGCCTTAGCCTTTAACTTTTTCAAGTTTTATACAAGCAAGTAAAAGGATTCGAAACAAATGGTGTATTCTCAAGAAATGGTCTCCATGGAAAAATTTTGTTACCAGAACCTGGATGATTTCTGGATTAGTCTATTTAATGTATCAAGTGACACGTACAAGGGATATGCCTGCCCCAGAGTGTTCCTTCCAACTGGGTTCTGGGGGATGAATCCTTTATTCAAGTCCCCGCAGAGATTGTATCCCAGGGCCTTCTTGTCTCCGTCGTGTAGTCCCGGGCACAGCTTGTTGGAGTACACGTATGGTCCGGGCTTGACCTTAGGAGGCTCTGCATTGGGAGACTCGATGAAGGCGTAGTAGCCTTCTGGCGGCTCCTCGACGCCCCCAACAGCCGCAACCAGCAGCGCACAGAATAACTGCAGTTGCATCAGAGACATGCACTTAGTTACCTTGAGATAAGAGATCAGTGGCAGACCTAGAAGACCAGAGGGCCTTGTTGACACGAGAAGATGAAACCTAACAGTATCTACAGGCTACTCTTACACTATTGGCATTGGCAAAGCAATTTTTACTAATACAATGAGGCAAGTGACTTCAAGTGAAATGTCATGGTCTAAATCCAGGTACAAGACCACCATGTCCTGGGATGGATATGGGATGTTCCCAGGTACGCGTTCAGTATTAATCTTGTTGCAGATAAATAAAATATAGGTACCGAACTATGAAAATTTGATATGTTTAAAATTATTTTATTGTTTTGGGTTTAATTGAAATTTAACATTAAAATCTATAATAATCTGTAGTCTGTAATTTCTGCAGATAAAATGAATCTGGATAAATTGTCTGAATTTCCGTAAATGGGTGCCTCCTTCATCTTTGGGAAAATTTAATATCTGAAAATCCCCTTCGTTTAGAAAGAAGAGAATGCCACCAAATTTTTGCACCACAGTATATAATTTTGGATTTGTATAACTTGTTCAAAAAATATCTATATAATAATGAATGATAGTTATTGGGTCAGTGTGTAAAGCCATAGACATTTATACTCACTGCGTTCGTGAGTATAAATGTCTATGATTTATCTAGGATTATAGTTTTTAATGTTATATTCTTGAGGAATGAGCGCATCATTTACATTTGTATTTAAATGAAAGATCGATATTTGGGGGGAGGGGTGGGGGGGCTCCTTGCCGACATCCATATAGTCACGCAGTGTGAATTGCTCCTTCCTTCCCCTATTTCAAATAGATGAATCCGCCACCTCCAAAACAATCCACAATAAAAAAAATACAATTTCAACGGGTGATTCATAAAAACTGTCGATGACTAATGGTTAGAGGAAAATGAAACATTTTTCCATAATTCAATATTACAAACAAATCTGGTCACTTCACGAATCTATCAGAAGATCTGAACCAAAAACGTGCTGGATTTTACTTGTTGAAACTATTTGATTTCACAAATGTCTTGCAATAATGGCGAACTCCGGGCTTCTATTTTGATCAATGTTTACCATGGTTGGGGGGAGGGCTGTTGAGAGGAATGCAGTGCGTGCTCATTATTACGTCATATGTTCCGTAAACTAACTGTAACCGAATCCTCAGCGGCGCCATCTGACCTTGCGGCCAATGACCTCTTATGAACTCAAGGACTTTCAGTTTTCCAGAAAAACAAAAAGATGCTCTTATTTAATGTCCCCATGCAACACATCACTAATTAAACTTAGTTGAGTTCCGTATACGTAATGTAAGTTAGTGAGTCAACGGTACAACTCGCAGAAGCGGTCTTGCTAAATGAGCTCCAGAATCAAATCAGGTAAGTGACACTCTCATTTCTACCACTCGAGTCGTTCTCCTGACAGATGAGTGGACCTTGTCGTAATTTGGCACACCCCTCGACACAGCGCCCCTCGACAGTTGGACTTACCGCGATCGCCCTCCACATGTCCGAGACACCCATTGTTCCTCCACGTTGAACGTCCAATGACCAACTGAACTGACTGACTTCTTCTGTTGAGAAGGAAGGAACGGGTGAAGCGAGAGAAGACTACTGTACACGTATACTTGGAATACCTTAGGGTCATCATGCTTATGATGGCATGTGATTTAGTAATAGATCGCTTGGTAGTCACTTTTGAATTTTTCTTATTTAATTTCCCAGTTGGCAATGAAGGGCATGCATTAAGTGGCGCCGACTACGTGGGTGGGTGCTCCGGGGCTCGAGCACCCATTGGAAGTTTTCGATGGGTGCTGACTGCTGAGCACCCATTGAAATAATGCTAAGAAATCAAATCACAAATTAAATTATTTATTTCCCTCTTAAAATACAGGCGCGTAGGAACTTCATTTTGAGTGGGGGGGTCAAAATTATGGGGATCAATGAATGTGAGGAAAAGTAGTCGTCGTTACAATGGGGTCTGGGAAGCCCGCAACCCAAAATGCCCCGCAGGGCCTTTTTTGAATTTTTGATACAAAAGAATCGAATTTGAAGCTATTTTTGTATATTTTTCAAAGAAATTTACAATGTGTGAAATGCAATATTCTGTGGAAACTTTAAGAAATGTAATATAATTTGTAGCTATTTGTTTTTAATACCCATTATTGGCCCCGCAGGGAATTTTTTGGGTTTTTGATGCAAGAGAATCGAATTTGAAGCTATTTTGGCATCGTTTTCAAAGAAATTTAAAATGTGTGATATGCAATATTCTTGGGAAACTTTGACAAAATGCATTATAATCTGTAAATTTTGTTATTCGATAAAATCCCTAAAGATAATCGATTATGAATAGATTTTGGAATTGCTTTGAAAACGGTGCTTATTCGGTATCATAGTTTAACGTGTAATTATTAAATTGTATTCATGAGGATGATCATGTTGGACAAATGAGTTATTGTCTAATTGGATAATACCTCTGTTCAATTAGCTTTGCAAAACTTGGGAAAATTTTGAGAATTCAACCTCATAATGGTGCAAATTTGTGCATTTTTGGATCTCTTTATCAAAATTTGTGTGTATCTGGGGGTTTTATCTGGGGGTGTCAAGATGAAAAGTGGGGGGGTCATTGACACCCACTCCCCCCCCCCCCTTCCTACGCGCCTGTTAAAATATGTATTAAAAATATAGGTAGGTACCTGCTAAATTAATGAATCGATTTATTAAAAATCTTTAGAACTCAGAGATAATATCGTTTTTTCTATACTTGATACCTAATTAACTTATAATAATTTTAATATTCTCTCTCCCCCCCCCCCCCCCCCCCCCGTAACTTGGCCAATGGGAGGGACGGAAGAAATGAAAATGCAATTGCGGAAATGAAGTTCCTGAGAAGTGTGGCAGGAGTGACGAAGATGGACAAGGTGAGGGGTGCAAAGATTAGAAAGGACCTAGAAGTGGAGTCTCTGAGATTTAAACTTGGAAAAGAGAGGCTAAGATGGTACGGACATATGAAGAGGATGGGAGAAGAGAGGTACCATATAGAGAGGCAGAGCGTGCAGCCAGGGGTGGCAGAAGAAAGGCAGGAAGACCCAGAACTAAATGGATCAACGGAATAGAGGCAGCCGCAGAAGAAAGAGGAGAGTGTTGGGGAGTAATTACAACAGAGAAGTGTTCAAGTTCAAGTATCTTTATTTTGTCAATTAGGTACATTAACAAAAATGGCGGCATTCATTGTTTTATATTAATTAACATAATATACAATGGTCTTCCATACAACCTGGTGGGGAGACAGAGAGAGATGGAGGGAACTGGTGGAAAGAGAGGAGACTGAAGAAGTGGAAGAAGAGGCTGAAGAAGTGTGGAGTGTCGGACTTGGCAAGTCAGCTCTGAGAACACAAGTGCCCTAGAACATTGGTGGGGTGGGATCCACCCACCCCCTAATCCAGGGGTCGGCAACCTGCGGCTCCTTGGCGGTTCTTGAGTGGCTCTTTATTATTTAAATAAAGATCAGAAAATGAAAATTTTGAAAATTCGAAAACATTTGGAATGTTATTTGATTCAGTTTGTTCATTGAGTGTCCCAGAATCACTTTTAAATTATAAAAATTATAAAAAACGCCCTGCGGGGCAATTATTGGAAGGTTATTTGATTCAGTTTGTTCATTTTAGAGTCTCAGAATCAGTTTTAAATCGTTGACATACTAAAAAATTGCCCTGCGGGGCAACAATTGGATGGTTATTTAATTTAGTTTGTTCATTTTAGAGTCCCGCCAGAATCACTTTCAAACCGTTGAAATTCTAAAAAAGACGCCCGGGGCGGGGGGGAGGGGGGCAACAACTGGTGGGCTTCATTAAAATATCAAAATAAACTAGTCAATCAATTTATTATTTTTGGAGCACTATATTTGATTGCCTCTACTGCGGCTCCCATGATTATATAATTTATTAATTTTTGGGAAATTGGCTACTTCCCCAAAAAAGGTTGCCGACCCCTGCCCTAACCCGACAGTAGTTGGAAGCAGGGTCGCGATATTTATTTATTATTTATTGATTTAATATTCCCTTTTTTATATATTTTTAATTTGGGTGATGTAATTATTAACCCCATAAAAAACACTCCGTGTAAAAATACCAGCCAAGTCTCGTAACTAAAAAAAAATATAAGAAATCTAAAAATTCAGGCTAAAAAGTAGTGATATCAAAAAATTTGCCAAGTCAAAATTTTTCAAAAAATACTTTGCGCATCGTGCATTATAAATAGTATAGAATTAGGTCGTAAATCAAATATCATCAACTATACATATAATATATCTAAAATGCACTAACAACACGATGCGCCATGTATTTTTTGAAAAATTTTGACGTGGCAAATTTTTTGATATCACTACTTTTTAGCCTGAATTTTTAGAATTCTTATATTTTTTTTAGTTTACGAGACTTGGCTGGTATTTTTACACGGAGTGTTTTTTATGGGGATATCACTCCTTTTTTCAGTTTATTCTTACAACTTATAACACCTATTGTGTACCAAAGTCTATAATTCCTTTAAAAAATAGCCTCTGTGATTTGTTTGCTCAGAAAAGTTTTGCTTGTTACGATGTATGCTAGCTATAAATAATATGCTATGAAGTATAGCGAAAGTTTCGTTCCATTCGGTCCAGCCGTTCTCGAGTTATGGCATCACTTCCGGTTTTCAAAATGGCGGCTGACATCACTGCCACCTAAAAATTGTATTTATAAATGTTATGAAACATTATAAGCCTTCTGAATATATAGATTTTGTTATAAGAGAAGATTTTAGTTAGAATGGGCATTTTTATGACGTCATTTCCGGTTTCGGTATAAGTACATGTCTATTTCGACTATTGATATTTTATATAGATGACCGTCCGAATCGTTTGGCGCTAATTTCGTTCCGATCGGTCCATCCGTTTTTGAGATATGACGGCACTTCCGGTTTCAAAATGGCGGCTTCCGGTTGGTTTTACAAAAAGGCACCTCAGACGCCAAAAGTGCATATGTGATAAATATTTCAGATCGATCGGCTCAGCCGTTTAGGCTGTGGCGGTGATTGCGGTGTTTCCTGATATCATCATCATCATTGAGCGAGCGTAGCGAGCGTCACCACGGTACTCTTATGGCACTTTCTCTGTGTGTTTGTTTGTTTTTTTTGTTTTTTTTTGTGGTCACAGCCCAGGTCAAACCGCTCAAGCAATCGATCTGAAATTTTGTACACATACTAACGTACTCTATGCGGTCCCTGGGATCGTTTTTGAATGGGCTCCCGTGATTGGTTCAAATTTAAAAAAAATTATCTTTCGATTGTATGCTTTGATCAATTTGAAATTTAGCAAAAACATTGCAACAAACATTGTACCCAATCATAAAAAGTTTCAGCCAAATCCTCCCATTGGTTCAAATTTAAAACCATTTTTCATGTGATTTTTGACATTTAAACTAGAACAGATTGACCGATCAACTTAAAACTTCGCGTGGTCATTGGTACCAACATGTTAGGTATTTTTGCCAATTTTCAGTATAATCTGTCGTTATTTTCAAAAGTTTTGTCATTTTAAGGTCATTTTATTCCATAATCTTGAAAAATGTATACTAAATTGTCATCCCTGCCTTCTTTAAGCTTCTGTTCCAAGGCAAGGCCTGTAGAGCAGCCAAGCTATTCACAATGTACAGTAAAATGAAAGCATTTTTGAGCTAGCGCATAAAATCGAATGCAGTACGAAGGCCAAATCCTCTAATTGGTTTAAGTTTAAATAATGTCTTCTGATTGGTCGACAATTAAAATGTTCACATTAAGTTCAAATCTTGCATGGTGATCAAGACCAACTTAATATTAAATTTTACATATTGTAAGCCCAATCAGTCAAGTATTAATTGTAATTTTACGAGTTTAGTATGGGATGTCACAAGAGATTTCTGGAGATAGTATGTAGGTAAGACTTCACGACACAAAGGATCAGTTATTCATCCAGAGTATTATGGAGATTGAAAAATTGCAGAGAATCGTCTTGTGCCGGGTCGTGCATCGTTACTATGGGGATGTTGCATGTTCTGTGCTCGCTCATCAACGCGTTACACTGAGCGTTTTCCTAGTCAGATAGGTTTTAAAAGGGGTGTAATTTCACTGTTTTTACGGCCCTCTAGCTCGCAAATGGCATAACCTGTTGTCCCCAAATTTGGTATATGGGGTGGGGTGGGCCATAGCTCGAAATAAAGATATTTTGCAACAATGTGAGATTTTCTGATTTTTAGATCCAGTAGGCCGAAAATGCCATGTTGTTGCTTACAGTAAAAGTGTTTGGTCTGCTCCTCAGTTTATATAGGCATTTACGGTATGTTGAGTGAGTGTGAGTGTACAGTACGACTTGGCTGGGTGGAGCGACCGCTCCACTAGATTAAATGTTGAAATATTGACTAATGTCGTAATTGATAACATTGTTAAAACTGCACTCAAAAAGCATTAAAACAGCAGTATGTCCACATTAAAAAAATTAAGTTTAGCGCCACAGAATCACTTTCAAGTTTAAATTGTTAAAATTAAAAAGAAACGGCCTACGGCATTGATTGATTCAGTTTGATTGATTCAGTTAGTGCATTTTGTTTAGTTTAGAGACCCAGAAACACTTATAATTTGTTTAAATTCTAAAAAACGCCCTGCGGGGCTAGAACTGGGCTTCGTCTGGTAAATAAGCTTATTTACCTCCATGGTCTGATGGGGTCTCAAGGTGGTTGAATTATTCACCGTCCTTGATGGGGTCTGACCATCATCGGTATGGCAGCCCTCCCATGATCATGTGGAAAACCGTTCATATACGCGCCTGTCGGGCACCCATAGGATTTTACAAAAGTCGACGCCCCTGCAACTCATTTACTCTGACCAGTGACCATGGCTCTGAAAATAGACTCAGTCATTTGACATAGAGCATAGACTCATTTGACATAGAGCATAGACTCACTGACTCCATTTGTCCAATATGATCATCCTCAGGAATAAAACAAGTTTGTTCAAGTTTCAAGTTTCTTTATTTATTCGTGTACAGAGTGGAACAATCTGTTCCCGGTACAATACAACATATAATGTATAAATATATATAAATAAATAAATAAAGAAGTTACTCCCACTTAAGCGGTGCTTGTGCGTGGGCCTGCTAAATAAATTAAGTATGTAATTATTTTAATTATTTTACTATTTAAAAAGGTAGTCAAACTCTGGCTTCAAAACTGCCCCATTGAGAAACTGAACAAAACAGTCAACACATCTGTATAACGCGGAGCGATCTCTAAGATGTATACCAATTATACCTATTGTATTCAATTCTTATCAGATCTACGTAACACCTTTATCAACCCATACCTGCAATGTAAGTAGTCATGTATGTCAGCCCTTATCATAGAGTAACTTATATAGTTCATATAGTTTTATATTTTATTTTATATTAATTTTATACATAGTCTTATTTCTAGTTACCTTATCCACCAAATTTTCCGAACATCTAAAATGATGAATTTAAAATAATTCCTTTGACATGTATTAGTTCTTAGTTTGTATCCTAATATTAAAATTTAACTGTGCCATATTCTTTCATATTATCTAAGTTGATCTATACATCATCTATCCTTAATAATTAATCGTTTAAATATTTGATTTATATTTGATATAATATTTGATATAATATTTGATATTATATTATATTTAAATATTTTATTAAATATTTGAAGTTCCTTCTTACTGGGGTAGAATATTTACGTGTACCATGTACTGATTCCAACAACAATCTAGTGGAGCGGTCGCTCCACGCCAGCCAAGTCGTACGGCGCGCGCACACTCTCATATAAAGGCTGGAGCAAACCCACTTTTACTGTAAGCATCAAAGTGGCATTTTCGGCCTACTGGATCTTAAAATTGGAAAATCTCAAATTGTTGCGAAATATCTAAATTTCGAGCTATGGCCCACCCCACCACATATACCAAATTTGGGAACAATAGGTTACGCCCTTTGCGCGCTAGAGGGCCGTGAAAACAGTGTTTTAGGGCGGTTTTCATAATAATCTCAGTAGTAGTAGTAGGGTGGAGCTAAAATATGGTAAACAGGCCACAGCCTAAACGGCTGAACCGATTGATTTGAAATTTTTACCACATATGCACTTTTGGCGTCTGAGGTGCCTTTTGCTATAACTGGTTTTATGCCGCCATTTTGAAACCGGAAGTGACGTCATATCTCGTCAACGGTTGGCCCGATCGAAACGAAATTTGCGCCAAACGATTCAGACGGTCATCTATATGCATTATCAGTAGCAAAAGGCTAAACATTATGTTAAAGAAACCGGAAATGACGTAATGAAATTTGAAATACATTTATTGGCTTTTTGGCAACAAAGGTTGATCCGATTATTTTGATATTTATGTAACGTATGTACTTTTGACGTCTCATGTGACTTGTTATAAATCAACCGGAAGCCGCCATTTTGAAACCGGAAGTGACATCATATCTCAATAACGGCTAAATAGATTTCAACGAAACCAGCGCAAAACAATTTAGACGGTCAACTTTATGTTTTATCATCAATAATATTTGCAGTTTCCCATACCTAAACCGGAAATGACGTCACACATTTTAATAATCTCACAAATTTACATGTTGATGCAATAAATATACTATTTCAGACAGCTTATAATAAAATGTAATCATGTTTCAAATATACTTCAAGGGGTCAGAGATTTCAGCCGCCATTTTTAAACCGGAAGTAACGTCATATCTCAAAAACTGGTAGACAAATCGGTATGAAACTAGCGCCAAACGATTCGGATGGCCATCTCTATGGAATATGAACAGTACAAATAGAATTTTCCTATTTATGAGACCGGAAATGACGTCATTCAAATTTAAAAAATTATTATAATCCCCTCCTATATAATAAATACGTATTCAGAAAGCCTAAAATGATACACATCATTTATAGATATACATTCTATGTGGCAGTGCAGTAAGTTCAGCAGCCATTTTGAAAACCGAAGTGTTTCCATATCTCGGAACTGGGTTGACTGATTGGAATGAACCTTTGCTATTCTTCGTGAAAGATCATTTAAAGCAATTATTTAGGACCATACGCTGCTATTCATTAGTGGTAACGAAATTGTAAAGGGTGATGATTTTTTAAAAGAAATTAGTAATTGTTCATTTCATATGTGTCACAAGTTGTTAGAATAAACTAAAAAAAGGAGTGATATCCCCATAAAAAACACTTCGTGTAAAAATACCAGCCAAGTCTCTTCATCTAAAAAAAAAATATGAAATCTAAAAATTCTGCACTGAAAAGTAATGATATCAAAAAATTTGCCAAGTCAAAACTTTATTTGAAAATCAAAAAATACTTGGCGCATCGTTTTTTTTAGGGCATTATAGGTATACTATGTATGTATATTTCATGTATAATTTATAATTGGTTTATACTTCCAAGCTATTTATGTACACGATGCGCCAAGTATTTTTTGATTTTCAAATAAAGTTTTGACTTGGCAAATTTTTTGATATCATTACTTTTCAGTGCAGAATTTTTAGATTTCATATTTTTTTTTTAGTTGAAGAGACTTGGCTGGTATTTTTACACGAAGTGTTTTTTATGTAAAGAATACTTGAAATACTTGAAATTCCAAAACAAATACAGATTTTTTTTATTGAGCTCATTGCTTTTGCATAATCGATTCTCTTTTACTAGAATTTAAAAATTTCCCTGCAAGTCTACTAGGGATTTTAAGATTATATTGCATATCACACATTTTAAATTTCTTTGAAATGAATTATTAAATAGCTTCAAATTCGATTCTTTTGTAAAAAAAAATCAAAAAAGGCACTGCGGGGCAAGGGAGGCAAGCCCCCTTGCCCTTGTAGCGGCGCACGGCCTTTCCCTGACATCCATCGATCCCCGTTAATTTTGACCCCCCTCCCCTCTCATTAAAAATAAAGTTCCTACGCGCCTGCATCTACGGCCCACGGGCTTAGTGTGTTTTGTGATAGTACTGTATCTAGATATTGATATAATTATACAAATGATGGTATGCAGTCGTTATAATATCAGTGTATGCAGTATGCACCTACATTATGCCTATGCACCTACATTATGTTTATGCCCAAGCTTACTATCATCCTAGATTATGCAGGCATTCTTATTTGTATTTTCCCGCATTTTTTAGATATTAGTTCAAGACCGTGCAAGACTAACATGCATTATTAAATTGATATTCAAAACATTAACTTTTACGAATTAATTTATTAATAATTAATATACAATTTTAAAACAATTTTTAAGTTTAAATATTTTGTTAAAGTATTTGGGATTATTTATCTAGGATTATAGTTTTCTATTGACTTTGTTTTGTTATCCAATGAAAACACAGAAAGTCAGAAGGTGCGCTCTGATTGGAGGTCTTAAACAGTCATCACGGCTATCCTTTTAAATCTTGTGCTAACGGGCAACGGCCATTTGTAGGTCTTGATTTTGTTTGCTTGTGTATTCTGTAGTCTCTATATTCTAGTTTTTAATAATTCCTTAATACTCTTTGAGATGGCTACACGTGAATTAAACACTGCGAAGGTAACTATTAATCTAGTTTATGGTTGTAGCTAGCCGTACGTAATTAATTTCCTACTAGAGAGGTTAAGAGTATGGCTAACTCATTCTACAAGTGGATTCAATGGCCAGTATTTCGGCGTTTCCCTAGCCAAGGTAGGCTAGCCTATTTACTTATAGTGCCTCTAATTCTTAGGGAGAGGTTTGTTCTACCTACTACTATAGAACCCATACCTACCAAATGTAGCATTGATTTGTCATGTGACTTTCCTGGGGGCACCCTCTAATTATTGCGTCGTAGGCCAAATCTTGACAAACTGACTTGATAAGCCTGGAAGTTCGATCATGTGTGGTGTGGGGGCATCAGTGAAGCTTGAAGAAATTCAAATGGACAGAAATCCTTCATGCCTGCCTTTGTGCCCAGGTCGCTCGGTTTTACTTGCAAATTGGCAAGTTAGAATTGCGGTGTATGAGCTGCAGGCATAATGCATAAGGGCAGAGCAGAATGCAGATTGGGACAGAAGACCCAGTTCAAGAAATTTTACATTTTTCAACCAGACCCTGTGTACCTACCTGTGTACACATTGTGTGCATGATGTCAATGCGTCATAATGTCGTGTGTGGCATCAGTCCTAACGAAATAGCATTCAATTAGCCAAATCATTTTATTATTTACCTACCTAGTTTGGTCTGACTTCAGGTGCCGTGAATTCATGGCAAAGTAGGTAATCGAATGATCTTGAAATTACCCCTCTGGCCTTGAACTGAACTACACCGGGTGCAACTGTCTTGTTTAACTGGGAAAGTGTGTAGACGTTTGGTATTGCCTGGTGTTACACTTGTTCACTGAAATGCTGGCAGAGTTGCCATTCCTCTAGGTCATTTAAAATGGAGTGCCAAAAAATGTGATGAGAATATTGCTGGTTTGGTGACATTATCAAGCAGTTTGTCAGTTATAAAAATGAATGTAATATGTTTATGGAACATAATTGACAAAAATCTGTTGTTATTATGTAATGTATTATGCATTTTTTACTAGGATTGCAGCTATTTACCTTCGCTTTACTATTTGACTTCAGATGAATGCCGAAAACGTTAATGCGCTGACTAGAAAAGCTGTGCCAACAAGAAGAGGTGCTCTCGGTGAAATCGGCAACAAAGTTAATCTGCCAGGTGCAGCACCTGCTACCAAAAAGTCAAGTTTGAAAACGAAAGTACCAGCCAAAGCTGTAGTACGACATGCGTCAGTGTAAGTTACTTTCAAATTGAAAATCGGGACGCATTCATAAGTCTTTTTTAAACAATTCTCTGCGTACAGAGCCGAGAAATACTTGTTTTTTCTCACCTCTAGTAGTTGCTAACGTGGCAATGTAATCTTCAAGCATAACAATTATTTTGAATGGATCATCATAGCCCATAGGTTCCTTTAACCCTCCAAGTGCCAACGTCGATTTTTTCGACACTTGAAACTGTATTTCTAGTGCCAACGTCGATTTTTTCGACACTTCGTAAAATTGGGGCCCTAAATTTTATTTAAGGGCGCACAGTGTATTTTATTGGTGGATTTGTTTATTTGATCAATAGTGGATCAATTGTTGAGCTGGATCAGTCGGTAAAATTACTTTAGAAGGCCGTGAAACATGATTCATAAAGATGGTGGTGAATTCTCGCCTATTGTTACCATGTGTGCAATTGCGCATGCGCAACTACTAAAATCGACTTATCTTTTATTCTATTGCATATAATTGTTTGATTATTTTTTTGGTATTTCTCAGCATTGTAAATTACATTTATTTTGATAAAAACGATCATGGTCATTAGTGATTATTTTGTGCAAATAATTTGGCAAAATACCTTTTTATTTGTAATTAAATTTTATACGATTAATTATATTTTTAATCAATTGATTTTTCGAAAAAAAACTAAAATGTCATGCACTCATATGATTCTTTGGAGTCTTCTGAAACTTTTAAAACCAATCCCAATATTGTTGATCAATTATTTCATCTTCAAATTAATTTTCCCAATTATGTCCACATTTCTGCTAAATAGGTCTGGCACTATACACTTTTTAGCCTTGGCACTTGTAGGGTTAAGTAATTGGAAACATAGCAGTACGAAAACTGGGGTGACTTTGGCCACTTAAGGGTGACTTTGGTCCAATCCAAACTAAGAAAAACGATAAAAATCGTTTAAAATCTATCTAAATATTAAAAAGCATAAATTTGATGCCTCAATTTTTTTTTTTTAGTAAACACTTGGATTTACACTTGACAATTCATAAAACGGTAGGTATTTGAAAGAAATGGATTGTCTGAAAAAAATGTGATGGCATCATCTGATAACTAAGTCTATCATCTAGGTACCTCTAGTAGGTGAGCTCTGATTTCATTGATAATAACAAGGATTGATTGTCAATGAACCTGACCAGCAGCCAATCTGTTTCGTTGAAATACCGTTAAATTATGAATTGTCGAGTGTACCTACCTACTGTACCTACCCACTATTTAAGTGTTTTTATTTATAAATTATAATATAATATTAAATATTAATACTAGGTATAGCCTTAGTATTTATATATTTATTTGTACTATAATTGTTACCATGCATTGTTACAACTTACAACTGACCGCTCTATTAATGTTCTACTGCCACATTAGCATGGAACGGACTATACTATTATACCCTAGTGCAGGGGTCGGCAACCTCTTTTGGTCAAGGAGCCAATTACCCAAAAGTTCATAAATTAGATAATAATGGGAGCAACAGCGCAGTAGAGGCAATCAAATATATACCTAGGCCAATTAAAATAATAACTTGCATAATTTGCATTCTTCTAGTTAATTTTGAATTTAATTTTGTCAAAGCCCCCCAGTTGTTGCCCCACAGGGCACTTTTTAGAATTTCAACAATTTAAAAGTAATTCAAGGGTGCTCTACACAGTGAAGAACAAACTGAATCAAATAACCTTCTAATCGTTCGCTTTTTTCTTCGAATTTTGGAATTTTCGATTCTTGGTTTTTATTCAAATTATAAAGAAAGAGCCAATCAAGAACCACTAAGGAGCCGCTATCATAAAGTTGGCGTCAAAATTTAAGCTTCATATAATTATAGGTAGGTACACCCACTTCCAATGTTCCTCCGATCGGTTTCCCATAAACCAACATGGGGATTTGACCGGCTTCTTTTGACGCTGACACACTAGAAAATAAACAGAAATAATTACCTACCTCTTACTTTTCAATTTCTTAATCTCGACTGGGCAAAATGTGCTTTAAGTGTTATCGACCTTTGCATATTACACCGCTTCCTTCATAAGCAATAAGATCAATGATCATTGATCATTGCTTAAAATTGATACATACAATTTTTTTAAATGTTAGTTTTTGCCTCAATTCAACTTGAAGAGTGTTAGTTTCCAGTGTTGGGTAGGAACGGAACGAAATAGTTCCGTTCCTAGGAACTAGTTCTTTTTCGTAGGAACTATGGAACGTCTTAGTTCCTTTTTTCTAGGGAGGAACTATGGAACGGTTTAGTTCCTTTTTTTGAGGAACTGTAACGATTTTTTCTAAGTTCCTTTTTTTTAAACTTGACTGTACTTTTACTCCGAAAAACTGCACTCGTCTAGAAGCCACATATTATTTGGTTAATTCTGTCAGAAATCAGATGTCCCTCTAGCTATTTGGCATCTAAAAATAATCTGCTGTGATACAGTGATTCAATTTTTAATTTGCAGATTGCATGTGCTAATGTTCCAATTAAAATTACAAAGGTCTTTAAAATGGAACTAAAAGGAACTAAGTTCCTTTTATAAAGGAACTAGGAACGGAATAGTTCCTTTCATTATTGAAGGAACTGGAACTAGTTCCTTTTTTCGGCGAGGAACTTGGAACTGGAACTAGTTCCTTTTGAATTAACCAAATAATATGTGGCTTCTAGACGAGTGCAGTTTTTCGGAGTAAAAGTACAGTCAAGTTTAAAAAAAAGGAACTTAGAAAAAATCGTTACAGTTCCTCAAAAAAAGGAACTAAACCGTTCCATAGTTCCTCCCTAGAAAAAAGGAACTAAGACGTTCCATAGTTCCTACGAAAAAGAACTAGTTCCTAGGAACGGAACTATTTCGTTCCGTTCCTACCCAACACTGGAAACTAACACTCTTCAAGTTGAATTGAGGCAAAAACTAACATTTACCCAACACTGTTAGTTTCCTTCCAACAGAACAGCATGTAGATTGACATCTGAAGTTCTAAGTGTTAGTTTCCTTGCAACAGAACAGCATGCAGATTGACATCTGAAGTTCTATTCTACTACATCGGCAAGAAAGTAGTGTAGGTAAATAAAAATTTACATTTTTCTTTAGTGTTCCATCTAAAGCCATCGCAAAGCCAAGACCTGTGCTCAGAGCTGCGTCCACAGTGGTTCTACCCAAGGTGTCGGCAGCTGCAACCAGCAAGAAACCATTGTTGCTAGTAAAGACCAATAATGCGACGAAAGTGGTCACCCTCCCGGCGGAGGCCAAGACAGCATTGGCCACCCAAGAAACTGCATTGGCAACCCATGAGACTGCATTGGCCACCCAAGAAACTGCATTGGCCACCCAAGTACTTCCACCTGATTTATTGGACGATGAAGAAGACCCATTGCTGGTAGCAATCTACATCACTGATATTTTTCAGTATCTGAAATATTTGGAGGCAAGTAATTTTTTACATGAATGTTACCTACCCTAAAAGGAAGAGATGCTTTTAACATGGATGTACATTCATTCTAATTTCTGAATTCTTCAAATGTCTGGCGTACCTACACTCATAATTTATGATTTCCGTGAAAAACAATTACAATAGTCACGTCGTACATAACTGCTATTCTTGAAATATTATCACGTCATAAGGCTTATGCCTAGTGGACCTTATGATGTCGAAAGTTATTTATTAACTTTAGTTCATGAGGTACTGAGTAGGTAATGATCAGTGTGTAGCCAATTTTTTATTGTCATTTTGAAAGTCTCTTTGGACTCAACCATGGCATTTCATTGAGGATTGCTTCATTGCAAAAATCTTCCATATTTACCTATGTACCATGTACAACCATATTTTTCCCCTTATTTTGCTGTATTTTATCAGCCAAAATACCCTTTTAATTGTTACCTGTACGTTCAATTGTTTTACTACATACATCGTACCAACCAACAAACATTTAATTGATTCTTGCGATCAGCTCATTTTTGTATCTGATTCACACAGTCGTACATACACTACCTAGCAGGGATTGGAACCCAATTGAATATTGGTTCCGGTACCGGTTCCAAGTTTTTAAACATACGGGTTCCAGTTCCTGGAAAAAATAAAATAACGGTTCCGGTTTCATTTCGGTTCTATAAACTTCCAATCGGTTCCATGAAATTCAGACAAAAATTTGATTTATTTTTTTTAAATCACGTTAAATTGTGAACTTAAGGCACAGAAAGTGATCATATATTTGAAACTATAAACCATTTAAACCATAAATGGTAAAATAATTCTTTAAAGAACCCTTATGGAACCGTTATCGAACCCAAATAAATGTAAATTATAAATAAAGTTTCCGGTTGCACTTAAAAAATTAATGTGGGTTCCAGTTCTTATAAAAATAACGGTTCTTTTCGGTTTCGGCTCCAGTCCCTGCATACTAATACTTCAATATTCTGTAATTTGTGAACTTCAGTCCTTTTACATAATTACATACAATTATTCCAAATGTGAGCAAGTGTTGATGTATTTGAGGTAAAATCCCAAGTCAAATCTTGTGCGTGATTTGAATGAATTCCAACCTGGTCGCAAATTTAAAGTGTGTTCTTGACCTTGTACATACAAACTTGAAACTACCAATGTAGAAACAGAAATGATTTTAAAAAATTTCTCTCCAGGACCAATACAAAGTACGCCCCGATCACCTGAGCGGTCAAGACATAACGAGTCGAATGCGATCCATTCTTATCGACTGGCTGGCAGATGTACACCAACAATTCAAACTCCTGCCAGAATCACTCTACCTCACAGCGGCCATTATTGACCGCTTTTTGCAAGACTACAGAACCATCGAACGGAAGAAGCTGCAGCTGGTTGGAGTGTCAGCTATGTCTATTGCTTGCAAGTATGAAGAGCAGTTTGCTCCAGACGTCGGGGACTTTGTCTACATCACGGACAATGCTTATACAAAAAAACAGATACTGGAAATGGAAGGCTGCATTCTTCAAACTCTCAAGTTCAACTTTGGTCGGCCTGTACCACTGCAATTCTTACGACGTTTCTCAAAAGTCAGTCATGCTAGTCCCGAGGTACACTTTTTGTCAAAGTATTTTTTAGAGCTCTCATTGCTTGATTACTCAATGTGTCACTTGGCTCCGTCAATCGTTGCCGCTGCAGCTTCGTTCCTATCAATGTGGCTGCTGAATGAATACAAACCATCTGTCTGGAACAGCACTATGGTGAAGTGTTCCACGTACACTCTGGACGACATGGCACTTGTTGTCCGGCGGTTGGCGGTCGTCGTCGTGAAGTCACCAACGTCCTCGCAACAAGCAATACGCAAGAAGTATGCCAGTGCCAAGAACCACAGTATTAGCTGCAGACCGGAGTTACAGAGTGAAGAGCTGAAGAAGCTGGCGAGTGGACAAGATGAATGAGGACATCACAGGCTCTCTTATGTGTGGCATAACTTGGGAGGAACTGAGACATTTTGTATCTAGCCTTTTTCAGTGCGTCTTACGACTATGTTAATTTTCACAATTTTTCTTAGGGCTTTCCTACCAATTTTTAGTTCTATATTTTGTGTCCAATAACTGTATTTTATCAATTAGTACTTATTAATCTACTTATAATAATCAGCAAATAGGCTTTGTATTGTATTGTTTTAAATAATAAGAACTAATTTTTTTCTTAATGTTATTAATATCTGTTCTACAAGAGAATGGAAACAGAATAGACGCAAGAATGCTACATTTCTTGCATTTTGCACTTTTATTGTCAAATAAAATAAGCATGAAAGCTCAACGCGGCTGATTTACCTTTTAAGCGGACATTTGGCATCATTGTCAAGTTGCATGAACAAAACCAACAATGCAAACTTTGTGTGATTCTGTTTCCTTTCTCTCATGGGATGAATATTGCTTGTCTACAAATGATAAGTAATTTTAATGTTTTTTTTTTTACATTTTGCTAATCATGATTAATTTAAGGACATGAACTGAAACACATTTCTACATTTTTGTCAACTTATAAATGTTTTTGTTCATGCATGGAATTACGTAGTGACTTTAACTTCGTGTTAATACAGTGTACAGATGTACAAATTACCTACCTACATTAAAATTTAATGAATATTTGAGATTGATCTTTCTTGGCACTATCATACCTACCTACCATTGGGTCAGATTCCTTTCTTGTTTAGTTGCACTTGCTGGTGCATAACAGTAGTTCACTGAATCTCAAAATGGATGTCCATACTTCGGTATTAACTATTGATGAAAATCTTTTTGAAGATTCTTTTCGAAGAGCAAATTTTATTTCATACATTTTGAAGGTCAAGGAATTGTCAATTTCATAACTGGAATTTTTTACGAAATACATTTTAATTAAACAGAAAATAAATAATCATAGAGACCTAGATTTATCTTCAAATTGAAGTGAAAAGTAAGCTACCATTTTTTGTTAGGTATATGTAGTATATGTATTGCATTTTTCTAACGTAACCACACAACTTCTAGCATAACATTTAAAAAAAATGGAAATATCTCGGTTTTCGTTATCCAACTTTTGCTATGATTTGAAATTTTCCTCCATTCGTATAGTACAATGAAATATCCGCTAGGTTTTGATTTTGTTCCATAATCTACAAGGCAGTGGTTTTTACTAGGAATCAAAATGGTCGTCATCTGTTGATTGATAAGCTTGTTGAATGTTGCTCGTGCTTTGAATTAAATTATAAAAGTTAATATGCTCGCCTTAGGTACCAAAGTGTTTATATATATTATATTTTATTGAAGGACACGTTATCATACTTTATACATATACCTACCACGGTGTCCATAATTGTGTTTGTTTTGTACTCAGGTTCTGACATTAGGTGAACCTCCTACCCCCTAGGCTTACCTACTTCTGTGGAAAGACCTACCTACCTTATATTACACAATTATATAATAATATACTGAGTTAGTAGCACAAACAGGCTTTAAAATCAGAAAAATGCCTCGACCTCTTCCGGAAACTCCAGGGTCTGCAGGTTTTGTTAGTAAACCTGCCCGAGGCTGGCTCCATCCTGATCAACTCATTACGAAGGAGGGGATTAGCTATGCTGTTAGGGTAAGTGAAATCTTTTACCTACCACCCACCATCACCACAGTGATTGTGGAAATAGGCTATGTCAATATGAAATTGCGCTTATCTCGCGGGAGAGTACCGGACACTATTTACTCGATTTCCTAGGTAGGTAATGAGTTGTTGATTAAAGTTTCTAAGATTATCGAACATTACATTTGTTTGTCTCTGTAAGAAGTTGCTTCCTGCGATAGCGGATCTGTGAAGCAAAATTAAACTGATGGCTGATGCTTCTAGGTCTGTAGGTACTCTGAAAAGAAAGGGTAGAATCGATTGCTGGGTGGTGGTGAGTTTTTTTCCAGGCCTGGGGAGACCCTGGTGATTGAGTAAATGATGACATTAATAACAAGGAAGGACTTCAAATAATTTTTGTGATTAATTAGGTATTCGAGTTCCACAGTCTATGGTGTGACCCGAGGGGTGCTGCCCTAAGGCCAGGTAGGACCAACTTTGGATTTAGTGGAATTTAGTGAATCCTATTGGCTGTGGAATTCGCGCTAACTGGATTCATTGGTTAACCATCGATAGTTACCTAACTTAATCCAGAGTTGGTCCTACCCGGCGTAAAATAGTTTGCAATGGCACGATGATATTGAGTTGATGGTCTTTCGACCGAGGAAATGGCTGGGGAGATGCGACTGTTCCCTCCAAGCCTGATGTACAAACTAATCTGTAATGACAAATGAAACATGCGGCAAATGAGAGAGCCTGGGTTTGGGTCCCAGTTTTGTCATCACACTTCGATTGATCAAATGATCAGTGATCACACAATCTTCATTGTTTATTTCTTCCAAATTTCCATTTATCATTCATCCAATCTTAATCAACTTTGATATTAATCAAATAAGATTTTGTGAATCTATGATAATTTAAGTTCAGCTTGAGAGACAAATAGGTAGGTAGTAGGTAGGTAGGTACCTACAAAAAGTTTATTTTAGACTCGGTGTCGGTGTAGACATTACCTAGAGTACTTTGATGTCTAAAGCTCAGATATTTTGTGAAACTGGCTAGATGATTGTAATTGGTATGTACCTCTACATATGTTGAACAGATTGCATCTAATTATGATTTCCCTTTCTGTTCACAGTACATAGGCTGTTTGGAAGTTCATACATCAATGAAAAGTTTGGATTTTGACACTCGCTCTCAAGTTGCAAAGTAAGATCAATTCCTTTTTCTAAAATTAGCTTTTGCAACCTGAAGTCGATATTATTCCTAGTTTACATTTAAAAAGAAAGAAGTATGAACTAAAAGTAGGTACCAACACTTTAGCTCTTAGTTTTCAAGACTTCATGAAGAGGTTGTGAAACACGACACAACATATCAATATTACATCCCGAACATTGTATAGTTGATACAGCCAATAACACGTCTGTTTGTGCCGTAGGGAATGCATTACACGTGTGTGTGAAGCGGCAGGTTTGAAGACTCAAGACAAGAAGCGTAAGGTTGATAAACATGTTTGCCGAGCCATCTCAGATCGGCCAATAATGGATCATGCCGGGGCCAATGTTAAGCTGAACATCTCGAGCAGTGGTCTCGTGTTGGCTACACTGGAATCTGGCCAGCCAATTGCACGACACGATATGCCTCGAATCTCATTCGCTTCAGGAGGCGATACGGTATGTACCTAACTATGTAAACTATTCTAAATCTACTACCCACCTGGAAGCAGTTTTAGAACTACCTACTAAAAAAATCAATTTGTTTAAAAAATTGCTGGACACTGGTCTGTGGGAAAACCTGTGTATTTTAGTAAACGTTTAAACCCTGTCGAATGTTACATACATTACACATGTAAACACATGTAAACACAATATGTAAACACATGTAAACATGTGAGGACTAGTGATGTAAATTTTCAAGAATCTTTAAAAATATTATGTTTACTAATACTAGGTAGGTACTTATTGGTTTGTAAGAAAAAATATCTGATTGGTAGGTAGAATAGTGAAAATTACCCATTGGGTCCCATCATGATGAAATTTTGCATGGTCATCAATCATTATTGAGTGGATAGTGAGACCAACATTTTATCATGAGGTACGTAGTTAGTTACACATTTTCAGTGAAATTAATAAACCCAACTCAAGTATTATTTAACATTTTAACACAATCCACTCAATTAAAGAATTTCCATGTACCTACACTCTGGAAGAATTGAATAACAGATCTGTGTGCCGTTAATTAGGTACTTTTCCATAATTCTCTTGACAGCTGTTTCAAAACTCTTAAAATGGCAACAAATGTAGTGCCTACTTGCCCGATTGGGTTGAAAATAAGTAAAATATGAGACCTAATGTTGGTCTTAAAATTTTATCCATTTACGTAGGAATTGGCTGAAACTTTCTAACGTTTTATGAAAGAAATGTTGTTCTGACGTAGAACATTTCAAATTGATTGGATCCTCCCCTCAGAAGTTTTTTTTTTAAATTTTAACCAAGCAACAGAGTTCAAAACAATTTGGGTCTGTTTGACCATGGTCTAAAGTGCATTGTTTGTTTATCAGGACACATTGGACTTTGTGTCATACGTAGCTAAAGACACGAAGGACTGGAGAGCTTGCTACGTGCTGGAGTGTGGCGGAGGTCTGGCCCAGGATGTGATCATCACCATCGGTCAGGCCTTCGAGCTGAGATTTCAACAGTTCTTGACTCGACCGCCGCCAGATAGAGACTACTATAACGATCTACCAGGGAAGATCCCCCCAGAAGCCGGGCCGCCACCAGTGCCTCCGCTGCCCACTGTTCGAGGTTGGTTCTTAGTGCCCTACACAGTCTGCTCAACACAACCACTAGGATAGACGTAGTATTAGACTTGAGTACTGACAGTATTATACAATATATTGACATACAATTTGTTCAAATCTTCTTTACAATGACTATGGTGGTGAAGATGGCAACGAAAATGATGTACTACGCTAGCACCAACACAACAAAATGAAATCAGCTAGAACTTAGGTGTCACATTCATTAGCTGATTTACTTTGGAGAGTTTAGGTTGGCAACAGGTGGAAGGTCAGGATGGTGCTGCTTAGTTACACCCTAACGGCGTTGTAAGCGTAAATTGAACAGCCTATAGGTACCTAAAATGAATCGAGCAAGCTGGCTCAGGTGAAAGCACTCAGGACCCTTACCTAATATCGCGAAATGTTGGTGCTACGATGGTGCTGAGTTCAAGGTCGGTGCTACTACGGGTTATTAAAATAGGTAGCACCGTGCTAACTAGCACCGTCCTATCATTTCGTGATATTGGTTAAGGGTCCAGAGTACAGGGCTTGCACTCTGGAGGTATCGGGTTCGATTCCCGCAGCTGTTCTTCCTTCCTGACTGATGTTTTTAATAGTTTCCCTAGCAGTCAATAGGCAGAAAGTAGCTGGAAAGGATAGGGCATTAGCTAAACTTTCTCCCAGTTGGATTGCGCTACCATCGAGACACATCTACTCAAAACTAAAACGCGCAAAACATTTTTGACAGGCATTAGATTAGATGATGTAGGTACCTACTTACTGTTTAGATCCATATTTTACTCAGGAGGGCTATTCTAACAAGGTGGTGGGTGACACCGTAACAATTGATACGAGACGAGAAGGAAATCTAGAATAACCACCCAGTATTATAAAATAATATAAAAAAAATATTGCAATTACTAAATCAAAATCCATGTCATAACGGAACAACACCTCCCCCCCCCCCCCCCCCCCAAGAAATACTCTCATTTTAAAGTGACCTCCCTCAATGCTAACTAGTGACCGACCTGCATCGCCCTATCCCAGGGGTCGGCACCTGTGGCTCCTTGATGGTTCTTGAATGGCTCTTCTTGATAATTAAAAAAAAGACCTGGAATCGAACATTTTTAAAATTCGACAAAAACGCCCTGCGGGGCAACAATTAGATGGTTATTTGATTGAGTTTGTTCATTTTATTTTCCTAGAATCACTTTGAAGTGGTTAAAATCCTAAAAAAACTCCCTGCGGGGCAACAATTGGAAAGGTTATTTGTTTCAGTTTGTTATTTTAGAGTCCCAGAATCACTTTTAAATTCTTGAAATTCTGAAAACGCCCTGCGGGACAAAAACTGGGGAACAACGACTGGGGGGCTTCGTCAAAATATCAAAATAAACTGGTAATTAAAATTTTATTTTCGGTGTATTATATTTGATTGCCTCTACTGCGGCTCCCATTATTATCTAATTTATGAATTTTTGGGAAATTGGCTCCTTCACTAAAAAAGGTTGCCGACCCCTGCCCTATCCCTTATAGTTAGGTTACCTAAAATCGTTGCTAATTATAATATCTGCTCCCTTCTATTACCCTTTCTTCCACCATTCTTCATCGTTTCGTCGTTATATTGCAGAATAGTATGATCGTTAACACCATTGAAAGTATCTATTGACGCTAGTATCTACTAGTGTGCTTATTTAAGGAGTGGATATTGAATTGTTTGATGTATGTTAAACACTTGCATTTTGTGGTTTCAGAAGGGGTCACCAGCAACCTAATCGACTTGAACTGTGAAGTTCAGGCGCCAGTCCCAGCCCCACGCAGAGAGCACGATTACGTCAACGACGTGCGCGACGTCTTCGACATGCGTGAGTTTATCTTCTCCATCTCCATACTTTCAGTGTCTCAACAGGAGCCCAATTCTTGGAAATACCTACACGTTTTCAAACCAATTTACATTTTAAATTTTAATCAATCCTACAAACACAGAGTTGAAATAATGGAGTCCAATCATACCCTCTTACCCAGTCTTCATCATTAACTCAGTTTTAATTCATGATTTTCTGTCATTCTTCACTGCACTGCTTTTGGCAGGCTTAAATTGGTTAAGTTAACATACTTACTGTTCTCATTGTTGTATGCTTGGATTTTAATATTGCATTTTAAGACGAATCCAAATTGAATAATTGCATTAAATATGCGCTAGATCTCTCCTGCAAACACTCACAGTCCCAGTTTTTCAGTTCATGTTACGTTAAAATCATAAGAACTCGACTCCACACATTCTTATGAAGCAGTAGTCAAAAGTTTTCTTGCGTTTTCTTGCTACCAGAACCGTTTGGTTCTCTGATCCGAGTGGAACTCCAGAAGGAGCCATGGTTCCATGGACCGGTGTCACGGCAACACGCAGAGAGCTTGTTATTGAAGGTAAGTTTCTTATCGCCGGACGTAAGTTGCAGATTTCTGTTTGGCATAATATAATACAATGACTGACTTTACAGGATGGAGATTTCTTGGTACGCGAGTCTCAGGGTTCCTGGGGACAGTATGTACTAACTGGTAAGTTCTGCAATAACTTGTTTGTGGGGCATATGTATAAAAGTAAAAGTGGTTGGTTGAACTTTGATGGAAACAGTCGAGGGAGGAGGTCTGGGGTTGTAAATTCGGTTCGGTGCATTTTGGACACTAGTTGTCTCCTCTTATCAGTACAAGAATATCAACTTTTAATATCCATAAAGTCTAGATATATCTATCTTGGTGAATATTGAAAGATATCTACACTTTACAGATGTATCACATTTTGTTTATCCAGCATGAGCACTATCTTGATGGACCTTATGCGGGAAAAGCGCGTGGGAAAAGATGGAACTAAACGAGAGAATGTTTTGGGGGATGCGACCGTGTGGCACCATGGCTTTTGCCGTGTGCGACCGTGTGGCTTGTGCTTTAAGGCTACTTCCCAGCAACTTCCTAGTTGGAGCATTATTTCAAATTCAAAATTTATTATTGTTTTCAATGATTTTGAGCCGATTAGACATTGTAAATACATTAGTATAGATTAGTATTACCTAGTGCAGTCAGGGAAACTAGACGGTTCATACTCTGCCTCTCTCTGACCCATATCATAAACATGTTTTTATATGGAGCAGAGAGAGATAGAGTATGAACCATCTGTTTCCTTGACTAGATACAAGTTATGGTAAGCAATAAAACAATTGTAATAAGTACATTTTATAGATGAAATATTTTATTAATGGATTATTTGAAATGCTGGTGGTCTTTCACATCTTGTTTTCTACCATGATTAAAGACGGCGGCGGACAGAATGAAACTTCCGATATTAAACATTATTTTAACCCTCTTAGTGCCAAGAGCCGATATATCGGCTCTGAGAGTTTGTGCGAAACTTGCCAAGGGCCGATATATCGGCTAAATTTTAAATTAAATCTCGCGCCTCTTAATGTCTTTGGAATGTTGAACTGCTTGATCGACTGGGTTGGTAATAGTGTGGTTGTTTATTGAAAAAATGTTTGGTGGCGATTGTGTACAGATTTCTTACTATTTTGACGCAAAATGACATTTTTTTAATTCAAAATGGCGTCTACTTTTGCTGGCATATATTTTATACATTATTTCATAGCTTCTGTAGTTTTAATCACAAAAATATGAAATTAATCATGAGTGTTGAGAAAATATCAGTAAATCTAAAAAATATATTCACTTAGTTGGGAAAAATTCATTACAAAATTTGTGGCATAATAAACATTTTTTTTATTTTTTATTTTTTTTTATAATCCAAATAAAAAAATAAAACATGTACAATAAGAATAATCATGAACTAAATTTTTGTCCAAGTCCTCATTATACTTTTACCACCATGTAAAAAAAAATCAACAGTTTTGGTGAAGCACAAGCAAAGATATCAACTTTTTACTGTGACTCAACAATTTGTGAAAATATGGCCTGGCATTCTTCGCATATATACAGGAAATAATGCTGGCACTAAGAGGGTTAAAGCATTTTGGAGGCTTTGGGTGGCTTTGAGTAAGTGATTTGAGGGAAATAATACAAGAAAAGTATTCGGTAAGTGTTATTTCAGTTGTTATTATCACTCAAACATAAATTAACCCCAAAACGTGAGTTGCCTAACAGTAAAAGCCACACGGTCGCACACGGGAAAAGCCTATGCTACATGCTACACGGACGCACACGGGAAAAGCCTATGCTACATGCTACACGGTCGCACACGGGAAAAGCCTATGCTACATGCTACACGGTCGCACACGGGAAAAGCCTATGCTACATGCCACACGGTCGCACACGGGAAAAGCCTATGCTACATGCTACTCGGTCGCATACCCCAAAACATTCTCTCGTTTAGTACAATCATTTTGCACACGCTTTTTCTGCACAAGGTCCATTCTTGAATGAACAAGTAACAATAAAGGTAAAAAGGAGTTAAAAAAACAAAACAAACAGTGTTTGTGACTAAGCAGTGTTTTACTCCTCGGTCCGAAGAGTTGCCATGGTGATTCCGGACACTGCTGTAACTCCTCCTTGTCTCCACAGGAATGCAGGGCGGGATCAAGAAACACTTGCTGCTTGTTGACCCAGAAGGAATTGTTCGCACCAAAGATCGAATGTTTGAGAGTGTCAGCCACCTCGTCAACTACCACTGTCAGAATGAGCTGCCAATAATATCTGCCGAGAGTGCGCTGATCCTCCGTAATCCTGTACTACGACATGTAGACTAAGTCCTGTTCCACTCGTAGTTTCTACTGTGTAGAACTCAAGTGTGAACAGAATGCAGGTAATCAAGCTTAACTGCGGGCAATGAGGTTTCCATCTGCTTCCAGAACTCGGTTGCAGTCGTAAATGTAGGTGGCCAAGCACTTCTTAGCATATACTGTACATCTTTTGTGTAATTTTGTCTTTGCATAATATGGTGGAATTTGCCAGTTTTAAGGGCCAATCATCAGCTGGGTGTCATTTTTGTAGCATGATTTGTATTCAATGATTTCCGATGTGAACGTAGAATTACGTATTCATAACTGCTGGAGCTTGTCGGGTTGCCTTAGCATAAGGCTGCCATGAAACCAAATGACCTGTTGAACAAACCCTTTTCATTTCAATGGATACTAAGTACATGACTTTTACTCGCACATTAAATTCAACCCAAATAGTCAACATGAGAAAAGTGATTTATCACAGTAAAACGACAGGCAGTATAAAATTAAAAATATTATTTTCCCAAATTTAGAGTGATATGATACGATTTAAACAGATAATGTGTGCTAATATGAGACTGAAAAACAAAAGAATGTGAAATAATCTTTGACTGTGGTGTGGCCTCCACTTCTTCAATCACTCTTTTAGTTACCTTCTCATGAGTGCTTGCGGTGGTGAAAGTGGCACCGCTTTACATAAACTTGCAAATATTTTTAATTGAGAATCTGCAACACATTTTTTCGAAATTCCATTTACATGTATTTATATGAGGTGTTGATAATCAAAAGATATTGCTGAGGAACCAGGGGAGGGAATTCCAGTACGTTTTTACTTTTTAGTTTCTTACTTAAGCAGTCATATTGTTAATTTTATTTCTCTTAAGTCTATAAGAATGGTTGCTATGCTCTTAAAGTTCAAGATAAGAAAGTGAAAATGCATACAGGAATAAGCCACCAGATCTCTTGTCACTGTGGGTAGAATTGTTTACCAAGGTTATTGAATGTTGGCATGTTTTTTGTTGTTTTGTGAGATAAATTCAAAGATTACACATTTGGTGTATATATTGTTGTACGTGCCAATTTCTTCACCTTGTATTATATATATTTTTTTTAGGTAAGATGTGGATGCGCTTATTGTTGTTATTAAATAAAAGTATTATTATTATTATTATTTACGTTATATAAGAAAGCAGTACAAGTAGTGTTCAAGGAATTGAACCTAAATATTATATTAGCTGTAATACTATTACATTACCACAGTATCATAGAAACAATTACCTATATACAATGTAATATACATACCTACATATACATACATAAAACTTGACATATTATGATAAATTAAGTATTTTTTATGATGATTTTCTTATTATTCTACTATTATTCTAAGTTAATATACCACTACCATGTACTATCTACAGGCTTTTGCACATTTTAAAGTCTTGCACTTTCAACCAAGAGTAGGTACTGGCTTGCTCTGTTTGTTCAGGCGCGTAGGAAGGGGGGGGGGGGGGGGAGTGGGGGTCAATGACCCCCCCACTTTTCATCTTGACACCCCCAGATATCACTCCCAGATATAGGTACAAAAAATTGATAGTGAGATCCAAAAATGCACAGATTTGCTCCATTATGAGGTTGAATTCTCAAAATTTTCCCAAGTTTTGCAAAACTAATTGAACAGGTATTTCCAACCAATGAGACAATAACTAATTTGTCCAACGTAATCATCCTCATGAATAAAATGTAATATGACACATTAAAATATGACACCAAAACACATACAGATTATTTTGTCTTATTGCTTATTGCTGATACATTGCAACCTTTTTCAAAGGAATTCCAAAATTGATTCATAATCGACTCTCTTTTACTACAAATTCAAAAAAATTTCTGCGGGGTCCATTGGGGATTTTATCAAATAAAAAGATGAACAGATTATAATGCATTGTGTATAAAGTTTTTCCAAGAATATTGCGTAGCACACATTTTTTTTTTTTTTTTGAAAAGAATGCCAAAAATACTTCAAATTTGATTATTTTGTAACAAAAACTCAAAAAATTCCCTGCGGGGCCATTGGGGATTTTGTCAAATAAAACATTTACAGATAATAATGCATTTTGTCCAAAGTTTTCCGAAGAATATAGCATATCACACATTTTAAATTTCTTTGAAAATGATGACAAAATAGCTTCAAATTCGATTCTTTTGTATCAAAAACTCTTAAGTAAGTAGTTACAGATTATTGCATATCACACATTGTAAATTTCTTTCATAAGAATGCCAAAAGAGCTTCAAAATCGATTCTTTTGTATCAAAAATTCAAAAAAGGCCCTGCGGGCAAACTGGGGGGCGAGCCCCCCCGACCCCCTTGTGCCGGCTAACTACTTTTTTCTCACATTAATCGATCCCCGATAATTTTGACCCCCCCACTCAAAATAAATTTCCTACGCGCCTGTGTTTGTTTGCTTGTTTTTCCTGCTCAGAGCAATTGTTTGCCTAGTTTATAGCTGGAGCAATGTATGAAACTTTGGAGCAGGTTTCGTTGAGCTACAAACAGATCTGCTGCTTTAAACAAATAATACTGTATTACCTATTTACTTATTTGACTAATAAATGAATCTATTTTACTACATAGCATTATTTATTATTTACTCCACATCTCCTTTCTACTAAACCAATAATATAATATGTATTTATTTACAGTTAAAAAAATATCAAAATATACCATCAAGAAAAGAGCTTTGAAATTCAATTATTTAATGTTGGCAAAATTTTACTTTGATCGGAGTATTTGACTTTTCAGCTAATCAGTGATTGTTCAAACACTGCTGCAAACCCTATTGGTGTTCGATATATTGGTACAATTTCAACTTGATCAGAGAAACGGTGTGACTCATATTGCACCGACATCCGGATTAATAAAAATGTCACCATTAATATTTTATTTTTTTGTCAATGTGGCTCTATGGCACACAATAGAATAGATCACAATGAATACAGAAAATGAGTCAAATATATGCAACAGGTAATCACAAAAGCAAACAAAACAATGCATGTAGGTATACTTCTGTTTAGTAGTCTTAAAATTACTTTTCGGGCATTCCTCGGATTTTACAAACGTCGGCGCCCTGATTGAATATTATCAATGATATTATTTAACATGAAGATAAGTACCTACCTAGTTGATGTATCAAAAATTATTCAGAAATTTGGTTTACGCATGAATTATTTCAGAAACCAGAGCCACTCAGATATATAATGGAATCGTCTATTCATAACAAGAGTGGGTGTGCGGGCGCTGAAAAGCACTAAATTTGTAAGGGGTGGGAATAATATTGTAAAAGAACTTGAGCTGGAAATACTAGTGCATTTAGTCTAAGCTAGTGCCTACGAAGACAATGGGGGGTCTGGGGGAGGGCCCCCCAGAAAAATGCGAATCCGGGGCGCACAGCCCCGGATTTTTTTTGAATTTCAGACATCAATTTGGTGCATTTCTACGCGATTTTAACATTTTTTAGGCAATTTTTTTTTTCTTGACACATTGATGTATAAGAACATAGGGAGGGGAATTGAATCAGAGGGGGGGGATTTTCCCCCCATTCCCCTCCCCTTCCTACGCGCCTGCGTGTTAATATTTTTTTTTTATTATTTTTGTCGAAGTATTTTAATATCTTTTTAGTAAATCGTTTTTAGATTAGGTATTGCAGAAGACAATGTTTCCACTATAAAAAAAATCAATGTGTTAAAAACCAAAAAGGGACCTCCGGGCATACACTGTTATGCCAATTGTATAAACTCCGTCGTCTTATGGGGGGGGGGGGGGGGGGGCAACGTGCAGACTTGCACCCTAAGGCTTGCACCAGGCGCCGAAATCCCTAGTTACCGCGCTGGTTCCTCACCCGTACCTACCTGCTCTACTCAAAGGAAATGAGTGGTAAAGTGTGCAAGAGGAAATTCCTGATGCAGAACTTGAACACTGCAACCTGCAGGTAATCACTACTTTAATTTTAACATAACTATCGTAATTGTTATGAAATTTGGACACAATCAGTTGTTTATAAAATGTGATAATTCAGCTTGATATGTCCAGAAGTTTTCAAGTGACTCGTCCAATGCGTGTTGTCTTGAGTGCCACTCAATATTTCCAAAATTAAACAATTCGCCGCTTGCCACGCGTGGCCGAAGATCTTGCGTCATCGGGTCCGGGTCGGGCTCGAACCCGGGTCTGTCACTGGACACGGGACACGTGCTGGACATCGAACCCGGGTCTGTCACTGGACACGGGACACGTGCTGGACATCGAACCCGGGTCTGTCACTGGACACGGGACACGTGCTGGACATCGAACCCGGGTCTGTCACTGGACACAGCCACGCCTAATAAAAGGGAAGAATCATACACCAAGTCACATGTTAATAAAACCTCACACAACTCTTGGACATAACAATTAGACGGTGCTTGGCAGCGTCGAGCTAACGCCCGACTAGATGGTATCATGAATGAAAAATACATTAAAAACAACACAATATTTCGGAGACCCTTCTGTCTCCTTCATCAGGTGCACACTCCCCCTGCACCTTTGCACTTCAGTGTGCACCTGATGAAGGAGACAGAAGGGTCTCCGAAATATTGTGTCGTTTTTATATTTTTAATTCATACCATTGTTATGTCCAAGAGTTGTGTGAGGTTTTTAACAGCCACACGTGCTGGACAACGTCATCATAATCAAGGTTGAGCTACTTGTCACCAGCCGAGCTACAACAGGTGTCACTCGATTTTTCTAGGTTCTATCTTTCAAGTGGATTTGCCAATATTGTATGGCATTTTTCTCTTATCATTCGAGTATTTTGTAATAATATGTGTGCACGTTTGAGATAAGCTCCTTTCAGGTCGTGTTTTAGACATCGTTGTCTCGAGAAGTATGTACACAACCACTCCTCCTTGCGCCTCTTGAGCTGCCAAAGATCTCAAGTACCTAGCTGATGTCTTTGTCGTGGGAACCGCGTGATGGGAGGGAGGGTGGCTCTTCCGCCCGCATGCACCAGGGGTGGATCACGTGACTGTTGTAGTCACCAGACATTCAATGCATTGTCGGGGGAGACGAGAAGGATTTCACGCGAGGGCGAACATCGTCGTTCTTATCTACACAAAGATTTACACATATTGGCGGGTAAATGTGTGATTGGGGGGGGGGGGGGGGGGAGATTACCCCCACCGTTATATGTAATTGACCATAATGAGATATGCTTAATCATTTGATCTAAGTTCAAGTTCTTTATTTATTTATATAACACTTTTTCAATGAATTCGGTTAGAATTGTTAAAAGTTGCCAAAATTGATCTAGTACTTAAACGCATGCAAATAAATGAGTTTTGTTTTCACTCCTGAGTGTATTAATGGATTTACTAAGTTGCAATAAGAACTGATATAATGCGATAGGTATGTAACGTCATACGATGAGGTTGAAGATCCACAAGCTTTATGCGAGGGTGGCTTTACGTCCCATCCGAAGGACGGTGTAGCTGGCAACCCCGCGCTGTCGAGGATTTGGAAGGAGGTCGTCACCAAGGAAGAATATAACCTCGAATATAACTACAACCTCCTTGGTCGTCACACACTTCGTCCTCAACCACCCCAGTCTCAAGCCCAACAGGAGGAACTGGGAATGTCTATGAACTGGGTGTCAGTGAACGGCGGCCCGGTCATCCATCCGCATACAATGGCCCCGCCTAACGATTGCCGTCTTCTCGAGAAAATTCTCGAGAAGGAGAATTTTCTCCGAGAAATTCTCCGAACAAAATTCTCCGGAGAATTTTTTTTCAAACTTACATTTATGCAAAGGAATATGAAATAAATTATCAAAGAAGTAACCTGAATGATATTAACCAGTTATGTAACTTATAAGTTACCTACCTATGTTATATAGATGATTGTACCTATACTGTTCATGATTGATTGAAACATACTTTTCAAACATTTGCCGCCTTCCATTACAACAGCCAATGGAAAGAGAACTTCATCACTTAGTATAGACAAATTCTCCATCAGAGAAATGTCTCTTGATATTTCATTAAAAAGAAGCTCCAGAAAATTCTCTATCAAAGAAATTTGTCTTGATATTTGGTAGAAAAAAAATTCTCCGAAAATTCTCAATCGGAGAAATTTCTCAAGAAATTTCCCGAGAAATTTCTCAAAAAAAAAATTCTCGAGAAATTTACAACACTACCCCAGCTGATAGGTTCAACACCCTTGTACCTTATTTTACATATTGATTATTGGATCGTGCTTTCAGTTGGCTTTGTATCCTCCGCACACTGGTGCTCGCTTACCAACGCGTGTCAGTGTGTGGATCGGATGTGCGTGGGGCTCAGAGGTTGTCTCAGTGACCGTCAATTAAAGTGATTGGATCATCGCCGATTGCGGGCGGCACACGTGCGTGTCTCATCAGCCGAATTACTCAGACAATGGGGCCAAAGTTCTCCCCTGCCGAGTCCAAGGGGTCAAAGTTACACGCGGCCGCCAGTTCCACGCTCATTGACATCTGTCGGTGACCTCTGACCTTGCTGCTAACTCACACGTGACCTCACCTAGCGCCAGATGTGTTGTTGCTCGGACTGCTCGCTACTGGATGTGATAGGAGCCATTAGCCGATAAGGCAATTGAGCCGAGGTCATAATGTTAATTAACTGCTGTGATTTTGCTCTGTAAAGATAGGAACAGGTGGACGAATTATGAAGAAATCGCATGATAATTAAGTAACTTTAATACTTTGTCAACATGTGGGAAGTAGATTAGAGGAAGACTTCACTTAGTCTATAAAAGTATTATCTTGATGTGGGTATTAAATTTAAAAACCGGCGCACGCCCGCTCTTGTTTCCAATGTCCACAAAGGTGTTTCCATTTATTAAAAAGTCAAGTGGTAAAAATATCCGGGTATTTTCATGTTGCTGTCCATCTGACACAATCGTGATATGACTCAAGCAAATCGCAAACGTTTTTACTTTCGACTTTTCTGAATTTTCTTTCGTACCTCGATATTGTTATGATGTGTACTGTACTGGGAGATAAGATGATAAGATGGATATCTACGCATGCGTCAGTGACTAGTCATTGTCTGTTGGATGTTGCCGAGAGGAGACATGGCCGCAACCGCGAGTGTGCGGTAGGACGGTAGGACCTGCGTAGGCGGCGGAGTGGAGTCAGACTCAGTCCGTGGTCTGACGTCGGAGCGAGCGGTCGCTGCCATGGAGCCGCTGGACTCCTCGGACTCGAGCGGCATCGGGACGCTGCTGTCAGACTCGCTGACCGCCGTCGACGAGACGAAGCCCAGTGACGAGTGCAGTGACGTTCAAGTCCGCGTCCACAACTCCGTGTTCTCCAATGTGTTCCGCTTCTCGACACAGAAGAGACCTGCCGTCTCCGTGGACCGCGTCTCGGACTACATGAGTGACTCCGAGGTGTCCGACAACATCCCCAGCGGCTTGTCGTACGGCTCGAAGCAAGACGTCAGTCTGATCGGCGTCCAGACGTCGGGAGGACGACGTCGTCCGGCGACGCTCACATTTGCACCGCATGATCCAGACGCTGCGACGGCGCCGAGGATACGGAGAGTCAACGTCCAGTTCACCGACCTCTCATACAGCGTCAAAAAGGGGATCTTTAAACGAGGTAGGAAATAAACAAACACATTTGGCTGACAGCCTTGGGTACACGTGCAGGCCGAGTGCGCTGTCACGTGACCAAACAAAGCCGACCTCATTTCTATGACTCCATGGGTAACAGCTGCGAGGTATAACCTTCACGCACTCTTGTGTCTTTGTCCTCCAACTCCAACACATAGCACGCATTATCTGGTGGCTGCGTGCGGCTGGACTGGACCACTATCTCCAGGTTCCTGTTTAAGCGTCAAGTATATCACCACTTGAAATGGATGTTCTAAATTTCCTCGCATTATCTAACTCTGCTCTCAGAGCTTGCTCTATTCTACTGATAACTTGCTTGTGGACGCGGTCTTAAACTCGATCGTTACGTAATTCAATGACACCTTGTGCACACATCTGCACAGGTTTTGTCTTGCATCACTTTCTGCGAGCAATGCTGTAATTTATTCCTTATTATAATTCATTCATACCTCAGCCCTACGTAATTGCAAGGAGACTTAGTGAATCATAATTCACGCTCGCTTTGTTGTGAAACGTAAACAAAATCGTAATAGTTTAAACTTGATTTGCCTTTGAAGTCTATAATAAGCATGTGATATTGAATTGATTGACAATTCAAAGGTAGTAATATCATGGACGGTAATATTTTGTACTATTTTTCTCGTTTCTACGCCCTACGAAAATAATAAAATAACATTTTACAATATACAGATTAAAAAAACACGTTAAAAATAGTTTTACAGAAATAGTTTTTATTTCGAAATATCCTTAGAGAATGTTTAAGATGCTCCACGATATGGATTAGACTAAAGATGATTCTACAACTTGAAAAAATCTTGTCGACAATCTCTCAATTAAGTTATTTGTCTCCTGCTAACTCTCGAAACTATTATTAATGAAGTAGATTGGATCGTAAACTTTCGGACTTTGTTTCTATGATATTGTTATTGATTAGGTATACGTCTTATAGATATTATTAGAACGTTAATTGCTTTGTTCAATATTATTGTAATGCTCGTAGTCATCACTGTTTTCGAAGGTGTTTTTGCCTCCCGAGGTAGCATTAGCTTTCTGGTCCTCCAGTCGTAACCTTTGACATGTTTGACAACTAGCTGTCCTTGACGAGAAGAAAAACAAGACTCTACCCATGAGAGGCGCTAGTGGAGAAAAAATCATATCGACTTCCTCGTTGACATCCACAATCTGAACTCAAATACACTTGTAAACTCTGATCCTTTTTCACAATGCGGACGCTAAATGAAATCTCGTCACAATAAACGAGTACAATAAAATAATTAGTCAATAATATGTGAGACAATGAATACTCTCTCAAGTGGGTCGATGCGCAGATTCGAGATAAGATAAGTTCGTACATTTTATTGACAATAATAGGCAATACAAGATCAATGTCGATAAAAAGGAGATCTACGCTCGTTGCCCACGATGACTTCGACAATTTCGGTGATCAATTAAATCGGTGTTCCTTTATACTTCTTTCTTAATTATATTTATGTTGCGACACTTCAAGTAGGTAGTCGAAGTTTCAGAGACCCACGAAAATCTCAGTATGTAGATAAAAAAGAGAGAGATTATAATATGCTGGATGGAATGCATTATCGAGGTTCATTCAATGCATTTTTCTTGCCATTTATGAATGCCTTTTACCCGAGAATTTTTAGTTTTTACCATCCATTATTAATAGTTAGCCTATTTGAAAATTGGAAATCTAATTTTTGTAGAAGTTGGAAATAACTTAGATAGGAAGGTACCTACTTGGATGTATTATTGAAAACATGAAAAGTGACCATAAAAATAGTGCACGTCCATTTACTGTAAAAATTAAACAAAGATGTTTTATTTTCTCCTATACTGCTACTGTCCTGGTATTTATTTCTTATATCGGATCGATCGGCAGACTCGTGTGATCAACTACCTGGATGTATAGTCAAGGAAACTAGATGGCTCATACTCTATCTCTCTCTGCTCCATATAAAAACATGTTAATGTTATGGGTCAGAGAGAGGCAGAGTATGAACCATCTAGTTTCCCTGACTGTACACCCACCCAAACAACCACCTCATACATATTCCTCCATTCAACAAATCTAGTGGAGCGGTCGCTCCACCCAGCCAAGTCGTACCGTACACTCACACTCACTCAACATACCGTATATGCATAATAAACTGAGGAGCAGACCAACCACTTTTACTGTAAGCAACAACACGGCATTTTCGGCCTATTGGATCTTAAAATTAGAAAATCTCACATTGTTGCGATATATCTTAATTTCGAGCTATGGCCCATAATATTGACTGTAATTCGAGCTCCAACTTAGTCGCTTACCGTCTTATGAAGTCCGTGTGTGTACTTTATTATTACCGAATAAGAGAGTTATGTTGACGTTATTTGTTTTAGAATCACAGGTCATCTTGAAAGAAATAAGTGGAGAGTTTCATTCTGGTCAGCTGACAGCCATCATGGGCCCTTCTGGGGCCGGGAAGAGCTCTCTAATGGACGTCTTGGCAGGCTACACGTAAGTTCCACACGTGCTCTATCAGCAGAACATTGCCAGTATCATCACGTCTTACTAGTTGGAAGTAATTGCTCGCCAGTCCCAGGGCAAAGGTCGGCAGGCAGTGTGCAGAATTATTATTAATTCCCAATCACAGCCATGGTAATGGTTTTAGCTTGCCAGTTGTTGTGAGAGCAATGCTATTTTACCAGTAACATTACGATCTGACCTTGCTAGAATCTCACCTTTACACTTACCTATATTAACAATCATTTTGTTCCAGTTTTAAATAACTAAACTTTCCTAGAAGAACCACCAAAATATAGTAACCTAAAATTAATGATACGAGTCAGAATGTTGAGAATGCTTCTTTTGAGTGGGATCAGCAAAATGCAGTATTGTATAGATGGGTCATAATCGATTTCGAACATTATTGATCTACTAAATAACACATTAAATTTTATTAAAAGTAGGCGACTGGTTCTATTCCACGAATCCCCCTGAAGTATCATCTGCTGTCGCGGACCCCCAAAATTTATCTCAGCCTGCTATTTTCCCCTTTTCATCATTATGGTCAGAATAGAATTCCCCACTTAATAGATACCTAGTATCATTGAAGTGGCATAATATTCTAGGACGGCAAATATGTATTTTGGAGAAATCAGTCTGCATACGAAATAATTGGGGGAGTGGGAGGGGGGCCCCCAGTGTCATGCAGGTTCGGGCCACATAGGCTCAGCATAATTTTGAAATCGAAAGTGAATTTGGACTTATTCGATGCGTTTTTGGACAATAATTTTCGGCAATTCGTTACTTGGTCACTTAAGAGTTTTATCGTCACAATTCTGAGAATTTGTTTAAAACAATACTGTTCTTTTTTGTATTCTTTACAGTACCCAGCAATTTTCCCAATGAAACCCTATCCCCCCCCCCCCCCCCAAATTGCGGAGTGTGAAGGGAGTCACAAGAATAGACAAGGTTCGAAGTAAGAAGATAAGAAGTGAGCTGAGGGTAGAGAGATTGGGGTTTAAAACTTTAAACTGTGCAGAGATAGGCTTCAGTGGTTTGGACACATGAAGAGGATGGGAACAGGGCGAGTGCCATGGCGGGTGTTTGAGTTCGGAACCACCTAGAGTAGGAAGACCAAGAGAGAAGTGGATTGGATTATTAAGGTGGATGTGTTGGAGAGAGGAGGAAGTTGGACTGAGTTGGAGGTTGGCAGACAGTGGGATGATAGAACAAGGTGGAGGCAGTTTGTTGACCAAGTGGAAGTATAGGAAGAAGAGGAAGAAGTTGAGGAGGAGACACCAGGCGTTGCCAGCTTGTTTCCAGTGGTCCTGCGGCCCTAGTGTTGATTTGAACACCCACCCCCTGACCCATTGTGATGGAACCACGCTGATAACGCGTTGATGAGCGCGCAACACCTTGAACCGAAATTCGGTCTATGGAAAATGTCATTAAAAGCCAATAATTCTTGAATTTCGTAAGAGACTTGTATAAAAATCTCAAAAAATTCCTATAATATTGGTCCCAATAACCTTGCAAAGTTTTAAGTTGATCGATTGAACCTTTCTGATTGAACAATTCCTTGTTAATTTTCAAAACATCACAAGATCTCAACAAAAAAATATACTTGGGACTACTCATGACATTAGTGTATGTACACTAATATCAGATCAATATCAGATCGATCGTTTGAACGGTCATTATTAGTTTCATACCTATGCATTTGAAAGTTTCTGCTCTAACTACCTTGGATGGAACTGAAGAGTTGAAGTTGCCGTGATCAAATATTTTCCAGAAATTTGACAGCCAATCTGCAAAATGTGTTAAAATGTCAATAACTTTTGGATTTAAATACAGATTAGTCTGAAAATGGTCAAAAATACAGATAATGTTGGTCCCAATGACCATGCAAAGTTTTAAATTGATCGGTCAAACGGTTCTAGTTTAAATTTCAAAAATCACTGGAAAGATGGTTTGAAAATATTAACCAATGGGAGGATTTGGCTGAAACTTTGTAAGATTGGGGGCAATGTTTTGGTCGTAATGACTTGTAAAAATTTCAAATTGATCGGAACAACCAATCGAAAGATAATTTTTTTAAATTTGAACCAATCACAGGATCCCGTTCAAAAACGATCCCAGGGACCGCATAGATTACGTTAGTATGTGTGCAAAATTTCAGATCGATTGGTTGTGCAGTTTAATCTGGGCAGTGCAGACAAAAAAAACACACAGAGAAAGTGCCGTGGTGACGCATGCTACGCTCGCTTAATTATTATTGAAAATAAAAAAATCACAGATATTGACTCGCCCAACTTGTGAATCAAATATCCTATTGTCAGTTTCTAAGTTGTATTGCCATCTTGTTTTCTCAGTAAAATAGGTTGAATGTTTCAGGCGGGACGGCGTGACTGGTTCGGTGATGACCAACGGTGAGGACCGAGATGAACGAGAATTTCGCCGCCATTCTTGTTACATCATGCAGGATGACAAACTGCAGCCGCTTCTGACCGTGCAGGAGGCCATGATGATCGCAGCAAGTCTCAAGACCGGAGCTAAACTGTCGTATGTACAGCGGCAAGAGAGAGTAAGTCGGTTACAAAAATAACTTGCCAATTAATCTACTTACATTTCTGATTTTTACAAATTATTTGATTTTGTGTATCAAAATTTTATGTCTACAATAAAACACGATGAATTCCTTGATAAAATGTGTACAAAAAGTACAAAAGAGGGTACAGAAAATAAATCTAGGACCCGTGAAGCAGTGTGTGCTAGGTGTTGATATTATGTCCATTTTACTATGAGGACGGTTCGCTTTTTGTCTCTTACTTTTGTAAGAGCGTTTAGAGTTTGGTGATGAGGACTGAAGGCCATAATTGTTGAACTGCACTAACGGGTCCCAATGACAAATGATTGTTTGTTACGACGATGTCTGTATATTCACTTTTGTCAGGTAGAAGAGATTCTTCGTGCTCTCGGGCTGTCCGAGTCCAGGAAGACGATGAGTGGAAACTTGTCCGGGGGTCAGCGAAAGAGGCTTGCCATTGCTCAGGAATTAGTCAACAATCCTCCAGTCATGTTCTTCGATGAACCTACCAGGTATTTATCAGATACCTACTCTTCTAAAGGTTTTAGAAAGGCAATTGTTTCTTTTTTTAATGTGATCATATTCAGGTTGCAGAATTGAACTAAATGAAATAAAGTGTTAACATTGTGTAAACTGACTTAATTGATTAAGCTGCCAAAATAATGTGGGCGGTTCAAATACTCCCGCCAGCAACAGAAGACGGCGTACGCTATAGCGCCGGAAGACTGGCGGCAGAGAGGAGAACTAGAGGGAGAAGAAGGCGGAAGCGGCAGAGGGAATGAGAACCTAGTGTAGCAGCTCTGTATTACTACGCTCTGTATCAAGATATTTAGATTAAATTAGATTACCCGCCAGTCTTCCGGCGCTAGCGTACGCCGTCTTCTGTTGCTGGCGGGAGTATTTGAACCGCCACACCTTAAATAACCCCAGTTCATATCAATTACAGTTTGTTTCTACCAATCTTATTTTATGCCAAAATTATTGTTGATGACATTGACTTGAGTTCTGATAATTAATTATTTTATAGAACTTGCTTTCCGTTACAATAGAAAACATTTGTTGTAATGTTTTGTGTAAATGATTGCTAATGTTCTAGTGGACTGGACAGCTCAACTTCGAAACAGTGTGTGTCGGTGTTGAAACTTCTTGCTCAGGAAGGTCGCACGATTGTGTGCACGATCCATCAGCCATCTGCGTTACTGTTTGAGATGTTCGATCACTTGTACTCGCTGGCCGATGGCAGGTGCATCTACCAAGGGGCTGTGACACAGGTGCTCACCTACCTCGATCGCTTGGACCTCAAGTGCCCAGCCTATCACAACCCAGCAGATTTTCGTAAGCATTATAACATGAAAAACTTCATTAGGATGTTCTTTTTCGGACCTTGCCGTTGTGCCGTGGTAGCAGTTGTTTTGATAAATGTTATAAGTATAACTCATAAGTGACATCTGTGAAGAAAAACGAACAACATAACTGTTGATTAACGATGAATATATGAACTACACAATCTTTTGGGTTGGGTCACAACTCTTAAAACTTAGTAATCATTCATATGGTGGGAAGAAAATCAAACTTTCCAAACATCTATCAAAATAATTTTTTTGCCTGGGTCTGAAAGGGATATTTAATGTATATAATCATGTTTAGGGGCTGTGCATAAAGGACGTCACGCTTCAGGGGGGAGGGGGGGGGGGGGTGCACCAGTATGGGACACCGTGTGACAGGGGGGAGGGTGGGGTCTGGAGGCAGTAGGACGTCACGTTTTGATATAGATATTTTCAAGCATTATTAAATTTCAGTTGATATGTCGGGACTGGAAATTTTGCTAAAAACAATAAATTCTGATACATTTTACAGTCAAAAATACTCTATTTAAGGGGGGGTCGAGATAGATTTGTGACGTCCTTTTAGGGGGGGGGGGGGGGTGTCAAAATATCCCATTTTTAGCTTTACGTCCTTTATGCACAGCCCCTTATAACTGATCATAAGATTGTCGGAAACATGTTGACTACAATAAGAAGTTCTAGTTCCTTCTCTGCCTTTGCAACCGTCATGATCGATTTTGACTCATCCTTGACCTGATACATGCCGACGATCATCCCAAATGAATTTTCTTTCTACAACCTATCAGCAATTATTACAAGTATTCGGTACTACGTAATAGATACTATTAGGTACCTATCCTAGCACACTTTTAATCGGCCACATTGCTAATAGAATGTGTTTCCAGTTCTAGAAGTGTCTACTGGAGAGTACGGTGAGTCGGTGGTGGAGTCCTTGGTACAAAGTATTGACAACGGCAAGAGCAACGCCTGGAGGTTGAGAAGCACCAAGAAGCGCTATCTACCATCTCATATAAGTGAGTAAAAGAGTCAAGTTGTACAATTACCAGTCATACTGACAGGACACATTGGAACAAATGTCAAACAAGTACTATACAGAATTTCTCCGGATGGAATACGTCGGGAACCTCATGATTGTTAAAATAGGTTGTGTATATACCTACATATAAACACACCTTTGTTTATCTGAAATAAAATCATATCTGTTAAAAAAATATCTGGGTGTTAGGTAGGTATACTAGATGTTATGAAGTTGTCAAGTGAGATAGGAAATCACATACAGCCTCATGCTCAAAAGAAGTTGCGTCCGCAAGTAGATATTTGCGGGTGTCAGTCCTCAACATCACAAGCCCGTGAGCTAAGAATCTTAAGGACCGAATCCAGTAGACTCTGGTCACTTGCGTCGATAAATCTAAAAATTCTTTTGAGCATGAGGCTGATAGGTACCTATTTTATTTTATTAATGTGCTAAGAAAACTTTTAGAAATTTGAATTGTAGGTACATAGGTGCCTACCTATCTGAAGCATGCAATTAAATGTATTTTTTTTAAATCCAAAGAAAATCATTGAAACAAAAAGTGTGATGATCATCTTAAAAATGGAACCAAAACGAATTACCTGGAGGAAAGGTTTCTTCAATCCCCCTTTTTTATTTCACGTATCACTATTTTAGTGTAGTGTATGTTAGGATCATACTTTTTCTTTCAGGACTTTCACAATGATGAACACTTTCTGACATTAGAAAAAAAAAATCCAAAATGCATGGTATTGGTATATATTTTCTTTTTAGTAGGTATCAATCAGTATGAGAATCTTTGAATGAGACAATGGGAATAAAATGATTCTTGTGTTGAACCTGAAAGTACATAATATGTGTTATGTTCCAGCCCAGGCCATGGCAAGCGGTCAGATGACTCCAGTACGCGCCCCCCAGATTCCTCCCACCCCAACCCTTGTGCCCTCTCCTCCTCGACAAGAGATTTCCAACCGGCTGTACCAGGCAAACTTCTGGTCTCAATTCATCATCTTACTCAAGCGAACATTCCTCCTTCTCATGAGAGACAAGGTATGGAAATCTTCAATCAAATTGTTTTTTCTCTGGACTTCGGTTTTGGAGGCCATTGAATGTAAATCTAAGAATTGATTGCATTTTAGTAGTGACCAATTAAAATAAGTAAAACAATAAATTAACACTGATTGAATATTTCCTAGGTACTTGATAGAATAGTACTACTTGAATCTTGATCTTTACTATCTCTGTATCTTAATAGACCTGTCGCCAGTGACAGATCTACTATTATATATTAATTATAAAATTATATGATATCCATACTAACTAAGCAAAAGATACAATCAAAGATCATTGGAGTACTTCCTAAATTTAAAAAACAATATTGGAGAATTCAAATTGCAAGATATACATTCAGCAGTTCAGCCTTATCAAGTTCTCAATTCTAGAACCTTGCAATTAGAATGGAGGGTAACCACTTGAATAGGAATTTGATACAACAGTTAGGGATGCCATTGTAAGTAAAGTATGCATGAAATATTACTTTTTCTGATTCCCTTAACTAATTGTTGTTTGTTTTCTTGGCAGTCTCTAACGCAGACTCGAATGCTGATGCACGTTGTGATCGGTTTCCTCATCGGAGCGTTGTATTTCCGCATCGGCAACGAAGCAGCTCATGTGATCGACAACTTCAGTCTCCTCTACTTCTGTGTCATGTTCCTCATGTTCACCTCATTCTCTTCAATGATACTCACATGTAAGTACCTATCATTGCACACGAACATCTCTCGTTGGTTGTGGATTTTAAAACTTGTCTTGTGGGTAGTGCAATGTAATTTGACCGGTCAAATACTTTTTTGGTAAAAGTTAAGCAATCCACTTAATAGGTAAGGTAAGTATATTTGTTTTTGAAAAAAGCAAACTAAAAAAACATATATCAAGGGCCAGTTGCTTATGGTTTCCACGATAAACGCGAAATGTTTAGAAACATGAATTTTCTGTCATATCTTTACGTTTCATACACTACTGATTCCAAAAATATGTATCTTTTTCTCGCGAATTTTTGCGAAATTTGTGTTTTGACGCGATATTGACGAATTCTCGTGATTTCACGCGATTTTGTCCCAAACCTACGTTTTTTGCAACATTTCCCGATTCCGAGTATATATTTTACAAAATTGTCCTCGATCTGTGTCTAAAGTACCACGAAATAGAAAGAATCACACTGTTTTCTTCGTAAGCCAGCTGTCAGTGCCAGCCAAAGAGTGTATGGGGGTGCCAGCTGGTTGGCTGCTGAGCATGGAATGACGCATCTACATGACCTTGAACAGGGGTGCGCATGCACACTCGCTCGCGCGTCATATTTCACACTTGTTCTTACAAAAATCATTTTTTTTCCATTTCACCACCAATCGCAAAAATTCACATAATCACCACTAATTCCCTACTTTCAGAATGTTGAAAACGAATTTTGGCTCTTTTTTATCACCACAACTGGCTCTGCATATATCCAAAGTCCATAGAAAGAAATTATGTGATTCACTATTGACTGGTCAAATACTTTTTGGTCAATAGGCCATTTAAGAAAGTCAAAGCGCATGCGATAAAGCCTGACAGGTCCACAGCCGTCTAGTATGTAATGACTAGTTCTGTTTAGTGTCTGTCATATTTACGTGTTGTTTTCGAGAAGGCTATGGGTGGGATGACGTCACGCCGAGTCCTTTGAAGTGCGCACTGCGCATGCGTTTAAGCCTGATAACATTAGTACCACACTTCACCAACAGATGTATCTTTACTTTCTTAAATGGCCTATTGACCAATGTAGGTGGGCGTTGCCTTATGAAAGACAAAAGTATTACCATGGTAACTCCAGGGTTGTTAGAAAAAACAATTTTTCATTCAAACAAATGAAATTTAGAAAGATCAAAGAAATAGCTCACACGTGTTTAATCTAGTTTAATTTATCACTTGAAATAGTACAATCAATATATTTAAATCATATAAATCATGTTTGATGATTTGCTGGACAATTATTACAGATGCTACAACGAAACAAATTATATATTGCCAGGTATGTTGCCAAAGCGTTTTACTTTTTAATGGCGTCTGTCACTGGATAGTTTCGTCAACTTAAAAAGGCCCTTCCTCTCTTATGAGAAGTTAATTAAGACTGAACAATATTCAAGTAGATAGCTTAAAGCAATACTATTATTAACGGCAATTTGTTGATTGTAAAACTGTTAAATTCTGTACGAATTCAACATTATTCTAATAATATCATGTGTTCAATTTGTTGTGTATACAAGCTCTTTGGTTGTGACCAAACATTGACTTTTGTTTTATGACGTCGTAGTTTGGTCAGATCTACATTGGTCAATTGACGATCAAATACATTTTTTGGTAAAAGTTAAGCAATTCGTTTATAGGATTTTTTTTATTAAAGTAGGTAAGCTTATAACATGTACACTCGACAATTCATAAAACGGTATTTGAAAGAAATGGATTGGCTGGAAAAAATGTGATGGCATCATCCAATTAAGTCTATGCTTACACGTCATCTACCTCTAGTAGATGAGCTCTGATTTCATTGATACAAGGATTGATTGTCAAGGAACCTGACCAGCAGCCATTCTGTTTCGTTCAAATACCGTTTTATGAATTGTTGGGTGTACATCCAAAGTCCATAGAAATTACGTGATTCACTAGTATTCGATTTTATGGCAGAAACGCGCAATGGGTTTATCCATGAGTGTACACTAACAAATTACTCGAAAAAAGACAGAAAATTTGCGTCTTTTTGAAAAACCTTGGATTGTTCTCAACTTCTCCCTACTTCTTTCTTTTGCCATTTTTTACTAACTAACATTTCATTAACTATTTAGACAGTGTACCTAATTAGCCTGTACTTTAAATAAACAGTGAGTCTTTGACCAGTCAATAGACCACAGAATATCCCTACTCTTGGCTGACTGAAATTCAGTATCTTAACAAGCTATCGATGTCAATTTTGATTAGCACTTTTCTAATGGGGTTGTTCACTGCCATTTGCTCTCACTCGCAGCGCTAGCGGCATTGGAGGTGTCTCTCTCTGATTGGTTGGTCTCTGAATCCAAGATCTCTGAATCAAACTTCCGCCAAGGTTTAAAAATATTCCATTCCGCTCTGCATTTTGATTGGCTCTCTCTCGGCATTTTGATTGGTTCTTATTACGGTTAGGACAGGAGCGCCATCTACAATAGTTTTGCGTGAGCAACCCCATTGCTTTGACACACATGTGCTAAAGTTCGTTCACATTTAGAATATCAAGGCGTAATGGCAGCCGTGTACTACTGTAGTCTAGCGAACAATTGTATACCTACACATGTAAATATCAATATTCAAAAAATATGTAAAAGACGACTGTAGATGAAGATAAATCAGTTTTATTGAAGTTTTCTAATATTTTCTACTATTAAAAAGTGTGTATTTCACATAATTTATACAATTTCTCGAAAAACCCACTGCCCTGCATTGACAGGGCAGTGTTCATGTGAACGACTAATGAACGACGTGATCGACTAAAACGTCAGAGATATTCTTACCGTGAACGAACTTTAGTAATTATATCACAGAGTTCAATTGAATTTGGAAGATGTTTTACCAGGAAAATATTATATGTCTACCTACATTTATACTTCTCATCAAGGATGACTATCTCCACAAATAATATACCTAATAAGTAATAATTTATTTCTACTGTCTAGCATTGGCCTCAGCAAAATATAATAAATTATAAATATGATCATTATTCAACCTCAGGGTTTCAAGCTTTCATATGAAAATAGATCACTGCGGATGGTTTCTAATTAAGAGTAAATTCCAATCGTGTTGATTGTTGCAGTTCCGTACGAGATTCCTATAATTTCTCGTGAATACTTCAATCGTTGGTACTCGCTCAAGTCATACTATCTAGCAATCACCCTCGCAGACACACCAATACAGGTTAGTAACTGTTCTGGCAATTTTTGCATTTTATTTTTCGTTTACCATGGGATTTTAACCAAGATAAACCAGCCTGAACTATCATTTCACAAATAAGTATTTTGTTGATTTGGATTACAAAACAGTTGATCTGTTCATTTGAACTCGTCACAAAATCCTATAGGTATGACATCGATGATGATGAATTTGTTATCTGCTGCGGCTCAAGTGACGTATTCTGCATCCACAGGTGCTGTGTACAGTGGGCTACTCACTGGTCGTCTACTTCATGACAGCCCAGCCTCCCGAGCTGGGTCGCTTCGTTCTCTTCGTCATCATGTGTGTGTTGGTATCCCTGGTAGCACAAAGCATCGGGCTGTTGGTTGGTGTCTCCATGTCTGTCCAGGTTGGAACAATCTCTTTGCTATATTGGAGGCAGTAAATATTAAAATGTTTGTTGTTGAATGCTTTTGAGAATAGGTAAAATAGGGGAAGGAAAGTCTTAAGAAAAGTCTTAAGATTACTTACTAATCTGATAAATACATTTTAAATAAATACTAATTCACGATTTAGAAGAGATCTTCTGTGACAATTTCTCTAACCCATCATGCACTTTGGTACTATTATTGTCACTTTTTATTTTATTTTATTTTTATCGAACCCTGTTCTTTTAATTTCACTCTACAAAATATTTGAATACATTTCAGCACATTTTAACTTTAATTCTTTTAATTTAAAACATTTTTATATAGTTCATTCAGAAAATTTTTAATATTCATATTTCTTCATATTTTTAAATGTAACTTAAAAATGTTCCTTATTAAAAATTGTTTTTATAGTTTTGATGAATTTTTATCTTTTGATCATTAATTTATGTACGTGTTTATAGTTGTAGCTTATTTATGAATTATGATTTTAATGTATGTATTGTATGGCAGTATGTTATTTTTATTATGATATTATATTGTAATTGACGTGTTATACCATGAAAATGGTCACAAACAAAAAATAAATAAATAATCTAATCTAATCTAATCTAATGATGAATATTTAATAAGGTTTTATTACTTTCTTCTAATTGCTTTTGTGTACTTCCAGAATGGAATGGTGTTTGGTCCACTGGCGATCATGCCATTCACAATCTTCTCTGGATTCTTCATTCACATGAAGGACGCTCCATCGTACTTCCAGTGGCTGTTCCACGTTAGCTTCTTGAAATATGGTCTCGAGGGCGTGATGATTGCTGTGTACGGATATAACCGCGAGCGACTCGAGTGCAACGCCGATTACTGTCACTTCACATTGCCAAACCGGTTTCTTCAAGAACTGGCCATGGACAATGCCGACTATTTGTTAAATGTCATAGTACTTTTCATGTTGAACCTTGGCTTACGATTTATGAGTTATCTAGTACTCCTCTACCAACTGAATCACAAGAGGTGACCTCGTGCCAATGTGTATGTCTTATAATGCCGGGTGATTATGTACCGAGTGTACCTAGTTGTTGTGCTGACTGCTTACCGGCGAACTTTCTTGCTTGCTATAAACAGGATCTTTTAGAAAAGATGAAACACTCAAAAGGCTATGCAAGGAGATGACCATCAATGTTCCTGTACTCTAGGTTAACATATTAATCTTATTTATCACATTATTATAGGTATTAATAAATTGTGTATTATTGTATAATAGTATGTAATAAATGTAGTTTACAAAGATTTCCTATTAATTTGTCATGCTCACGGCTCTTGAAGAACAGATATATTTTATCATTGATTACCTACCAAATTTTATATTATATGAAATACAATAAATACAATTATTGTGCAGCTAAGAATGCATTGTGTAAAAAATAATTGTTCCAATATTTTTTTTATCTAGAGAACTCAACAGAAAGCAAAGATAAAAATCTGAGTAGGTAGTAAGTACTAACAGATTTTTTTTTTTTTAGTAATTTTAGTGTTGAACTGAAGCTTCTTGTGACTCTATATTAACAATAAATATATATTTAATTTTATTATATTATAAATATACACTGCAAGATGATATAAAAATATTGTTGGCTAACTGTCAACTAAATGACATTTAATTTTGCTGTTCAGTGGATTTAGGATTTTTTTGATATGATATTATTTTTAAAACCTTTAGTTTTTAAATAAGTATTATTTGTTTAAAATTGTAAAATATATTTAATAAAAAAAATATAAATTAATGTATTTTTAAAAGGGAATGATAATATAATAGGGATTACCTATAGAGAATCTAAATGGTTCTTATTTGACGTATTACGCGGACCAAAACATCTAACTGGTACTTTTATGGATTTATTTGTATTTAAAAAATATATATATACCTTAAAGTTCTATGGTTGTGGGTTAAATATTGTAAGTTCTACAGTTATTATTTTCGAAAATTGCGTTTTTGAATAATGGCGGCTCTTTCACCCACTGCCTTCTTACGATTTCATGGAACAGAAGGCGGTGGAATCCTTAGCGTGGCCAGAGCGAATGGAAATCGAATGTAGATGATTTTGGGCGGCGAGTTTGATTGTCTCTCGATCGCAGCGCTAGTCTGCGCTGCGGTCAAAGATTCAACTATGAAATTTTAATATAATTTCTCATTCAAAATGCCATTTTAGGAACATATTTTGAATTATTATTATTATATTATTATTTAAATAAAACAACTTTGGTTTAATAAATGCAATAACAAAGGGTAAATAAGATAATAAAATCTTAACACTATGTAGTTCCCCCATATGCCGCCAGGATCGCGTCGTTCTCGAGACAGTTCAAGGTCATATTTTATTCTCAAAAAATGTTACACGTTTTTGTGCTCAGTGGATACACTATTCATCTTAGGTATACAAGGCTGTGATTTCCATTCGCTCTGGCGTGGCTGCGTGGGGGTTTGGTTAGTAATTTGACGTACAACAAGTGTTGGGTTATTTTACAAGTTTTTATTGATAAATAAGTAAAATGACACAGTTTACTGGGTATGTCGTATCAATTGACTGCAAGGATACATTGGGATCATTCCAGGGACGCATAAGTAGTGTTGATGCAAATACACAGGCGATAACCCTCTCTGATGTCTATAAAAATGGGGTTCCATTTCCTACAGCTAAAACAATTATCAGGCAAGTTACTCTTTTTATCTACCTGTTACCTGTTTATCTACTATAAAGTGGTGATATACCACTATGTAGAAATGGGCTCAATTAGTAAGAACAACTAATTATGTTGAATGAGAATTCAAAGGGTTGTCTAAACTAGTAGTAGCAGTAGAGCCTATACCACTAGATTTTACTTAGGACCTAACCTCAATACCTAAGATCTCTCACATCATGTACAATTATCAACGTATTTATTGCTTACAGTGCTGATGATATATTGAATATCTCCATCATTGATGAAGCCAAGGAAGAAAGTGCTGCTTTTGAGTGTTCCGGCACCAGAGTTAAAAAACCTGTTGCTAAGCGAGCTGGCCGATCTGTTAGTGAAAGTCTAGCTGGGATAGGAAATAAAGTACTACAGGGTTCTCCAAAAAACTCTGCAGCAGAATCCAGGCTACCAACCACGTCTACTGAGAGTCGAACACCTAATTCTAAAAAAGACAAAACAAGATCAAAATGGACCGACAGGGATGAAGCTTGTTTTGGCACTCCAATCGATCATCTAATAGAGCAAGACTTTGACTTTGAGAAGAACTTAGCATTATTTAACAAGAAGGCAGTGTACCAAGAGATTAAAGCATCTCAGCGGCCAGATGTTGTGAAACAAACTGATGGGCGGGTTCCTCAATATCGACACGACGAGAATGTGATTGCCAGTGCGCCAACTGTATGGCGCCAAATCACAGTCCCGTCTCCGGGCACCGTTGAGTATGTGACTGATGATGGCCTCATAATTCCCAGGTATGTAGAGAGGAAAGCAGAGAGCATTGTTATTTATACATAATTATTCAATAACAATGTGTTGAACAGTGTTTGGACAAATGTAAGTAAGTACTTTCCGTAACATAATTTACCTGTTGCAGTGTAACACTGGAGCTGCGCCAGCAGTTATTCCAAGTTTCCGAGCGATGTGGACTGAGCCCCGAACGACAGACCGAGCTGATGGGTCGCGCGACTACCGAGATGACCTTGCAGTTGTTGGGAGGCGGCCACCGACTCAATCCGCACAATGCTCATCAGTGGCCAACGGTAGCAGCTCTGTGTGGATCGAACAGGCAGGGAGAAGTATGTTGACGTCTCATTAAAAGTGAGATGTATTATTCTATCGGTAAATAAGTAAACTTGCACGAGACACAAGACGTCGTTACACATTTAGAGCATTTTGCAGCCAGAGAATTTGCAACTTGAGAAAGAGCTTAGTAGTCTTTTGAAGTTACTTTGTCCAAGAGCTATCATGCTTTTATAAAAAACATAGGAATTGATTGAAGTAGGTACACAGAAATTATAGCATGAAAGTATAGGCTACATCTGTCTTCAGTTTTCAGTTTTTCGACAAATTTGCGTGAAGTAAGTGAATGACACTCCAAATAAAATTGGCACTTTAATTGATTTGCATGCTCCAAATACCAAAGTTCCCATGTAGGTATGTTTGTGAAATTTACTTGTTAAATTTGTAATTTTTATATTGTGTAGTAGTAAGTAATTTAAGTGTAGGTAGGTAATTTTATTACCCACTTGTGGCAGTCACATTATGAGTTATGACCACGTGCGATTCATTAGTGATTTGTTATCTTCTGTGCAGTTCGGAGTGAATGCTGCTCGGCAACTCGCGAGTCACGGTGTGAAGACGGTGGTGTTTCTGTTGGACCCCGTGAACATGACTCCCCGCCTGGCGAATGAAGTGGCTCTCTATCGACTGACGGGAAACAAGCTCGTCATCAGCGTTCAGGTAGGTGCTCATCAGGTGGCAAGTGTATTGGCACATCGATGCTAATTTTAGTCAATAAAAGTTAGTGTCCTCAATGTCATACCCTGTCAATGTCAATGTACCCTGAAATTTAGTAAATTTGATATTATTCGACGTTGACTTACATAACATTGGGAACATAAAGGAGTTAAACCATGTTGTGAATACATCTGGGGGTTTTTAAAATATCAAAACTGGTATAGTTGCATTTATTAAATAAATGTAGATATTTGAAATAGTGAAAAATTGCTTCAACTCAAAACAGTCAACTTAGGAATTTTTTTACCGAGTCTTTCATTTGGTTTTATTTTGAATGTTTTGATTAGATTAGGTAAATTTTACATTTCTGCATTTTTTTAAATTTAAAATAACAGTCTGTCCAGCGTGTCTGAACCCTCACCAGACAGAGCCACCGTCAGTTGTTCTGTTAGGCCAAGAAAGACTTCATTGCACGCTCAACTTGCAATGTAGTCTTTCTCAGCCTAGCAGAATAACTGAGGAGCAGCACATTCTGGTGAGAGCTCAGACATAAGTTGAATGAACTGTTCTACCTATAATAAATATATTGGTTTAGTACAAGCTTATTATTAGGATCAACCTGTGTTTCTGTCAGGTGACTGACTTGCCATCCTCCGTTGACTTGATCGTGATGTCGTGTGCCAGTCACATTGACTCGCTGCCTGCTGGCTACCCTGCCGTCGCTCGCTGGGCCAATGAGAAGCGAGCTCCAGTCCTCGCGCTGGACCCGCCTCCCTTGGGTTCTCCATTCGTCGACACCAAGTTCTCACTGGTTCCCTTGCTGCCCCTCGCACACACCCCTCTCAACGGCAAGATCTACTTGTGCAACCTGGCACTTCCTATCCAAGTGTTCAAGGAACTTGGTATCAAGTATACTCCACCTTTTGGTCCCAAGTTTGTAATTGCGTTGCACCCTCAATGAACCCTGCTGGGTATTACATGGGCAGGTCAGCGGTTGTTGTCACATTTTCTACATGCAATCCTATGCGTATTTCATATTACAACAATCAAAAACGATATAGCACTTGTGTATAACTTTCATGTAGGTACGCTAATACAAAGATCTGGATCTGAAAAGTTCACATAGTGCTATGTGTAACATCTGCAAATTCTTGATTAGAAATTATGTAGGTATTGTGTACCTGTATTGGGTTGATGCGTTCTTATAGGTTTATTCTTAACCGACTAAGTTCAATTAGTCATTTAGCTAAATTAAGTCCTGCAAATGATGTTTTCTACAAAGTAGTGACAGGCATGCATACTTGGACTCAATAGAATGTCCGTACTATAACTTGATAATTTGTATAACTTTTTTATATTTATATTTATGTTACCTACTGATTTAGTGCAACATGTAGGTATATTTTATTTAGCTTTGGGTACATACTTATGAAAATAAGTAACTAATTTGATGGATATATAATGTAATTACAACATGCCTATGGCTTTCAAATCGAGATGTTCCAATTACTATATTTATTTGTAGACAGTAAAACTATAAAATACTAAAAGACGACAATGTTAAAATATCCATGGTCTAATCAAAAGTAGTTTTCTTTTGTTGTTCAAACTTGACTGGTATTGTATTTATTTTATTTTATTTAGAAGCCAGGTATGGTATAATATGTTTATTGCTGTCATGTGTCACAGACATACAAACTGGTTTTATATTTTGCCTTCGCATGACTAAATGGTGTTTTATACCTAAGAAAAAGTGAAGAATATCACAAACTTGAATCATCACTTGTAATTTTTTTTATTATGAAGTCTATTTCAACATAGACAAGCCAAGGCTCCACTCACTAGTGAGAATGTAATATAGAGAGGTGAGGATAGAGAAACCCGGGTACTGGCATATTTAATATTTCATTGAATATTTAGTCTAATTTGTAACTTATAGGTAGGTCTATTGTAACTTCAATGTTGCAGCAATTGCGTGGCTAGGGGGGGGGGGGGGGGGGGGGGGACATGAAAATGTGGATCCAATGAATAGAAATATTATTTTTATTTTTATTTACAAATGTATATAATTGCATTTTATAAGGTATTACTGCGTGAAAGACAGAACTGATTAACTCCGATGTAAAATACAATCAAATATAATTATAAAAATATAATTTTTATTTTATCAATTGTTTCTTGTATTCTGGTTGACACTAATTGGGCTGTAGGTAGGCAGGCAGATTGGGTGACTTATCCATTTTTCAGATTGACAATGAGAGGACTTCATCAAATTCAATAAAATTTTAAAAACACCAGGTTCAAAATAAAAATTGCAGTAATTTAAAGAGATTTTGATTATCAAATCGACGAAAATACAATTCTGAAAAATTCTGAAAATACAATTCTACAATTCTGAAAATACAATCAGAAATCCACAGCGAAAGCAAGTGTCATAGTATGGTCATAGAGCATTGAAAAATGAACACAAAAATATATGCATATATTTTTATTTTTATCGTTTTAGGCAATCAAAAAGTCTGGGTGGGGGGCTAAATCTGAAAGCTAAAAAGCTAAAATCTGTAGGTACTGCTGGGATGGAAAAATAAACTTAAACTGAACTGAAACTAAAATTGTACTTCTGGAAGCGGATCCACAAAGAGAGATTCTACAGAATCCCAGAGATTTTGATTGAGATTTTGTTTAAAGTCTGGGTTAATTAAACAAAATCTCAATCATAACTAAAGAATAACTAACTAGAATAACTAACATAACTAAAGAATGATTTTCTACTATGTTTTGTTTCTTTTTTTTTGTCAATATTCATTAAAGAAAGGCAAAACATGAACACACACAGTTTTATGTCTGGGTCCACTTACTTGACAAACAATTGTACTACAATAGTAGGTACTTGTGTTTTATACAAAAAGATAGATATACCTACAATTAAATTAATTAATACTTATTACAGAATGAAAACAATTACTCAATTCATTTTGGCTTTTTGGCTAACTGATACAAATTCATACAATTGTTATCTGATTCAAATTCTAACACATTTAATATTTTTTATAGATCTTCAGTCGGTATAAAGTAATATTTTTCACTACTTACCTCGTACTACTGCTTTTATATTTAAGTCAATGTTATAATAAGTAATTTCTCATTAAAATATGTGACTGAATTTCAAACATTTCGTTTCGCCAACCTGTATGTACTCCAACACTCTGTCCAACAACTCCAATTAGACCCAAAGATTAAATGTACGTGGCACTCGGTCGGTGGAGTCTGATTCGAATAATTTAAATTTCCACTTATATTCGAAATCTACTTGTTGGTATGATCATGTTGAAACATTAATTCCGATTTGTTCATGTTGGTTTTATTGCTAAAGTGATTTTAGATGTTAGAATGATTTCAGAATGAACGTTGTTCACTATGTAATATTTAATATTAAACATAATATTATATTATAACATACATTACTGCTACAAAAGTCCGTCCCACCCTAACGTGGCACTGGCAGTAGAACGACATTGTTTTACTTTGATAATTATTTAGAGTATTTCCAATTCCAATATTGCTGAATAGTGAATGCTGAGATGTAGTTTGGTTGTTCTATTTGGTTATTATTTTTCCACGCGCGCGAACATAATATTCACGGTCTCAATGGTTCGTCTTCAGCAAGCATCTGACCGGGGTGGAGGGGGGAGGGTGACCTACCCGCGAGCACCGACTGCGAGGTAAGCAACCAGCATTACACCTGTGTATCATGCGTTGCATATCTCCCAGGACGCTTCTAAAGCTGACAAAATAAGTTACCCTATTCAAGTTTCAAGTTTCAAGTTTATTTTTATTTTTCCAAAGCATTACAATAATGGTTACATTGGTCTATGTTTATTATACCCTTTTAAGATAACAATATCTTGTGTTAGGGCATAACTATTCTACTTATAATATAATACCATCAGATAATTTAGAGGTAGCTAAAAAAGATACTTATAAGTAGTTTACATTTCTTGAATAATTTGTGATATGCTAATTATACACTAAACAAACTAAATTAAGAAGCTAAACTAAATATGGATCTGAATTTAGAGTAAAATGAAAGTCCCTCCCTAGATCTGATTAGAATTGCGAAAATAAGAATAAGATATTTTGGCACCATAAGTAACTTATAAAACTAATTATAATAATCAATCTAATTTGACTTAATCTATAACAAATACAAGAATGAGAAGTTGTAATGGTGAGGAGTACAATTTGAAGCTTCGAGAATTTCGAAGGCGTACCTACCTAATTTAGATATGACAATGGTATAATTCATTTTAGATAAAAACCTTAAATTGAAACGATACCTTTGTGAAGAGCAAAGGAAATAAGTAATAAGAACAGGCTGAAATTTAAATCTGTGTATACATTCTAGACTCTCTGCTTCACTGCTTCACTTCACTTCATTATTCTACAGTTTATATTGTCCGTTAGCGATTTGATCGGATACGTTTTTAGCCACTTCTTTATATCATAGTTAAATATATTTTGTGATTTAGTTTTACGAATATTATCCGGTAAAAGATTGTAAAGCTTGGGACCAAGAAAAGCTGCATGTCTTTGCGTAATACCTTTGTTAACCCTAGGTTGGAAAATTTTATTTGAAGATTTTGAACGAGTTTGTATATGAGATATTCCGGGGTTAGTTGGTAGAAAAGAATGTTTATAGTGTATTTGTTTGAATAGAGATACAGCATAAAGTTTCCTCACCTGGAGAACTCCAGTTCTTTCGTAAAGCATTTTTGTTGAATAGCGGAAATCAGTTTTAAGTAGGATTTTAAGGATAATATTTTGGGCAGAGTTCAATTTGCACATGTGCGTGTCGTATGTCCCTCCCCAGCCTACGATTCCATACTGTATAATTGACTGAGCCAGAGCGTAGTAGACAAGTTTTAAACTATCAAAAGAAAGAATATCTCTTAAATGATAAAAGTTCACCATAAGAAAACGTAACTTTTTTATTATTGATAGTATATGTTCGTCCCACTTAAGATGTTGGTCGATAGTGATGCCAAGATATCGTAGAGATTTGGTTTTGGTTAGTGTGTGGCATAGACAGTCACGGTAGTGGTCCTTACATCTACTATTATGGATTTTCAATATAGAATTCTTTGGCTGGCAGTTAACACGTGGAGAGAAGGTGATGTACATGGTTTTTTCATTGTTTAATGTAAGCATATTTTGGTTAAGCCAATTTTTTACTTTATTTAGACCTACATCAGCTAAATCGTGTACTGCGTCCCAACTCCGTGAGGAGAAGAGCAAAACTGTATCGTCAGCGAATACTGTAGTGTCGTTGTTTTGCAACAAGGAGCACAGGTCATTAATAAATATAAGGAAGAGAAGGGGTCCTAGAACAGTACCTTGAGGCACTCCGTATTTGATTATTCTTGGTTTACTTACAGTTTCGTTTATACCAACGAACTGCTCTCGATTATGCAGATAGCTTTCAATTAGTTGCAGTACAAGTCCTCTTATACCCATATTATGAAGTTTTTTAAGCAGAAGTTGGTGGGAGACAGTATCGAAAGCTTTCGCTAGATCTAGGAAAATAGCTAAACATTTTTCATTATTATCAATACGTGTGCTTATTTGAGTTGTAAGTTTGGCAATAGCATCCTCTGTTCCCATCCCCGAGCGAAAACCAAATTGATTAGGTGATATTAGCTTGTTATCTTCTAGGAAGTTGTATATTCTATGTTTTATGCATTTTTCAGTTAACTTAGAGAGGTTCGAGAGTAGGGAAATTGGCCTGTAATTACTAGTAAGAGTTTTTTCTCCCTTCTTATAGATAGGCTTGATTAATGCGTTTTTAAACATGTCTGGATAAATACCTGACTCAAGGATAGTGTTGATAATGTGGTGGAGTGGTAAGACCACCTGTTTCTTTATTGATTTTAAAGTGAGAGTGCTTATTGTGTCAGTACCAGAAGCCGTATTATTTTTCATTTCATTGATGTAATTAATTATTTCTTTGTGAGTAACTGGCGTCATTAACATTGATTTAGAATTAATATTTTCGTAATATGTGTCGGTATTTTGGTTGCATAAGTCTGACCTAGCTATGTTCTCAGCCATCTTTTCCCCTACGTCGCTGAAGTAGTCAACAAAGGCATCTGCTATGATTTTAGGGTTCTCCTTTGTAGTGACAATACCATTACAAGTGGATATTTGTTTAATTTCCACCTTTTTAGTATTTCTGCTCGTAAATTCGTTTACGATGTTCCATATTTTTCTTTTGTCACCTTGAGCTTCTAGTATTTTCTCTCTATAGTATTCATTCTTAGCCCTTTTTATTGACAAATTTACTTGGTTCCGATAATTTTTGTAGTAATCCTTAAGCACTGTAAGTTCGGGATATTTGCGAGTTTTTTTATAGAGTTTATCTCTATATCTAATTTCTTTAATTACATCTAAGGTTATCCAAGGTTTGAGTTTTTTTGTTTTTATCTTGACAGACTTAACAGTTGTGGAGTTTTCAGTTAAGTTAACCAGAGTGTTCACGAATAACTCCGTGGCTGTGTTTGGGTTGGTTTCCCTTAATATAATATCCCATTCGTGGTTTTCTAGACTGAGTTTAAGCTGTTCATAATTAATTAGCTTTACTTCTCTAAGTTTATTATTAGAATTTTCTCTACTACGCTCATTTACTTCGAACCAACCAATTCCAATAGAGTAATGATCTGTGATGCTGGTGTGGAGTATGTAGCTTTTGTAAGGCGTGCTACTTTTTTTGGACTTGATAAATATATGGTCTATACATGTGCTTGATGATGATGTTACACGTGTTGGTTCGTTGATACATGATGAAAATCCATTTGCATTCAATATGTTGAGATAATCTGTCGGGAGTACTGAACTGTCAAATATATTAATGTTAATATCACCTACAATAACATTGTGATCGCTATTCATCATTTTACTGTTACTACTGAGTTCGGAGATGAATGTTTGGATATCTCCGGACGGGGATCTGTATACTGCAAAAATTGAAAAAGATATAAAGTTTCGTACTACGTCGATTTGAACAACGTGGGCCTGGGAAAAATATTTATGGCTCTGGACATTCAGCGTATCAAATGCGTCGTCTTTGACAAGTACAGTTACGCCATCATGAGAGGTCGTCTTGTTTGTAAAGTTGTATGTAGTGTAGTTCTCAATAGTAAATTGGCTGGTGTCATGTTTTAGATGAGTTTCGGTGAGAACTATTATATCAAACTTTACGTTGGTATCTTGTAAGAGAATTGCCGCATCGTCAAAGTGAGAATTGATTCCGCGAATATTTAAATGAAAAATCTTTAGTCCGTGGCACGTTTTGTATAAATGAGTGAGGTCTTGAGGGTGTTGGCAAATTGATGTGTTTGTGCTTACAGAGTCAAAGAGAGAGTCAAGTATGTAGTTACTATTACTTAAGTCATATCCATTTACATCTATATTTATCATTAGGTAAGGTACGTATAAAAAATATAGCCTAACTATATTTCGATGTAGATATAATATACTACAATAAACTAAATAAAATTAATGGGTAATATAAATTATAAATTATAAATTATATAAGCATACGGTTGGTCAGGCGAGTATTGCTGGGTCAGTTTGTATTTATTGTTGTTTGTCCTTAGTACATCACACACTATGGTACTCTCGTAGAGGAGTCACTTTGGCCGGATGCTTTTGGTGCTAGTAAGCGCAGATCGTCAGCACTCGTTATTCGGATTCTCTTCTCGTCCTGGATCGCGATGATGGCGCCATCCTGGGTCCAGCATTTCGTAAATCCCACTATTTTTTGAACGTTAGTCAGCAGTTCCTGTCTGGTGCGCGTGAGTGATTCAGTGATAACAAATCCCGATTCCTTTAGGGATTTCTTACGGCGCCAGCATGTCTCCTTGCACCAATATGCAATAAACTTAACAATTATTGGTCTTATGTACTTGTTTTTGGCGCTCCGAGAACCAAGACGGTGGCATCTGTCAATGTCCATGTGCGACACTTCCATCTTCAGCCGATTGTTGAGGAAGCCACACACCTGTTCATAGGTGTCTTCCTTTTCAGTTTCGCTGATACCGTGTATCAGAATGCAGTTTCGTCTCGAGTACTGCTCGAGAGCATCCATCCTAGTTGCATTTTGTTCAATTTGCGTTTTGGCCACTGTAATTTCTTGCTTGATTTCTTCGAAGCTAGAAATTACCCGCCTCTCAAGTTCCTTAAATTTCTCCTGTAGATTGATGTTATCGGCAGGGACGGGTTGATGGTCAGGATTTTCTGCTATTGCTATCTTTCGAAAATCTTCCAGGGATTGAAGAACTTTGATTTCAAAGTTCTCTACCCTAGATTGCAGGGAATCTGCGTCCATGGTGCGGCTACTCTACTGTTGTCGGTTATTTTCACAGGAGCTATGCACCAGGAATCCACTTGCTACTGAACAGCTGTTGTTGTCAGTGTGTGTCACGCACGCCTACACAGATCTTGATGACGGGCGGAAGGGGAATCTGCGTTGCTAAACTCACACGGTATAAGCGCACAGGTGTTAAGAGAATGGAATAACTTATTATATTAGATGGAATGTGATGCACTCACGAGAAAGTTTATACAACAATTGTATTATAAAGTGAATATACTAGATTTATACCAATGTATCTGAGCCCTGGTTTACGTTATAGATGATGTTTAACTAATTTCCCTTGACCAACCTGAACGTGAACACTATACTGCCGCCATCTTGAATTGTCAATTCAAGAAGAGTATTCTTTACCAAGAAGAGTGGAATTATGAATTAACACAAATAAAGCTTTTCAATGCCACATATTTCTTTACAAATGCGAGGAAAACTAGGATAGAGAAATCAATTTCTCAAAATATTAATTGATATTACGAGAATAGGTATTTCAATTAAATATCATCTTGTGGAAAACACTTAGAAACTTCTATTGTTAATTTTCAGAATATCAATGGACCACTAGTCATTATCTTGCTATGTGACATCACGAATAAAACAGATGACAGAAGGATGTGGGTCGTGACCGTCAAGAAGGCTCTGACAGCAATGCTAAACATACTAGACCTACACTTCCCCCGGGTGGGGCGGGGGAAATGTAGGTCTAGTCTCTTTACCCAACACGTTTGATTGGTTCTCTCTCCCACTCTGGACCGTGCTGCTCTAGTGTGAGTAAAGAGAACTATTATGCTCCTCCCATCACCATTGGTCCATTCCTGTTTGGAAATGTATTATGCCCTCCTTACAGTTTGATCCCCCCCCCCCCCCCCCCCCCCCCGATATAATTGTCTGAAATCATCACTTTCTGAGACATAGCAAGGACACGAGCCGCCTCGGAACGAAAGGGTTGACAAGCATGATATTGATGTAGCGTCGAGAATAACTCGTGAATAACACAAAGTCCGGTGGGTAGAACGTATTTCCCGCTAGTAGCCAAAAATCAAATTCAAAACGCATAGAAATGGTCTAAAGTCATACATTCACTTTCTAATTTCATAATTTGCCCGGGCATGTGCGGCCAGAACCCCTCCCCACAGACACCACGACCCCTCCCCACAGACACCTGGTTTCGTGCGCAAATTTGTAGCCTAAACACATTTTTTTCGGAATACTGCTAAGAAATTACTAAGAAAATTAAAGGGTTCTCCATTTTTGCGAATATGTTTTGGAATGCACTTGGGAAAGGGGGAATATTCTGGGGAATGGAGCAAAAAAGGTTGAGAACCACTGATCTAAGAACTAATGTGTTGCGCGTTAGCGGTAATACCACCATAGGCTAGGCACCGATAGGTAGGTACATGTTACTTACTAAAGTAATCCAATTGAAAATGAAATGATTCCACTTTGGTGAATAGAATATATATCTATCTAATCAAATGTGTGCATTTTAATTATCTTGAAAGCGTAAAATCAAACAATCATCATTTTCATTGACACGACATTATACCATCCTAGATTATACTTATTCCAAGTGTCCCCAACGACTGTTTCTGACATAAATAGATCAACATATTATGAAATAATTATAGAATGATCGATCCCTATTTTTAAATTTAAGAAATGAGTTACACAAGGAATTGTCATCCCTTTCATAAAAATCACGTTAGTAATAAATGCTGTCAGTGTCACATTCACATTAGGCCAAGAAGGAAACATAGCCCTCTCACAAACTTCATCTCGAAAGTAAAAAAAAAATTAAGTAATTCTTGTTTTGTTTCATCTATTACAAATTACAATATCTACTTACATTTTAAATTATGATATGGATCATCTTATAGCTCTTAAAAATGTTTTTAATAAAATGGACCTTGTTTCTAGAGTCCTTACTACCCAACAATACGAAGTTCTGAGAGGCGAGATGTGCGTCGTTAACTCAGCTACCACGTGACACCCCAGGGAGGGGGGGGGGTGATGATTCGATTGCTCGAGGAGTCAAGAGCGGCGAGTGATGGCTGGCGGACGGCTGCTGGAGATTTTATTTGTTTGTACAACATAAGCAAACAAATCAATCGCTCACTTCATACTGGCACATCTAGCTGTTTATTTCTACTCTGTAATGGATTATCTTTGCTGGTGATAGGTATTATAAACAATTTGATGCAGTCAAAAGTTTACAGTTCTAATGTCCAAACCTCCTCATTCTGTCAATCAGTTTTCTCGATCAACATCATTTTGTAGCTCTGTCAACATCTGGCAACTTGGTTATAAAAATAATTACAAAGAAGTAATGATTCAAATATCAAATAACTTATTATACAGAATCTAAATTAATATTCCCAAAGAATTAAGAAACTCCATTGTCAAAAGCCGGTAAAAGTCCGCAATCTCTGTGGCTTGTGGTCAGCCGTAAATCAAATCTTTTCTCTGAGAGCTTTCTGCAAACTAAAGAAATTCGATTAGGCCTAACTGAAACCAAAGTCTCCTCTTCTTCAACAACTTCGCCTTCTTCCCCCGAACAGTCTGAGATCGACTGCGCAGAAGAACAACGCGTCTTCGCTTCTGACTCGCTCGGTTTTACAATCAGCCATAAAGTTTGAGTATCACTCTAATACGGTGGGTTTTACATCAGCGAGAATCTAATTGGGACGTCCTTGATGAGGCGTACAGCTGTTGATAGGGCTTTGATGCGAGCCGCAAACTAAGTAATTAACATGCGAAACCTGAGTGTGGAATGAAGTGTAGTAAATGAAAAATAGGCAAATAGATAAATGTTTGCCATTTGTCTAATGGACAATTTGACAATAACATCTGTCACTCGTTAAAATTATATTTTTTAATCAGGTGTCTTAATTGGATCGTTTCTTGCAGGGACGCATTTAATAATAACTGAGCAAATTTTATAATCAAATTCCATGTGAGTTATGCATGTTTTTTTGCTACTGACAACAGGCGAACAAATAGGTGCCACAGCCTCTCTTGCCGTAATTCTACGGCCCAGCGACGTCGCGTATGCCGTCCCGACGCTCTTGACCGGCGTCGCTACGTCATCTCAACTTCTTCTCAAACTCGGCAAGGAGTTTTCAAAGATTTTTATTATTTAACTTCTATATCTATATTAGATTTTAATTTCATGAAATATTAAATCGCCAACGTCTCGTCTTCTATATCACTTTTTATAATTGGGCTACCGCATACAAAGAAAACGTAAAATATTATTATTTTATTCTTTTAAAATCCGTACTTTAATGTAAACCACTCTTTGGTGAAACTAATTAATTTCTTTCTTTCGCTGCGAGAGGGAGGTTTCTTCAAACAGCTCGAGAAACCGCTGCTCTGATTTATTTTATAAGAGTTCAGTTCACTCTAATTGCTCGGGGAATATTTGATATTCCAACGAGCGGAGCATAATTATTATATTAAGCAGAGAGCGAAAGGATTTGCTTTATTTTATATTTTTGAATGAAATGTAGCCCCATGTCTTTTTTCCATGGATGGAGAAATGCAGTGCGTGTAAGGGGACGGAGTTTTCAATAAAACTGAAGTTACTGGCTCTAGCACAGGATTGCGCGGTGTGGGGAGGGCGGGACGGAGCAGGGCGCTGATGATGGATCGGAAGGGTGTTTTACGCCAGGCGCCATCTTGAATACGAAATGTGCGACACAATGAGCAGGATGGAAGAGAGGACACAATAAGAACCTCAAGACATTTCCTCTTTGGTATATCGCATCAGTTATGATATAATTATATTATAATTTATTATCATTATATATTTCATTGAATCACCCAATAACTGTTCTATTATAATAATTTTTAAGTTATAATAATTGTGTAGTACGACAAATTAGTAATTACAATTTCGAGGAAAAGATAGATAGAGAGAAAGGACATCATAAACTTGATGATCGACTTGAGAGAGAATCATATCAACATTTCGATCCCCGCCTCGCGCGTTGGGCGCTGTGACGTCAACACCCACGTCACACGGGTTGAGCATTATATAGTTACAAAAACAAGAAGTAGGTACAATTATCCCTAGACACAGAACAACACGAGACAGCCCGTTGTCCGGGGGAACAACCTTGGTACAACACGTCGTCCTCGCGAACACTTAGTCACGTGATCACTGTCAATCACTTCGATATATACATATGTATACTTGATATAAATAAAGTCTTTGCACAAGTTCGGGCCTAACTGCACTGGCCGGCGTCGGCGGGGCCCGGCCGGGCCTCGGGCCTCTGGACACACAGGTCGATGGCCTCGTGCTGACTGGAGCGTTATGGGCTGGACGTGTCTTGCTGCATGCTGTCGTCGCTCTCCAGGTACGTGACGTAGCTGTCCGTCGAGTCCGGATGCATCATGTCCCCGGGGAGGGGGCCTCCTCGGTGCTCGTGCGGGGCCTGGTGGGGCCCGCCATGCTGCATGTCGTACCCGTGCATCTGATGGCAAACAACGAGGAGGTTCAGAACTAAAAGGGGTTGAAAATACGTCCATTTGTTCTAGATAATCAGTAGCAATGCCTGCAGCACTCCAAAATCTATGATTTAATATAGATGATACAAGGGGTTTTAAAGATCGCAACGAAATTAAAGCTATGCTAAGTTCCATCTCAAAAAGGTATCTTTACCTTTTTAGATGGATGGAACTTTATACTTTAGGCAAACTTAAGAAACACATCTGTGGTACCTTGATATAAAAAAACTATACGATGTATCTTCATCCAATCTTATTGGATCAGTCATTTTGAAAGGTGAATTAAAATACCTAATTTAATTCAATCTTTGTTCGTCCATTTAAGTTCATTTGCATGCTTCATATGATTCCAAATCGCAGCTCAAAATCGAGAAAACGGACTTCCGTTCTCCTGCTTCTATAAGGTTCAGACATTATCCGATAGTATAAGTGACATTGACCAGATTTATACTCTGTTCCTTCAACGTATTTTCAGTTTTGTTAGTGGCGGTATTTTGAACATTTGTGCGAGGGAGGGGACAAAATGAGCCCCAAAAAGGGAAATGCCCACTCCACATAATCTTGCCACTCCACTGTGTCACGCTCTGTTGAGAGAAGTGGGAAATTCACAGTTCTTTCTGAACAAAGGCAAGTCGAATCATAGAAACTAGAATATCGAAAATTTCATCTCGGAATGCATTAGCTCGTGCCTCGTCGTGATCCAAGATGGTCGAGGTAGGGAGAGGGGGGGATTCAATCTGCATAATTACCAGCTACAGTCTTGTTGGACGAGGTACAAGATCCCCCCCCCCCTGCTAGTCGCCGTCAAACCGGCGAGCCTTTTATCGAAAGTTAAATTCCCTGCCCCTGCCCACCCCTCCTCGTCCATCACCTAGCTCGTAAGAAATTAACGAACTAATAAGTAAAAAAAGAAGGAACTCGTCAGAGTTTTGTTAAGCAGAAGCTTGGTCTCGAGTTGAGAGAGTAAATCAGCGCGTGAAGCGACGGAGTCATGATATTTGTCCGTGCGTCGAGACATTGAGCTCGGCGTCGGCACGAGACCGACGCCATCGCGAGAGCGTGGTGACGCTTCGCGCATCTCGGATCTATCCAACACTCGTCAGCAATTCGAAACCAAATAATAGTAATATAATAGGTACATTGTCTCTGCAGTGCACACGCAAGGAGTGGTTACTAGTCCAACGTTTCATTGTAAATTGAAATACTTCATTGCTTTTATGCACTTATTTGCATGCAGTTTTTAATTAATTTGTCAAAAGGCGGAATGGGATAGGCTATTCAAAAAACAGCTCTAGTTGTGCTCAATGCAAATGGAGTGGAAGTTTAGTAAAATACAAATTAAATTTTAATAAAACCTATCAACAATAATAAAATAATATACAAATAGTATCTATTTTAATTTTTAGTTAGTTGTGTTGTTTGTAATAACGCTTGGTGTTTCCCTCGGTGCTTGAAATGTTAGATATTTTCCCATTCGTTCGCATCGGGAGCAGTGTGACGCCGCGTGACATTGTGTGACGCTGCGTGACATTGTTTGACGGCGTGACATTGTGTGACGGCGTGACCTGGACAGTGATGAGCGGCATGTGTGTAAACACCGAGCCCACACACAGCCCGCGGGAAGAGAATGTTTTGCCTGTCACGGGTGATTGACAAGTGTCGGAAACCGATGCAACCCGAGAGCGCGAGTAAATAAAGAGTTGGCCTCGACTTCCTCGGGTCCCGGGTTCGAGTCCACACTGCGTTAGTCATAACCCACAATAATTCACACAGAAGTCATGACTCTAATTCTAAATGTACATGTGTCAGTTTGATTATATTCTTCTGGCACGTCATGTCACTTTTTGTATTACTTAATAAAAGACGACATAAAAATAAAATAAAAATTATCGGAATATTCTTGATAAAAAAATGCAACAGCGTTCAGAACTCGGTCGATAAATAAAATACATGTCATTGAAATAGCTCAAGATTCTTGCTGCAACATATGAGTTGCATGAACGGCTCGCCGCCTCCTACAAGAGCGGGGTTGTGTGAACACATCAGCTCGCCGCCTCCTACAAGAGCGGGATTGTGTGAACACATCAGCTCGCCGCCTCCTACAAGAGCGGGGTTGTGTGAACACATCAGCTCGCCGCCTCCTACAAGAACGGGGTTGTATGAACACATCAGCTCGCCGCCTCCTACAAGAGCGGGGTTGTTTGAACACATCAGCTCGCCGCCTCCTACAAGAGCGGGGTTGTGTGAACACATCAGCTCGCCGCCTCCTACAAGAGCGGGGTTGTGTGAACACATCAGCTCGCCGCCTCCTACAAGAGCGGGGTTGTGTGAACACATCAGCTCGCCGCCTCCTACAAGAGCGGGGTTGTTTGAACACATCAGCTCGCCGCCTTCTACAAGAACGGGATTGTATGAACACATCAGCTCGCCGCCTCCTACAAGAGCGGGGTTGTGTGAACACATCAGCTCGCCGCCTCCTACAAGAACGGGGTTGTATGAACACATCAGCTCGCCGCCTCCACAACGTCGGGGTTGACGTGACGTCACTCACCTGACTTACCAGATGCTGGAACGGCGGCGCCGACGGATCCAGCCTCTCAAGGTCAGTATGGAGGGCGAAGTCAGACAACGCCTTCCACGGGGGTTGGTAGGACTGGACCTCGATGGGGTTCATGCCGAGCGGGCTCTCGTGCCGCACGGGGCTCGAAGCGACCATCGGGATGCCCTGCATGCTGCCGTAGCCGAGCTTACGACCGTCCTGCAAACAGAGGAGGAGGCGGTGAAGTTCAAGCGCGATCAACGCGGTTTAGGAGGCTGGAGGCGTTTTAGGAAACCACAGCTATCGTCAACTTTTAAACCAATCAAATAATTGACATCTGCAAGTTAATTATAACCGTAATTTTGTAGCTTTAAATATACTTATTCCAAGTTTTCTCATGACTATGAGTAATGAAATTTGGAATAGTTAGTCATTCTTGACGGAGGAAAAGTCTCGTGTAAATTTCTTGAAAGCTTCTGAAATTATGACGATACGGAATATATCTCCTGCTCAATTTACCTTATAAACTGTAGGGAGGGATAACTGTAAGCCAGGGGAGAGCCGATACCTGAGTGTATGTCTCTCCTCCAAATCTTTCCCCACCAAATGCTCTCTTGCTCTGCTATTTGCATGGCGCCTTGTGTCGAGATCATCCGTCATCGGCCGTAACGCCAGGACTAAACACCGTCCACGCTAACCGAGTCTGCGGGAGAGAGTTTTCCCCTTGGCCGGCCACGTTGAATGATCCCAGGAAGTTCACCCCATCCACTTCCCCGTCCAGACGTCCCCCCCCCCCTGCCAGCGATTACAGGCGCCATCCGAGATGAGCCCACCTTGGATCACATATCATAGTGCAGGGCGGGGCGACATTGCATTCACGACAGCTATTTATCTCCGATAAAATTGGCTATCAAAATCGTTTCATGATAGATGGAAGGTATTTTGTGTTGTTAAAAGATCTGTCCGCTTTGAAGAAGTAACTACGAACAGAGTTCTTCAAGCAAATCATCATCAGTGCCCTCCCTTGGAATAAATTATAATTACCTAGATTATCATGTGAAAACTTTGTCAATTGTTAATAAAGTAATCAAAGTATCACTTGTATCCCTTCTTAAGCAAAACTACAGAAAAGCTTATTTTGCGCTGGTTATGTATAGTACAGTGTTTTTCAAGAAATTAAAGAGTTATGCTGAGAAAATTTCAAAACAATAAGAAGTCAAAATATCTATACTTTACATCTTCACATCCATTTAAGAAATTTAAAATTTCCCATGCTGTTCGTCTCGGACATTTTAATTTTCAAATTAAATTAACCCTAAATAATGATACTTATTTTTTTGTATATTAGTTATGACCTCCAAAACTTTGTCCCCCCCCCCCCCCCCCATCCACCTTATGAAAATGTCTCGAATCAACACTGACCACGAAGTAAAGCAATCTAATAATGGTCATAAACAATCATTCAACGAAGTAATCCGCCGTTATCTGGCGTTGCCCCATCCCACATCCCAGCTGAAGTGATAGGCACTCCAGCAGATGACGGTGGTGGGTGGGGGGGGGGGGCTCCAGCTGATCAACTCAAGGGTGAACTACCCCCTACCCTCGGTATTTACTCGGACATACAATACTTCCCTCTTCTGCGCGGCGGAGAAACGTCTTTTGTTTACTCTGCCTGTTCTTTTCCCAGCAGCCGCCTTGGTCCGCACGCAATGCGTGTGAGAGTGCGTGTGACACTCGCATAACAGTGCGGTATTGTGCGTGAGGGAATCGATAGCTCTGTACGCATGAGAGCTAAGAAAGCGATACTTGAGAGATAATGTAGCGCGTCAAGGGAGGACGATGTTTCCTTGGATACCGCACATCTTCACCGACACACAACGTACCGAGTAAAAGCCAAAGAGTAAGAAATTGCCACTTGGTTATGTCATGTTAATGTATACTTATACATTATTCCACGTTTAATTTGTATAAAACAAATCATTAATAACATAGTACGTGGACGGAAAATTATATCAATGTAAAAAAACGATTCTAAAAGGTACTAAATAAAAGTTTTCTGTACATAAATATTGTGTAAATTAATGAATTCCGAATGTTTTACCGCATTGATTTCTGTGCAACATTTGGACAAGTTGCTCTCATGGAATTATAATACTGACATAGCAACTTGTCAAAACGAAATGACACATTGATGAAGCAGATAGTCACCTTCTCCTGCTGCATCTGCTGCTTCAAGAAGATCGCCTTCTTCTTGTCTTTACACCGCTTGTTCTGGAACCAGACCCTGATGACTCTCGGACTGAGCGACGTCATCTCCACTAGCTGCTCCTTCATGAGAGCGTCTGGTCTGGCGTTGGCGTTGTAGCACGTCCGGAGGGTGTGGAGCTGCTTCTCGTTGAGCACGGTTCGCACCCGCGTCGGCTTGCCGTCGGACGACACCTTGGCAGAACCGCCGCTGCGGCTGCTCTCGCGGACTTTATGTGAACCGGCGTCAGAGGAGTCTGTGGAGAGAAACGTACGTCAGTTGCTTGCTGCGTTAAGTATTACATAACGTATTTAGATAGTGATCAACCTTCAAAACATATAATGTAGGGTTGACAATTATGTGGATTTGCTAAATAAAGAGTATAAGTTAATGCTGAGAGTTATGGAAGAAGATACAATGATAGAATTTACAAATTAAGTAGGTACTATTTATTTTAATAATTACACGAGTTAAATTACAGAGGTAGAGTTTGAGGTAAACTTAGACGTCACCCGAAATAAACACATCTGTTCAGAGTTGGTGTACCTAAAAGTATACTTGTTATGAATCTATATATGAGCTCGCTTACGAGAATTTTGATGGGAAGTATTTTTAAAATCGCTCAAAAATGTGTTTATCCACTCGAAAATGTGCGACTTTGGCACGTTGTCCATCCTTTTTGAGAAGTTTTCAATCCTTCAAATATATCATGAAGAATTTAATTCGATTTATCGGTACTTAGTTCAGTTATTTGTTTTAACATACCTACACAAAAATTATAATTTTATATTTTGTAGTTTATTATAATTATGTACACCTATAAGTCGAAGAATTGGATTTTGAAACAAATAAATATGTAATAGAGTATAACTATAACATTAAATTTAAAAAAATATATAAAATTTGTAATATGTTTATAGAGATTAACTGAGTACCAAGCCCTACGTGTTACCCACCGAAATGCTAACAAATATGTAGGTAATTATCATTTCCAGTCTCCAGTTAATCAATAATTGAATTAATGAAGAGTTTATGTTCCGCATTCCGTAAACAATTGCGAGCTCGCGACCTCAAAACACACCAACTAAGTAAGTCTTTCGCTCGCTAGTTTATTATTGAAGATATCTTCTTCCGCCAGTCACACTTCAACTTCTATCAATGACACTAAATGTTACATGCGTTCTGCTTTGTGAGTTTTACATAGAACCACGTCAACTTATAGACACTTTGATATGCATATAATGTAGCCCGAACATAAAGGAACCGGTACGGCATTGTTGTCCCGGAGGAACGGGTGTCAGATCCTCGGGACAGGGAAGCTGAGGGGTCACAGAGGGTCAATGGAGCGCGACGCCATGTTGGATGGAGTCGTCATTGTCTGGCCGCCATATGCCGCTCCGTGCCGTGGCGTTGCCGTGACCAGCGCCATTGTTTCACCGTCCGCGTCCCCACGGCATTGACCAGCGCCGCGCTTTGTGCATAGCAGATCACAGGACTCGCCGGGATTACTCGGGACAATTAGCATGAGAGCCGGGATTAGTGCAGCCAATGGAAGCTCATTGTTCTCGCAGAAGTGAAACAATTGGGTGTTTACTTCACAGGCCGGACGCTGGATTAATACAAGCCTAGCTAATTCAGAACACAATGATGTCTGTTTATCTTATACATTCCGGTCTCTATAACAAAGCTCGCTGTTTTCACGCCATGTTGGCCCCTCCACTACTGACTGCCCGGCACCTCCACTTATTAATATAACAAAGCTCGCTGTTTTCATGCCATGTTGGCCCCTCCACTACTGACTGCCCGGCACCTCCACTTATTAATATAACAAAGCTCGCTGTTTTCATGCCATGTTGGCCCCTCCACTACTGACTGCCCGGCACCTCCACTGTTCTACCCGGCACCTCCACTGCTCTGCCCGGCACCTCCACTGTTCTACCCGGCACCTCCACTGCTCTGCCCGGCACCTCCACTACTCTACCCGGCAACTCCACTGCTCTGCCCGGCACCTCCACTGCTCTACCCGGCACCTCCACTGCAACGAGTTATTGTAGTCGTCATAACACCGGTGAACGAGTCTTGAATGTGTTGCTATCGATTAGTTGTCATGCGAGTTGACGCACAGCCCTCTACTGCGTGCGGAACATCCACCGCCCCCTGGTTTAATCTTGTTAAAAGCAGTGGTCGAGGTGAGTGAGCAGGCGAGCCACGTTTTATCTTCCTCCCGAGTCCGTGAGATAAATCCAGACGGACAAGTAACATCTACACAATCATCAGGGTGTTAATGGGGGATAATAGATCAGTGATAATTCCCTAAAAGTTTCAACGAATAGACTCTAAAGCATCATCACCCCCTCCCCTACCATCCCCTTATCCCGTACATATACGCACTGATAAGGGAACGGCGAAACGCTCAAATAGACTGTAAATGTGGTACCGATCTGCGGAGCTGTAAAAGATTGGATAATTATTATTTATTTGTATAGGTGCCTATACATGTTTTGATGTCCATTTTAACAAATGTTTTAACAAATGTAACAATGTTTTGTTTGACATTGTATCATCAGTAACTGTAAAGTTATGGGTATGTAAAGTTAAATTAGTTTATGTAGTTAGTCCAACATGAAACTATTATTCAGTAAGTCACAAAGTGTTGCTGCAAACGTGAATATTGGCCTAGTAAATGGATCTCAACAACTCACTACTATTCCTCTCCTGAACGTTGGTGTTACTTGAGTATTACAAAAGAGGAAATTCATTATTTCTGGACAGATGTACACTAAGCATGCATAGCACAACTAAAAATGATAGCTCAATAAATGTGATTGAGAAAAATGTTAGATCATCAGGCTAGTACAAGCGATCTCCTTATCTTACCCTAAAGTATAGGTGACATCTCATTTCAATGATAATTTAACAAAACAAGCATAGACTGTCGCGGAAAATGACCAGAGTCATTCAAATTTGTTCACTGTTAATTTTTTTATTTTGCCAAGTGTACCTACATTTATTTTAAGAATAGGCAACATCAGATTTGAGTTGTTTATATTCAAAACTTGCTATGCCCATTTGGCAGAGTTCAGAGAAAACCAGTCGTATGTTTCAATCCACGTTTTCAAAAAGAACGTTTTGTTGCAACATGGAGCAATAAAAACAATTTAAAAATCTTTTTTTTAGCAAGTTTTGAACTCATCATTTACGCGAAATTAGGAAACTATGAAGTATAGGTAATTTAAACGTTATTATCAGCCTTGGTATGAAGTCAACACGGTGGCAGTATAAGGTCGGTTGTCAATTGGAAAAGTATTCCAGTCGCTAACGTGCGACAAGAAATTATTATTTGCGGAATTTCAAGAAACTTGCTCGAATTTAAATCTCAATGATTGGCTGATCAAAGTATTCTTTACATTTTACTGGATAATGTCAGCGTGCGAATCGAATCCCGGTAAAAATATATCTGGACATGGGCGTCCGCAGGGTGGGGCAAGAGGGGGCGCTTGCCCCCCCCCCCCCCCCCCCCCCCCTGGATGTCAGGAAAACATAAGTTCTGGGGTTTTACGTATAGTTTCATTTCGTAACCAAAAAACTAAAGAAAATTGATTTCAAAGTGTCAAAAAACCAAAAAATGCCCTGCGGGGTAGGATTAAATATGTCTCCCACAACCCAAAGTGCAATATTAAAAAAATATTGAATATTTCAACAAAATACACCTCATAACGTCTCATAATTGATTTCATAGTGTCCAAAAACCAAAAAACGCCCTGCGGGCAGGGTGGGGGCCCGCCCCCCACACCCCCCTTTTCCCGTAAAATATTGTTTTCCTTGCCCCACCTGGCAGAAATCCTTTGAACGCCCATGTATTCGGAAAACATCCCCATATAGCTAGTAAGGTCTCAAGGAGAAACAAAGGGAAATTTGACATAAATAGTACGGTTATTTTTGCATAGTTTTTATATTTTGATATAGAAGTAAAGCGTTGTTGGTTAGGTATAGGTACACCTAATTCCATACCTTATTTTTTTTGTTTTAACTATTGTTTGTGATTTTTCATCGGTTTATTTATACCTATATTTTTTATTAAATAAAAAATACCTTATGATTTTTTAGGTTATAACCGCACGACTATGTAATAAACCAAATATTAGCTCCTTCGAACACAATTTGATTTTTATTTTTTTTATTTTTAAAACATTTACGGGTGGAACCGCGTATTAAAAAAAATGTTTTTTGCAAATTATGAGTTATAGGAATCAGAACTTTATCATAATTATCGCATGTTTGGATTCGTACTTGTATCATCTTCTTTTCAACAAAGCCAATTTTGTATGAGAAATGACCCCCACCTACCCAAAGTTTTAGGTGTGCCTAACGTCTTATTTTAGGGGACGTATTTCTTTCGAGAATATTTTTACTAGTTTTTTCCTGGGATTGTTTTTCCATTGATATTTCTCCACTTACAGTCATGCGAATCCTTGCCCAGCACATTTACGTGTATAGGATATTCATTATGTACGTCTATTTTCTAACGCCATCTCCATGCCTCCGGACACGAAAAGTAAGTATCTCCTGAGTCCTGCCTGACTGCGTGGACCTGCTTGAGCAAATATAGAGATTTGGCGATAAATCATTTTGTCGCCACAACAAACCAATATTTACCAGCAGCAATTGCGTCACATAATTTGACCGGAAATCATAACTATAATTCTGATAACTTCCGCGTCGTTACTCAAGTAGCAATCAAATAATTTCTCTCAGCAAACAAGATTGCAGCATTTCTTGTGTCCATTTTTTGTTTTATTTGTGCAATTTTGCTATAACCTTTTTATCAATAATTCGTACATTTGAAATCTCTGCTAACAGGATTACGCAAATGCTTGCAGAGGTAATCGTATAATTCACATGCTTATACGATGGTTCATCCGATTCCTCGGTAAAAGTAGCAGTGAATTGGTCAATTCCCCTCACCTGTATCGATTTTGTTCCTAAAATATATTATCTCTATACCCTTGACAAGCTAATACTGCTCAAAGATACTACTAAAAAGAAGAATCGTTCAGACTTATAAATACATAACAAACTGGTGTAATTTTAAACTGGGCAGTACAGATATTATTCGAAGTTTATTCGCAAATTACTTGCATTTTGTTGCACCTTCTGCCATCACTTGCGTGTAGGTCACAACAAATACAATGGAATGCAGAACGGAAACTTCCAGCATAACTGCAATAAATTGAATTTGATTTACAGAAAAAGTATTGCGAATAGTGGTATTGCCCTTATAGGTATAATAACTCCATGGTTGGAGGCTTCAGATTGCAGAAATGTTATTTTCATTTTTCATGTGGTGGACTTCCTAAACTCTGTCAGATATCGAACAACGTACAAATGCAAATCTCTTCTGATATGTCAGATATCGAACAACGTACAAATGCAAATCTCTTCTGATATCGTCAGATATCGAACAACGTACAAATGCAAATCTCTTCTGATATCGTCAGATATCGAACAACGTACAAATGCAAATCTCTTCTGATATCGTCAGATATCGAACAACGTACAAATGCAAATCTCTTCTCGGGCTCCACCCCGCAAATAATTACTATACATATTTTTCCCAGTAGAAATATGAATACCTGCTTCTTCAAAATGTATTCCAGTTACGCCCGAACTTTTCAATCTCGTTTCGTTTGCGAAATATTACTTTCATACGTCATAACAGGCTAACTCATAGTTATGATTTACAAATGATTCATAGAACAATGAAGAAATAGAGAGAAACCCTCCTCTCTATTCTGATCTTATCTCTCTCACACCGATGACACATATCTTCCAAATATGTAAAATAAAAAAACAGCGATAAACGCCTCGCAGTGATTTCCTATAAATCAGTTCCCGCCTGATTGTTTATTTGCGTCTCTGTGATCTTGCGCAAGTCTGGAGCATGTCGTTGATAGCGGCGCTTTACACAGAGGTAATCTTATCGGCCGGTCTTTGTCGGCTCCGTACAATACCGCACTCTTTCCCGACCACGAGCTCAACCCTGGGAGAATAGTGGCAGTTTCACGGAGTTCCACGCCGAGTCCATCGCGAATAGACAAAGTCTATAATCCACAGTGCAAGAGATATACGTCTCAAATCTGTTAATCAACTGCAAATGACTAACCGTATTTTCCCCATCTCATCATTAAAATAGCAGGCCGTATGACGGAGTATGATTGAACGGGATGACCAAACCACTGACATGAGTTGCAAATTGTTCCTTACCATCTATTTGAAAATTTATCATCTTCGAAGAAATCCGTTTGGAAAATCATCTAAACGGTAGTATTATGTAATATTCCGCTATTGCAATCCGATTTGTTAGGGTAATGATGAGTAATTTATCCGCAATCGTTGCGGATAGCCGCGTATGCAGAGTCAAGGGATCCTTTGCACTTGTTGAATTATAAGTGTTTTAGAATGTTTCGAACGTCTTTGCTTCGCCCAAAATAATCGTGAATGTACTCTCACATAGACAAAGTATAAGACCGGGTAGAACCAACTCGAGTTAAATTTAACAATGACATGAGCAGCCACAGCTGATCCAGGTTCATCGGATTTGGATTTAAATTTTATTTCCTCTCGATAGCTATCTTATAGGTAAATCTAACTATAGATCTGCCCCGCAATTGTATAAATATTGTCAACAATTGATCGACAGTTCTTATTATAGAGATTAGCATTTACTCGACATTGTATAATCGATCGACTATGACGTGTCGATGTTATTCACTCATGAGAGTTGTCGATCGGTCGTGGACGAAAGTTACACGATCAGTGCAAGAAAGTCACATTTGAAGTTCATGGTTTATCATTAAGAAATCAAATTTTTCTTGATGTGAAAACATACAATAGCCTCGAAGCTTTATGCAGCATTTCGAGCTTTGTGGAAAAAATAGTTTTCCAACTTATTCAAGAATAAATCTTGCACTCGACTCACCGGAATTCGTTCCGTCGTTATTGTTATTGTTGTGCAAACTGCTGTTGTTGTTGTTGACATTGGTCGTGTTGTTGTTGTTCTCGCTGTTGTTGGCCTTCTCGAGGACCTCGTGGTCCTCCTTGCAGAAGAGGCCGTCGTCTCTGAGCGCGAACTCATCGCCGGGCACCAGTTGCCGTTCACACGCGCAGCACCGGAAACACTCGATGTGGTAGATCTTCGTCTTCGCGCGCATCACAAAGTCGTTCTTACTAAAACTCAGTCCGCACTTGTCGCACTTGGTGCCGAATAATCTGCAAACAAAACATCGACTTTCAGACTTCTCGTCAATAACTCTATGTAACAGTTACATAGCATCATTGAGCGAGCGTAGCGAGCGTCACCACGGTACTCTTATGGCACTTTCTCTGTGTGTTTGTTTTTTTTTTTGTTTGTTTGTTTTTTTTTTTGTGGTCACAGCCCAGGTCAAACCGCTCAAGCAATCGATCTGAAATTTTTTACACATACTAACGTAATCTATGAGATCCCTGGGATCGTTTTTGAACGGGCTCCCGTGATTGGTTCAATTTTTAAAAAAATTATCTTTTGATTGGTTGCTTCGATCAATTTAAAATTTAGCAAAAACATTGCAACCAACATTGTACCCAATCATAAAAAGTTTCAGCTAAATCCTCCTATTGGTTCAAATTTAAACCCATTTTTCATGTGATTTTTGACATTTAAACTAGAACAGATTGACCGATCAACTTAAAACTTCGCGTGGACATTGGTACCAACATTTGAGGTATTTTTGCCAATTTTCAGTCTAATCTGTCGTTATTTTCAAAAGTTTTGTCATTTAAAGGTCATTTTATTCCGTAATCTTGAAAAATTTATACTAAATTATCATCCCTGCCTTCTTTAATTAAGCTTCTGTTCCAAGGCAAGGCCTGTAGAGCAGCCAAGCTATCCACAATGTTTTCGTAGCGAGCGTCACCACGGTACTCTTATGGCACTTTCTCTGTGTGTTTGTTTTTTTTTTTGTTTGTTTTTTTTTTTTTTTGTGGTCACAGCCCAGGTCAAACCGCTCAAGCAATCGATCTGAAATTTTGTACACATACTAACGTAATCTATGAGATCCCTGGGATCGTTTTTGAACGGGCTCCCGTGATTGGTTCAATTTTTAAAAAAATTATCTTTTGATTGGTTGCTTCGATCAATTTAAAATTTAGCAAAAACATTGCAACCAACATTGTACCCAATCATAAAAAGTTTCAGCTAAATCCTCCTATTGGTTCAAATTTAAACCCATTTTTCATGTGATTTTTGACATTTAAACTAGAACAGATTGACCGATCAACTTAAAACTTCGCGTGGACATTGGTACCAACATTTGAGGTATTTTTGCCAATTTTCAGTCTAATCTGTCGTTATTTTCAAAAGTTTTGTCATTTAAAGGTCATTTTATTCCGTAATCTTGAAAAATTTATACTAAATTATCATCCCTGCCTTCTTTAAGCTTCTGTTCCAAGGCAAGGCCTGTAGAGCAGCCAAGCTATCCACAATGTAAAGTAAAATGAAAGCATTTTTGAGCTAGCGCATAAAATCGGATGCAGTACGAAGCTGACAAATCCTCTAATTGGTTTAAGTTTAAATAATATCTTCTGATTGGTCGACAATCAAAATGTTCACATTAAGTTCAAATTTTGCATGGTGATCAAGACCAACTTAATATTAAATTTTACATATTGTAAGCCCAATCAGTCAAGTATTAATTGTAATTTTACGAGTTTAGTATGGGATGTCACAAGAGATTTCTGGAGAAGGTATGTAGGTAAGACTTCACGACACAATGGATCTGTTATTCATCCAGAGTATTATGGAGATTGAAAAATTGCAGAGAAAATCGTCTTGTGCCGTGTCGTGTATCGTGACTATGGGGATGTTGCATGTTCTGTGCTCGCTCATCAACGCGTTACACTGAGCGTTTTCCTAGTACAATAAACTAGGGAAACAGAACGCGTTGATGAGAGAGCAAGGAGAGTGTATAATATCTGATAAAATGTTGGTCCCAGTAACCTTGAGTCTTGAACTGTATCGGACACACGGTTCATTTTAACTTTTCAACAAATCAGAAGATTTTGTTAAAAACACTGTTCATGTGACCGCTATGGCTACCTATAGTGTGCAATGCAAAATATCTTATATCGATTTCGATCGGTGTTATCTGGGATTTGTCTTTACCTAAAATAGAGTATCCGTAAGAATATGAGTAGGCAGGAGAGGCAGAGGAGATGATCCTTTTTTTAGTACAAATTAATTGTAAACTATATACAATAATTGTAAACTGTTTGTAAAAAGTACTATCGTAATAACTATGAGGATACTAAATACAGAATATTGTATAAAAATATTACCCGGATTTTTTTTTAAATCTGCGTACGAAGGTTTTATAACATATTTTAAACCAAAAAAAACGCAGCACTCTGCCAATATTTGTCTTTCCGGAATAAAAAATGCCGACAGATGCAGTCATGATTTTCACCGGGCAGTAAACAAGAGCAGTGAGCAGCGGGAAAGTAGATACCGAGTCCGTAAACATTTTACTAACTGTCCGCTAGGATTGAAATATCAGTGATGTTTGTGTAGCAATAGCAACAACATTCGAGCAATCAAGTGGATGTAAGTGGTTGGCATCGGATAGGAAACATTCTTCTGATTCTGCGATGGCATTAATGAAAATTAATTGGACCTCCCCTTCCCCAACCACTTTGTGACGAAGCTATAATTAACTTTTATACACAAAGTCGAGAAGATTCAGATTCGCTCTGCGGAGTCTCGGGATGTTTTGAGCTGATGAAAGTTGAGTCTACATGAGTGATGCGTGTGGTCCCGTCAATGAAACATTATCCCTCGAACCCGCGACCCCCGGCATGTCACGTGGCAGCTTGTTTACTCCCGAGGGAAGAGAGGGGGAAGAGGGAGAGAGAGCGTCTTATATTTAAGTCGATGCTGGATCCTCTTTCCTAAGAAAATAAGCCCAGCTGGCGGTAATCTCACAGGTTTTATTTGCATGTCTTCATCCCCCCTCCTTCATCCCCTAAAGCTCATCCTAGATAAACAGTGTCGCCCCTGGCGGAGGCAACCCGCCACACACGGCATGTGCAGATATCTTCGCGAACTGTTCGCATGACAGTCGCCTGCTGACAGATAAAACTTAGCATTCTATTCTCGGGATTCTAAAACTTATTTATAGTTTGTGTAAGTGCATGCTCAACCAAGAGGCAGTTGATGTTCAACAACCTTTAAAAACGCCACCCCCTTCAAATTAGAATAGAATTATATTACATTACAGACAAAATATATATTTAAAAAGTTTATGGTTCACGCAAAAAACTATTTGCAGTCAATATCACATCAAATTCTCCTTCATTGTCGTAAAAATGAACCTAGTCATAATTATGCCATTGCTTTTCATTTTGGGAACAAAATAGTATTCTTCTTTGATTACTTCAGTATTTTTTCATAATTATAAATTTTCAGTAACATCTTAGATTGGTTGAATCTAATGGTTATTCGTAGCCTACTTAGACAGCGCTCTAGGGACAAGTGAGACTTGGATGTCCCGGGTTCGCGTCCCTGCTCGGCGATATTGTTCACTTGATGGCAAATAGATTGTTATGGAAGAGTCCAATATTATCCGATTCGACTTAGCATATGTCTCAATCTCATGGTTAGGATCAACAGGAACTTGGCAGGAAGCTCTGGGTTTCCTATGACTATGAGAAGATGGCTCCACTCACCTGACGTAGTCTCGCTTGCAGTAGGTCTTGCCGTCGCGCACGAAGCACGTGCAGCTCTCGTCCAGGAACTGATGGCACTCAGCACACTTGAGACACGCGGCGTGCCACTCAAGGTCAGGAGCCACTCGCAGGATGTACTGGTCGTGGATCTGCGCGCCACATCCCACGCACAGGCTGAGACGCCGCTTCTCTGCAACACGTCCAGACACGTCTACATCCTGCACGTCCCCAGAGCACGTCTACATCCAGATACATCCCCAGAGCACGTCTACATCCAGACACGTCTACATCCTGCACGTCCCCAGAGCACGTCCTACATCCAGATACATCCCCAGAGCACGTCTACATCTAGACACATCCCCAGAGCACGTCCAGAGCACGTCCAGATATATCCAGAGCACCTCTACATCCTGCACATCCCCAGAGCACGTCTACATCCCAGACACATCCCCAGAGCGCGTCTATCCAGACACATCCCCATAGCACGTTCTACATCCAGATACATCCCCATAGCACGTTCTACATCCAGATACATCCATAATAAGGTCGACACGGAATGGCTGAGTGGTAACGCTCTGAACTTGTATTCCGGAGGCCCGGGTTCGATTCACGCGGTCGTCCTTTATGACTAGGTTTTTTCGTGGTATTTCCTCAGTCGACAGGCAAATGCTGGGAAGGTACCCTACTAATAGGCCACGACCGCCTCCTTCCCACCTTCCATCCTTACCTACACTTCACCATCACCTCCCAATCATCATCATAAACATTCATCCGTCGCCATAAGCCTCGCTGCAAAACAGTGCGATACGATGTTAAGCCCCAGAAAAAAAAAGAAAAAAAAAGGTCGACATCCACACTGCGAACCCGTCACGTTACATATGATTACATCCACAGAGCTCGGTCGTAGTACATCCTTTCACATCCATCCATAACATGTCACGTTACAATACATCCAGACCTGCGCGAGAAGTCAACAACTAAAATATTCAATGTAAACTCAACAAATCATAAAACGGCATTTGAACGAAATGGATTGCCTGATTTTCAGGTTTCGTGACAATAAATCCTTGTTATTATCAATGAAATTAGAGCTCACCTATAGGTACAATATAAGTTTGATGACGAGTTAGCATAGACTTCAACTTCATAGGATGATGCCAATATTTTTTTCCAGCTAATCCATTTCTTCAAATACCGTTTTATCATTTGTTGAGTGTACCTATAGGTACTAAGTACTTCTACTCGGATAAAAATATCACATGAAATTCAAATCACACAAAAAAAATACAGATATAATTTTTGAAGATCACAAAATAACCAAGCTATAAGAAAAAAAACAGTCAATAATAAAAAGTGGAAGGAGAAATCACGCCACGTAAAATCTGTAATCATTTTAAAAAATCACTTCCTTAAAAAATATTTATGTCTTATTTTGGCAATAGGTAAAAAGAGCAAAAAACAATTGAACCCCTGAACAAATAGATGGATGGACATCTCACGGATTTTGAAAAATACAGAAATCTTCAAAACATTACACAAAAATGAAACCAAAAAAGCATGAAAAATTCGAACAATCAATGAAAAGTTTTCATTAAAAATAAGAAATATCATGTGTATAGACACAAACATGATTGAACATGGTGAGCATGGTTGACTTCTATGGGTTCTATGGGTTGTCGAAGCAAAGACAGGGCACAGCAATTCAAATGTCTCACATGGAGACACTCGTTGCTGAGCGTGAGACTAAATGCGGCGTCTCACTCGACTTATGAGACACAAATGCCGTCTCAGGAATGTCTGCTGTGGGATTCCACGGATCTCTCCAAGTCATTATATTTCTCTAACAAGATATTGTCGCCCAGCCAGACGTGGAGCAGCGCCAGCGCTTGCCGTCTACCAGGATTGGTTCAATGGATCAATGGGTCCCCGTGGAGAACACAGTACGGCTATTGGCCGCTCCACACACAGGATCCGCCTCTCTCGCAACACCTCCCTCTGGTCATCATTCACTCATGCACTGGACATTAGCAATCTTGTACGTCATCGCTGGTCACAATTACAGCACACAGTTTTCTCAGAGATCCCAGCTGAGCGAATATCGAGCTTTGCAGATGTTACAGATGTGATATTAAACTCTTTTTACGATTGACTAGCAAATATTGTTCTTTTACGGTCTTAAATCATTGATGTCAAAAATATCATGCCGTAAACTTGCTAATGCTATATAACAAATGCTGGCGACTGCAAAAACAGATGTTTCACATTGAGACACGTTAAGGTGTCTCAAAAGTCAAAATCAATTTTATTTAATTATCAACAGTACATAGGGGTAAATCCTTCCTTGCGTCGAAGTAAATTGGCGAAATAAAATTGTATTTTATTATTTTTATTAAAGGGATGTTTCTTCGCAGTATTTTTCATAATTGGAGCAATAAGCAATGAGGCGCGAATGAAGTCATTGTATTACCTTATATTTCCAGACAGAATATTATTTACTTATTTCAAAGTAGTAAAAAATTGATTTTGTTTCTTGGATCTGGAAAAACAGTAATACTTGATTAAACGACAACACTGTGTTCATAATTGACGTGTGACATATTGATCATGTGACATACAATTGATTCACACTCAACAAATCGATACAATCCAGCACACAGCGATTTTGCTCAAAATCATAGCTCAGAATTATTACGAGACTGACCTATTCGAAATTCCTATATTATCGCCTGTTTTCTTCGTGCTAACCCTAGCCATCATAGCAGAAAAAAACAAACAAAAAGACAGAGGTCCGTGCCAAAAAGAGACGCTCGCTTCGCTCGCTCAATAACTTATACCTACATATAATTAGATTCCATAAGAGAGGTTGAAAACAACGAGCTCGTATGGCTATCTATAACAAGACGCGTTTTTATTTGGATTTCATCCTGAAAGATTTTTTTAGACCTACGAGACAAAATTTATTGGGAAATGAGCGTCAGATTAATTTAAACCATGTTGAAATGACCACGATGTAAGTAGTAATTTATTTTTACTGAAAGTAGACAAGACAAGAAATGTAATCTAAATGGAGCTAGGGGGACATAAAAATGTGTAGACAGCATAATATTGAATACAAAAATCAGAAAATCAGTCAATCAACGAAAATCAACAACTCTTGTAAACTGTTACTGCTCCACGAAGATACAACATCAAGTTGAGTAATAGTTCGAGTTGGAATTGGAATAATTCTGGAATCATGACCTAATTACCTGGACGATCATTTCAAGATCAATTCATTTATTTGGATAACCGATCACAGAGACGAGAACCATTCATACTTTTACATTTTTATTGTCTCGTATTAAAAAGTAATAAAATAAATTGAATTGTTGGATGGAAGAACCGGGTAAAAATTTCACAAAAAATAAGCTATTTTAAAGCTTCTATATACCTTCTGAACCTTCACGATCAATTTATTATATTGAAATAAATAACATTTGAAAGATGGTACGTAAGAGAGCACAAAATAAACATATCGAAAAAGTGTTGGTTATTACAGGTTCTTCATAGGTATACCAGCACTCATTTATTATCTATAAATTTAATCTGAAAAAGTTATAGTTAAAATGGTTTCATATTGAACTCGTGCATGGATAGCAATGAAGATTACAAACTAACCCCCCCCCCCCCCCCTCCCAGGATGTCAGAAAGAAAACTTCGTGTGAATACCTACATCTCACTCTCAGAATTATGTGCAAATGTAGGTACAAGAAAAAACGCCCTGCTGGACAAAATGTTGCGTACTACATCCAAAAAAAAAATCTTACCTTGCCTCCAATGACCTTGCCCCCCCCCCCCCCCCCCACTACATAATTTGTATTGGAGTATGAGTGTATTTTTTATAACTCCATGTGGATCCATAAATGCATACCTCTGTATAATTGATAATTATTTTTAATCTTATTCTTTTATAAGACATTTTATATTGAATTGAATATGAATATATTCATTTAGTCATGTTAGGGCTATTTACAACGTATTTATTTTGTCTATTAGGTATATTTATATGCGGGCAAGACTTGTGAACGGATCGGGTCATTCTTCAATACACATGCGATTTCTCGAGATGTGGCCCACGAATCCCGTATTCTCATCTAACCATTTTCTTATTCCGATTTCCAAAGGAAATTGACCTTGACATCCACACTGAACAATTTGCAGTAAGAGCAAGTAGTTGGCAGCCCAATTTTCACTGTTGGAATATATTCTCGGCCTCTTAGTAATGCTAATGGAATATTCTTGCTAACGTTGAACCATAAACTAGCGCCAATGGATTCAGACATTCATCTAAAATAAACAGAAACAAAAATAGACGACGTCAGAAAACCGGGAATTGTGCTGATAAGGATTTGGGCTGAATTGACTAGATGCAATGCATGTTGCCACGTGTTCAACTTATACCTACACGTCTCTTTCTATTGCCACGTTTTCCACTATTTTCACACCGTTTTTTCCACTAGGTGCAGACCCCATAGCCAATTGGCTAGTCTGGGGTAAAAAGACACACATTCAGTTTCACACATTCAATGATGTAATCTTAAAAACGGCTATAGCTAGTTCATTCGCCATCTAATGTTATAGTAAAACTTGGTAAAACTAGGATAATGACCTAAGGCTTTTCTAATAATATGTAATCTATGTAGTACATATGTTCATTATGTGTTTTCTAATATTGTATAATTATACAATATTGTAGTAATATTGTAAGCATAGTAGCAACGATAGTAGGTACTCGTAAATTCAAGTTGACAATGATTTTTTCCTTTCGTCATTTTTAAGTTCCAGTCAATTCAAAATCGATACATTCGATTTAAATATCTATTCAGTAACAATCCTTATTTAAAGTAATTAGCTTATATCAATCCAATATGTCTACGCTGTGTAAAAACAGCAGACAAGACTTGTCCTGGAAAATAAAAGTCAACAGCTGAATTTTTATTGTTCAGCAAAAGGAGTGATAGCAAAAAAGGGGTAAATCGAGTAAATTGACAATGTGTTATTTCAAAAGTTAAATTAAAAAATTGTGCTTTGCGTTCATAGGTAGGTATATTATTTTTTATGTCTGGTCAATAAACTGTACTAAGTAAGTACTTATTGGCACCAAATCATGGATATTATTTAAATAATTTTTGAATGACCATCATTTCTGTTGACTTAATGCCTTGGCCCTATAGTTTTTTGTACTCACAATTCCTTCAATTAATGTTATATTTTCTATGAGGAGAGACTTGGTGTTTTTATTTATTCCCAGAGCGTTTTTATTGAGATGTAATTTCCGTGATTTTATTTATTGTATAGATTATCTATCTGTATAATATTTTACAGATCATGATCATGAAATGCGAAAACCATTTCATTATTAAACCTGCAAATTGAAGAGCATGATTTACGGGAGTAATAGTTACAAACACTGATTAGTAAGATATTATTGTAAACCGACTCTGTGGCGCAGGTGCTGATAGAAAAGCATGCACGAGACAGACCCAGGGATGCTGCAAGAAGAGGCGACAGCGTGGCTCCAGCTTATCTCATCCCAGCAGCATTCACCTCACGTACACAAAACATCCCGCCTCGAGACCAGGATTTTATTGAACCTGAAGGATTCTTTATGACGGCCAATATAAAGCCAAGTGCGGGAGCCGGCCGCAGAGGCACTGAACAATATACAGCACGCTAAACACAACTTAATAAATAATATATTACGCTCAATAAAAAAGGCGCACCGGAGCATTGGTCGTGATTAGGAGCCGAGTTCGTATCTCGGCGAGGCCAGACAAAGCGACCACAGAAGTCATAACTGGGCGTAGTGGTAATAAAATGAAACAATGCATGAAAAAGCTACGAGTTTCTGAAAGGTGATGGAATGCATAAACAGTGAAGGTTTAATTAGGTATGTCTTCAGATTTCTTCAGGTGCGGAATTTTAATTCAACTAAGTGTATTGTTGCCAGTGCGATGTATAATAAGATGATATACTTTTTGTTCATCTTTGTTTAATTGTACACAATACTACTCCTTGTTTAACGAATGGCCGAGCAAAAGTCCGACAAACGCAAAGAACGGTCACTGAAAGTGAGGAGGTTGTGGGGCTCAAACCCCCTTGAACAGTTTCTGATATCTTGTATGAATTATAGTGTTAAAATAATTTATTTCCTCCTTCAATGTAGGTATACTATATTAAATACCTTTACCGAAATATTCTTACTAATTCTGTAAATCCAATTATAATATTTAATTATCATCCTTGATAACTTAAATCCTTGATCCAATCCCTCTATAAACCTTTGGGTCAATAAAAATAAAACGATACATTTAGCAGGGACTATTTATATACATAAGAAATTAATATAACCAAAACTGATTGATACCTAAACCCGAGAATAAACACAGAAATGCCAAAAATAAATTTTAATATAAAAATATTACGGGGCAAGAAGCCCCGGACCCGGATGTCGTCGGGGAAGGAGGCTCCAAACAGGCCCCCTATTTGTTCAACATTATTATTCTGGCAATGGCATCCCCTTGGATTGCCTAAGTCCAAGTTGTCGTCCTGAGAGTCATGTGCTCTTCCATAAGTGCGAACATTGCTACCTCCTTGTGTCTCATCCATTGCTCCGTGATCGAGGATGTAGTGGCGGCTCGGGCTACGGGTTGGGTCGCCTTGGAATCACGTCTCGCCGATGTGTGAAGATATTAAAACTCGAGATTCGAATCTGTGATCACGGCGTTGTCTTCTCTCTCTGGCTGCTTCGGTGTTGTGTTTGTCAAAGGCGGCCGGCGAACATCGGAACTTGAACATCGATTTCAATGTTCGCCGCAGCGTGTTATAAAGCAATGGGACCCCGGGAAAGTGACCCCCTCCTTCTCCTTCAACACAAACCACCCACCGAAACTTTCTGTTTATTTAGGTCCTTTTATATCAACGCAAACTGGACATATTCAATGACTCTTGTGGTGTTAAATCTACTTACAACAGAGTTGAGTTCTAGTTTCCCGATTTTATGGAATCCTTTAGGCAACTTGCAGCCTGGAGCCCTTTTACAAAATTAAATAGAAACAATAATATTTCACTCTTGAATCTTCTTAGGACAGATTGTCTTCTAACACTGATGATGGCATTAATTGACACTTAATTAAGGAGCAGATGGGTCACCAGAATTTATAAAGAATGAATCGACGAAAGTATTTATATAGTGGGGATTCTTAATTATGGAAGCTGTTAATTAATAGAATGTGGACGACGAGTTTGGAGGATTATTTCCGAGCTGATTCGGTCTGCAGAGGCGAGGCTAGGCGCCTGGGCTGGCGCCTTGCGCTGTCAGGCCGCGACGTGACAAATGCCAGGTCACGATGCCGAGGATGTTCTCGGCTGGAATGTCGACTGGACATGGGATCCGGCGTCACCCTGGCCGGCTGCGGGACAATTAGCGCCAGCTAATGAGGAGGATTACATGCGCCACAGCCACAGCAGAGCAGGTGCGTGGGCAACGCAACATCCTGAGTCGCAGACACTTGCAACAATGCAGCGTTCATTGTTGGCAGGATCATTGTTGAGTTCGACACAGTGATTGGAAAATTAAAATGTACAAATCCTCTTCTTGAACAAAAGATGGTGGATTAAGATGCAACAATTATGCCTTTTTAATTGGTCCTATTGTTACGTTCCCGTGCACAAGTTAGAATGTGACTGTGACGTAAAAGACATTTATAGATAGGTACACTCGGCCAAACAAAACTTGAACGTTGTCCAAATTTGAATGACTGCTGGTCATGTCCCATAACCAATCAATGCTTGTTATTATCATTGAAATGTGAGGTCACCTACTAGAGTGACACAATGAGATCGCTTAGATCGACTTCTGTAGGTGCGATCTTACATTTATCAGCCTATCAGATTTATTGAACGTTCAAGTTTTGTTTGGCCAAGTGTACCTATGCGGTGGTGAGAAATTGTAATGAGCATTGTTCGAATCATGGACTTATAAGTCTTCGTCGAATTATTTTTCCGCTTGCTTTTTATTCTTTGCAACAATGTAACATCCATGATGTAACTTCCATCACTGGCAGTGTACTTTGTTGAGTTCGACACGAGGATTGTAACATTAAACTGTTTAAATCTTCTTTGCAGGAAAACTAATATCTTTATTTTATAAGATATTATATTTGTGATTTTGATGTTTGTGTTTTTGTGGAATTAAATTATTTTTAAATGCCAAGTGATTCCGTTTTATTTTGTTATTGCAGTTCAGTAATTGCCGATCACAAAAATAGAAAATATTTTCGTCTTGACCGTCGACCGACTACTTTTTTTTGCAATTTAGATTTTGAGAGATGACGAATCGACAAAAATTACCTCAAAAGCAAATTCAAAATCCACTACCTAAATCAACACACAGGAAGTTTGTAATTGTTAGCAACAAATGATTTTTTTTAAATTATTATTTGCAGTAGAAAGACAAAGAAAGGAGTAACATTGTTTATCAGTAAACTAGTCGTGTGAAAATAAAATATTTTGGACTGATGTCACTTCTTAGTCGTCCTTGAAAGTGGCGATGGGTGCACGCGGGTTGTTTAGGGGGTGTTTTTCCCCCAATTCATAAATCCAAAACCTTTTTATTATAGACGAAAGTGGAAAAAATATTGTCAGGTTCGTGATTTCTAAATAATCCTCCACCTTTTCCTATACAGGTATTTAATAGGTATATCAAATTTCATTGAAATCGGGGACTTACAAAAAGTATGTTGATTTCACAAGACATGGTTGTCTTGCAATTGGAATTTGGTCGATATTTGATAAACTTAAGACATTTTCTGACTCGATTCATATCAAAACCTCTGATTGTAAGTGGGTTACGCTTTTTTATTGTCACAGAATTACTGGACTATTAAATCAATAATATTATTGATTTAATTACTACTTATAGAAAGGAAGAAATCTGTAGGTCGGATCCGTTTGCCCGAATAAAAACTCATCTCGAATTATATTAGATTAAGATTCAATTGCAGATCAGACACCTTTGCTTATAATCTCAATGCGTCCACAGTAATAGGTATAACTTTAAAAACTAATCTGCCTTTTATTGATAAATTGTTATTCACGGATCTCCTAAAAGGTGAGACCATTTTACGAAATCGGAAAATGTTTTAATTCCTTTTAGACTCTGATTTTTTTAAAGAAGCTAAGAGCCCACATAACCCAATGGCAATAGGTAATTAAAACCGTTTAATTTCTAGCTAGAGACTAAAAGGAAGTGTTTTGTCCAGGAAGAAGAAGCGCGAAAAACAAACCATAAAAGTTAAACTGCGGGTATAGTTATTGTTCGTTTCGGCCTTTTGAAGAAGCCCCATAAATTTACATACGGCAATAAAAATTAATTATCGAAATAAGTACCGTAAAACGGTGTAATGCTGAACGAAATTTGACTTTTTTGCAAATAAAATCTTCAGGGTATAATTATTTTGTAATGTTTTTTGATTAAAAGTATTATTGGAGGTTTGTTTACATGATGTGCTGGAAGAAAAGGAGTTAAAAATGTCCATGTATACAGTAAAATTAAAAAAACATGAGGTGTGAACGTATAAGGTTAAATCTGAAGATACCTAGATTACTTTAGATTCTGCAGAAATTCTGACTATAATGACAGAATAATGCTGCATGAGATAGGTATAGAAAAACATATTATGTGCTCTAACACTCGAATAACTGAACTACGAACCGAGCATTTCCTGAAAATGTGTAAAATGTTTTTGATTAATTTCCTAACGCTAACTAAAGAAAACACCGAACATGGTCTAAATAGGGCAGAAACAAATTAAACTTATTTTTATATCACATCACCCATAACTTTTTTTATGTGTTATGGATGGGTGTTTAGATTTACCCCAGAGAGTTTCGGGTTTACATTTTGTGTTGTCAGACAGACACTTTAAAGCTTCGTATATTTCCCCTTGGAGCAACAATTTAACAGCCACAAAATAAGTTTTGAGAAAGTATAGTTTTGGCGGTCAATGACAGATTTTAGACCATTACATTTTCTAGCAATTTCAGTTTTTTATTTATAATGTTTTTTTCAAAAAGTACTTGTCCAAATTTTACCAAATTTAACAATATTATACACTGATCTTTTATAAATTGTCGTACTTTTTCCACCTTCATAAGTTGAGTATTTTTGAAGTTATAGCTAATTAAAAAAAACTATTTGCCGGTGTTCAGCATTATCCCGTTTTACGGTATATAATTGCATATTAGTTGGACATTTACTACAGAAAGTCAACGAAATCCTGTGCAATCGAATAGTGTTTGTGTTTTGGCTCTTTTGTTATCAATAGTTTTTCATAATATGTTGATGTGCACAATGCCCATCGACGCTGTGAGTTTTTTATTTTTCATTATTTCACAGCCCACGTGGCTTTGTGGTGTTTTCTCTGTTCTTATCATTTATATGTGCCTATGCTTTTGTGTGTCAATAAAAAATAAATAAAAATAATATATATATATATATATATATATATATATATATATATATATATATATATTGCCCTCCTATTTGTGAGAAATGATAAGTCGAAATATTTAAAGAATAAGATGTTGCCAGGCTTGGCTGGTACCTATCTGTGATATTTTTGTTTTGTTTTTTAAATTGGTGACCTATATTTTCCATGGGATGTGTATAGTCACCTCACTTTCTATATAATTACCTACATTATAGTGACAGTGCTACATAATTGTATTATAGCCTCATGTAGAAGACTCGATTGGATCATCAATTTACAATGTACAGTATTTAACATGTCATTGCCGTGGCACTAATATTAACACTGTTATTATAATATAAGAACACGCGTGCCATCACCATGTCAGGGTGACGTTCCGAGTAACAATCTATTCCTGTAATTAATTGTGATAATGCAATGTCGCTCATACGAGACACTCAATTATCCTAATGTTGTGATTTCAAGCAACTATCGAAATTATTGAGCACTTCAAAAATCAAAATTGGAGACACACAGTTGGTCTGTAATATATTCAACAATTGAGTCGTTGATTTTTGTATATACATTTCGCTTCACTTCTCTTCACCATTTACTTCGTGTGAAATTTAAATACTACATCGAGCTGTGCTTCAATAGCAGTGGTATGGAAAAACATCCAAGCATGTTTAGCCGAGGAAAAACACCGTATACAACCATCATCAGCAGGATGTGATCGTGATTCTTGTCTCCAATGCACATTACTTCGCGACTCGTTTTTGAATTAAAGCCATAGGTTGTTCTTGACTATCTTCAAGGTTTGATCTTCCCTTGCTGTTGCATGGTACGCTATAAGGCTGAATAAGAAAAAAGTTCATAAATTTGATTTTTATGTATACCTAGGTATATATTTTATTATATTTATATCCCCATAAAAAACACTTCGTGTAAAAATACCAGCCAAGTCTCTTCAACTAAAAAAAAATATATGAAATCTAAAAATTCTGCACTGAAAAGTATTGATATCAAAAAATTTGCCAAGTCAAAACTTTATTTGAAAATCAAAAAATACTTGGCGCATCGTGTACATAAATAGCTTGGAAGTATAAGCCAATTATAAATTATACATGAAATATACATATACATAGTATACCTATAATGCCCTAAAAAAAACGATGCGCCAAGTATTTTTTGATTTTCAAATAAAGTTTTGACTTGGCAAATTTTTTGATATCAATACTTTTCAGTGCAGAATTTTTAGATTTCATATATTTTTTTTTAGTTGAAGAGACTTGGCTGGTATTTTTACACGAAGTGTTTTTTATGGGGATATCACTCCTTTTTTTAGTTTATTATTTACAACTTGTGACGCATATGAAATAAACAATTACTAAATTCTTTTAAAAAAATCGCCATTTACGATTTGGTTACTACTAATGAAAATCTGTTGTATATTCATGTATAGTCTTTCGTGAAGAATAGCAAAGGTTTCATTCCAATCGGCCAACCCAGTTCCGAGATATGGCATATAACACTTCGGTTTTCAAAATGGCTGCTAAACTTACTGCACTGCCACATAGAATTTATATCTACAATTAATGTGTATCATTTTAGGCTTTCTGAATATGTATTCATTGTATAGAATGGGGAATATAATAATTTTTAAATTTGAATGACGTCATTTCCGGGCTCATAAATAAAAACATTCTAATTTGACTGTTCCTATTCCATAAAGATGGCATTCCGAATCATTTGGCGCTAGTTTCGTACTGATCGGTATACCAGTTTTCGAGATACAACGTTACTTCCGGTTTCAAAATGGCGGCTGAAATCTCTGACCCCTTGAATTTTAATTTACACATGATAACATCTTATTGAGTTATTATAAGCTGTCTCAAATAGTATGTATTGTATCAAAATGTAAATTTGTGAGATTTTTAAAATGTGTAACGTCATTTCCGGTTTTGCTATAAGAAACTGCAAATATTACTGATGATAAAACATAAAGTTGCCCGTCTAAATTGTGTGGCGCTGGTTTCGTTCAAATCTATTTAGCCAATATTAAGATATGATGTCACTTCCGGTTTAACAATGGCGGCTTCCGGTTGGTTTTGTAACAAGTCAAATGATATATCAGAAGTGCATACGTTACATAAATATCAAAATAATCGGATCAACCTTTGTTGCCGAAATGCCAATCGATGTATTTCAAATTTCATGACGTCATTTCCGGTTTCGTTAACAAAATGTTTAGTCTTTTGCTACTGATAATGCATATAGTTCACCGTCCGAATCGTTTGGCGCTATTTTCGCTCCAATCGGTTTAGCCGTTGTTGAGATATGACGTCACTTCCGGTTTCAAAATGGCGGCACAAAAAATTCATGGGGTGAAGGTTAAATCAGACGCCAAAAGTGCACACGTGGTAAAAATGTGAGATCAATCGGTTCAGCCGTTTAGGCTGTGGCCTTGTTACCGGATTTGAATTCCAGGAGACTACTACTGAGATTATTATTATTATTATTATGAAAACCGCCCTAAAACACTGTTTTCACGGCCCTCTAGCGCGCAAAGGGCGTAACCTATTGTTCCCAAATTTGGTATATGTTGTAGGGTGGGCCATAGCTCGAAATTAAGATATTTCGCAACAATGTGATATTTCCCAATTTTAAGATCCAGTAGGCCGAAAATGCCACTTTGATGCTTACAGTAAAAGTGGGTTGCTCCAGCCTTTTTAAATGAGAGTGTGCGCGCGCCGTACGACTTGGCTGGCGTGGAGCGACCGCTCCACTAGATTTCTATTAGTTCCAAAGTATATCTTTACTGTTTTATCATTATTTGATTTTAATTTTTATGTTATTATTTGTATTGTTAAAAATTAACGAATAGAAGTGTATAGTCTCAAGATTGTTTGAGATGATTGAGATTGAAGATTGAGATTGATATTGAAGTATTTGGAGATTCAATTTATTTCCATCCGCACATCGAGTTCCTTCTCGCACATACTTCCTGCGCTGTTTAAATGAAACTGAATTTCCCTTGAATGTGGGTAAATCTGAAAATGTGTCGTGAAGGGCAACTTGAGTTATTTAGCGGAATGTGAAAGTACTTCCCGATGTTCATAGGGTTATTCCTAACGCCTGACGATCGGATGTGTTTCCGTGGCTGGGTTTTCATGAGCAAAATGTCCGGCGAAAGAAATTCCAAGATTCAGTGCGATTATTTGGGAATCAAACAAATGCTTGAATTATGTTGGAATAAAAGCAAATGTGATGCGCAAAGGGCGAAGTATTGAGTTGGAATCAAATATTTCATCCTTGCCCCATTAATTAAAGCTGGTGTCATGCATTATCGACTTTATGTGTTGTTCGTATATTCTTAGAACTTGAATAAATAATATCAAATTGCAAGATTGATCTGATCTACAATGCGTAGAAATCGATGTATTGCATTTAAATTTCATAGCCCATTAATAATTTAATGCATCACATTTCCACTAAAAGCATATGTTACATAGAAGAAACCGCGTGAGTCCATGAAGAGAAGGAATGAGATGAAACTGACCGCAGGAAGCTGGCTACAGAGGCGCTGATCACTAAACAAACACGTAATAAGCGCCAGACAGAGGTGCTAATGACAGCGAACCCGCTACCAACAATTAGAGCCTCAATAACCGAGCTAGCTTCTGTCTGTTCCAACTCTCAGCTGCAGGGTTGTTCGTCCAACAGGGTTGAGCATAATGTAGGTCAACTTCTACAAGACTCAGCTATGTCTCGTGGACATGCAAACGTTATGAATTCTCAGAGCCGAGGAGATTTACATCTCTTCCTTTCATTAATCTAATTTATTCCCAGTTTTTTTCAGAGACTGAAGATTTATTCCAGAGAGGGAATAAGAAATGACGAAGTTTTACTTTTAGACGCGACGAATATGACTGGATTCAGGATTGTAATTTCAGAATAGAGTTCTGAAGAGAGTCGAGTTTGACAGAAAATCCTTTGAGAACCTTGAGTGATCAAAAATCAGATACAATAGGTACTGAAAGCAAGTTGAGGAAATTTAAGTACAAGAATAATTAAATTAAATGAGGTACTAAATTCATATTTGCTAAAAAAAAAAGAGAGGAGCATCTTGAGGAGCAACTCATTCTCAAGGTAAGAATTTCAAAATGAAATGGAATATTGATGAAAAATGTCTAGAATCACAAAAGGTATTTGAATGGCACGGATTGGCTGCTGGTCAGGTCTGGAAATCAATGATTGATATTATAAATGAAATCAGAGCTCACAGATAGAGGAAGATGACGAGTTGAGTTAGCATTTACTTCATCGGATGATGCCATCACATTTTTTTCAGCCAATCCCTTTCTTTCTAATACCGTTTTATCATTTGTTGAGTATACCTATCGACCTCTAAATATTGTCCTCCCATACCATTTCGACGGCTGTTAGTTTAAAAAGTCCCCAAATGAATCCAGTGACGGAGGAAGATGGTCGAGGAGTGAATGTAAACGCAGCAATGACGGAGGAAGATGGTCGAGGAGTGAATGTAAACGCAGCAATGACGGAGGAAGATGGTCGAGTAGTGAATGTAAACGCAGCAATGACGGAGGAAGATGGTCGAGGAGTGAATGTAAACGCAGCAATGACGGAGGAAGATGGTCGAGGAGTGAATGTCAAGACAGCAATGACGGAGGAAGATGGTCGAGGAGTGAATTTAAACGCAGCAATGACGGAGGAAGATGGTCGAGGAGTGAATGTAAACGCAGCAATGACGGAGGAAGATGGTCGAGGAGTGAGTGTAAAGACAGCAATGACGGAGGAAGATGGTCGAGGAGTGAATGAGCGAGAAGAGAAGCCAGGGCAAGACGAGTGAGAGAGTCGCGCGGACAAGGGCAAGGATTAGCCGGTGTTTGAGAACAGGGCCCGACGCGACTCTCGAGGTCTGCAAACATCTCTCTCATCATATTGATACAGCACAGCATCCCTGCATTGTTATCTCAGCACAGCACAGTTTGTTCAACTGCCAGTCAATTGTTCTCTATCGAAGCCGCAGCTTGGACTAGCAAGGACTGCTGATGAGCAGAGGAACTTTGCCAGCAATGCGACTTGCACACATTTGTGGGACTTGCACACAAATTAACACTTCACCTAATATGTAATGTACCTAATTACAAATGCAATTCAAAATGGTGTTCTCATATCCAATAACAAGTAAAACAGAAGAATAAAACATTTCACAACTCTTCACTTTTCAAAAACTCTGCGCACAATGTCTCGCGGTGAGTAATCAATTTTAAAACTAGGAAAACGCTCGGTGTAACGCGTTGATGAGCGAGCACCGACACGCACGATATCGCCAATCATAGCACGATCCATTCAATCAAAGATAACTAACTATACATTATTTATTAATTATTACCAATTTTCCATGCAACTTTTCATAAACACTCTGGATCAATTAAATAACAGATTATTGTACTGATATTTTTCCATCAATCTCTTTGGACAGATATTCAAACACTTAAAACAGCAATAAGTCTGTAAATTCTTGACCGATTGGGCTGGAAATGTGTAAAATATGATGCTATCTAGTCAAAACGTTGTTTTCATAACTGTGAAACACAATCCATATCGTAAATAAAATTATTTTAGATAAGGTATACCTATACCTATGTATATGAAATACCTACATTACATTTTGACTACATTATGTATTGCAATATGATCCACTAATAAAAGAATCTGTCTTACATTGATATTGATAATAGCCCATCTATAAACTTTGCTTTGCTACATAGAGCAACCCAGAATGCAGTGGAATTTCTGTTTTGAAATGTCATTTCTGACAGTTATTAAAACTGTCAATAAGTGCATCTTTGTTCTTGACTGGTAGGACTGAAAATTTGTAAAATAAGAGACAATGTTGGTCTGAACGACCATGCAAAATATGAGTTTGATTGATCAGATTAATCAAAGACCATTTGATAGGTCAAATGGTGGTGTGGCTATAGGCCGTTTTAAATTAAGTATACAAATGTCAGTAAAATGTCTATTACTCTTGAAGCTCATTACAGATTTGTAAAAAATCACTTATAATGCTGGTACACAGACCTTGCAAAATTTGGTGATGATCGGTCAAACTATTGCAGTTATATACACACAGTTTCCTTCATCCCCATTGCCAAGCTAACTATAACTATACACATCAAGTTTCCGATGCAACCAATGGAGCGAACTTGCTGAAAATCATTTTGACCATAACGAGAATAGTAATTTAAGTTGTGTGAAAAAATTGGCCTGATCCATTACTTCGTTTGGCAGGAGACGCCAAATGCACAAATAAACACACACAAAAAAAAAACAGAGATTCGAGCCCAATGTTTCAAGTGGAGACGCTCGCTCCGCTCGCTTAATTATTTCCGCATCTTCACTTTTCTGTAATTGTATTAGTTTATACTGACCCTTTGTCTCAATGACCAACCACTTATTGGACGGCCAATAATTAATTAAAATTACTGCTGTATTTTTTGCAGGCTCGTCTAAAGAAAATGTACTGATTGTGTTAATATTAAATAAACGTATAATAATAATCACCCTGAAGCATAATCTCAAATATGCTGCTCATTTAAATCTGCATAGTTTTGATAAATTGACGAAGTATATGGAAGGAACAGCATTAGAGGTATAAGAAACCCTTCACCTCTGTGATTTTAGTATTGAAGGTAAAGTGCATTTCTTGTTCCACATTTTTTATATTGACTAATTTTTGACAGCTATGTCTGGATAATAAGAGTTCAATTATAAGAGTCATCTTCCCAGGTTGTGTGACGTGTGCATCACGTATTGTGTTGCGCTGAATGTAAAGTAATTATTGACAAATTTGTTAAATAAATGTAATTATTGGTATGCATCAAAACAACACTTGGAATAGATTTCTTATTTCAGAAAATGAACCGAGTTAATAATACAGCGACATTTAATTAAGTTCACATCAAACGATATTCCTCTTTCCTCAGGAAATCCTATTATGATATTTTTTGATGTTTTGTGTTTAATAACTCAAGCTCACTGGGGCTTGTGTAGAACAGTACGTTTTATTGCTTCCATTGATTCAGTGTTCTCATCATTCTGGGGTTGTATTTCAGGTATAAAAGAGTTCCCACAAGACAAATCCCTGAATGGCGATCTTCAAACGAATACACGATTCGGACAACTGTTTTCGAGAAAGAGGCCTAATTTATACCTAATTTGTGCACAATAAATAAAACTGAGTAAAGTTTTGGTGCCGAATCTTTTATTGTTGTTCGAGCTGCAAGACTGATTGTGCTAATCGTACTGGATTTATGTTACTGCATCTTCGGCCAAGCCTGGATTAACTTGTTCGCTTCGGTTTATCACCGGCATCAGATTATATCTGATCTCCAAAAACAGGTTTAGCTCAGTCGGGACTTCTGCCTGCATGATAACTGGTCGAGAAAGACATCTTGTTTAAACTTCTGGTAATTGCCATAATTATAAACACTGGAGATGTGATCTGCCAGCCACCACTGGTTCGACTTGGACAAGACGTGTCACAGACAAGGGACGGCGACGGCAGTTGAGACACCTCGCTTCGCATCCCGTTGGCCGCCAGATCGAGCCCCGTGCCCTCGCACAGCATCAGCTCAACTATCTCAGCTAACACGGCAAACCCAAGCATCCTTTTGCATCTCTAATCCAAAATGAATCACACACACTTGAGACTGTGATATACGTACTCATGAGCATGATCAAAATTGGATCGTTTGTTGTGTAATAATACCTAAAGAATTTATGAATAATTTTTTGGTATGGCAATGATAATTTATAATATAAATTTCAGTCACTTGTCTGGCCCCTAGGAAGAAATTATAAAATAAAGTTTCTATTTTTCGTTAGTGTTTCTTATTTTGCATAGTCTTTGGTAATGGACGGTTTTTTTAAATTGAAGAACTCTGAGGTGATAATTTGTATTTCATTTCAAGAGGAACCCTCAATTAAATCCATTAAAGTAATTAATATACCCCACCCCCTCATTCCTCTCGTACACTAAGGTACTACCCAAGGGTAGTAAACATTTCCTGTGTGTGGAAATGTTTGTCCATTGTATTTTCTTTTCATTAAATCTCTAATTATTTTACTGATTTGTATACCTATACGAGGCATTGCACGCCTTAATTTTGACTCCAGAAAGTTGTATAAAATTTAAAAAAACAATAACGGATTTTTTTTAAAGAGAAAACCCTTTTGAACAACGGAACAATCTCAGAGACTTTTCGTAATGCAAATTATTTTCAGACCGAGATTTTGCTGTCTCCGTTGGTGAAAAGTTTCAAATCATTTTTTTGTTATTTTTTGTAGTTGACTATAGCTTTGTTTTGTATATAGTTTATGTGAGTGGTAAGTTGGGGATTGTGGAATATGAATGAAAAGTTATCCCAATAAATAGAGAGATGGTAGATTTCATGAAATCTTTAGTTTTATAATTTTTGTGAAAAATTTGATCAATATTTCACATGCAGGAATTACAGTGAAATATAAATTACCTTTAGACGGAAAATAAGCTTCTGAATAATTAGAATGCAATTTCTTTATTAACAAAGGTAAATTGCTTTACTCATTTCTGGTCAAACTCTCCGGTTTTCACGCAACTTCCCCTAAGAGAGTCAAATTCTTTATCTGTAAAATGTGTCTGCTAAGCCAAAAAGTACCTATCTGTGAGAGAAAATGACTATATAGGGTCAGTCTTTCAACACTCTGCTAAATTTTAAACAGATGATTAGGACTGAATTGCTGACAAACCAAGTTTCCCAGAACATTGCAAAACTGACCCTTCAATCCCTCCGTATCATATACATCCCCCTCATCGGTTTGGCGTACGAAATTGTTTGAAATAACCACTCTGTACAATGTGTACAATCCCTCGTGAAATGAAAACAAAGAAATTATTATTTCCATCGTTCATCATTCTCTTTGAGTCTCAGCAGAGGAGTTCTCACTTGATCCAGACAAAGCAAAGCGAACGAAAGCAACACGGAAATGAATGAAAATAAAGACGCTATAAGAACTGCACATTCAAGTGACGCCTCGTATCAGTGATAACAGCAAGACATGCTGGTCTGACAGAACACAATATGACAGGCGACATCGTCGGCCAAGCTTCCGACATTCAAGCAGATTATGTAACAAAACTCCAGCAGAACCTGACAAATGACGCGGCTTGACATTGGAAAATTACAAATGTTTTGTAAACAAATTATTATTACAATTGTTTTCATAACAACGACTACATATTCCATCTCCATAAGGGCAAAGATCTCCAGTATTGTTATTGGTATTTGTCTCAATAAGTACAAAACATTGCACACTAATGAAACAACTAAAATGTTTAAATCTGACATCCGACGGCCCTGGTTTTGTGAATAACTCGATTTTAGTTTCGTGGAATTCGCTCGCTGCACTTTTCAAAGACGATTCAACAGAAAAGAGGAAAATAGGGGCAATAAATGTCCAGTACAAAGCAGAATACAAGTGTTTATGTTTACTTCGCAAAGTATAATTATAAAACTAAATCGATTTGGAAACAACACTGTAAGACGAGCCCTCAAGTTGAATGGGGCTATTATTCCCTTTTGTTATTGAGTTACTTCAAGCGAGGTGTTGTTTTGACTGAATTATCTGGAAGGAGATTGTTTTTGACATCTTCATTCCCTCCTCTAAGACTTCGCAAGTCTTGAGCCTAACTGACAGCTATGGCTTAGCGAGGCGAGGGTTGAAACAACACCACGATTGTTGACGACACATCACATTGACAAAACAACATGGACAGTGGCGCCTATCTGCTGATAATCATCACATTTCACGACACTAATCAGGTATTATACTGCAAGCGATTTCGACGCTGGAATTCCATTGTTTGTTTTATCTGCTATATTTATACATAATTGTCTAAATTTCTGTAGTAAAATTTCAAAGTGGACATGTGTGGGTAATTTAGTATTCGGTTGACACTGCGTTTTCAATGACTGTACACTTACTGAGGGGTTGGTCGGCGTCCTCCTGCTTCAACGCCTGTGTGAGCTTGATGCTCCTCGACGGGCCCAAGTTGACCACAAGTGAGGGCACAACACCCCGATGGTGTTCCATCGCGCTGTTCCAACTCCAGTCGGCCCCTGCCGGCCCCGATGGCGCTAGGCCCCCCGTGGTGCTGCGGCGATCCACCGTTCCGTCCGACGACCGTCTTCGATCCCTCGTTGTCTGACGGGGTTCGAACTCACGCACTGGCACACGCGGACCCCGAACTCTACCTTCACCCTGCAGATGCAAGCCGCATGGACGTCCCGAAGACCCCTCACTTTCCCGCCGCGCTCAGAACAAGATCACAAGGAATATCAAGTACCTGGAATATAATTTCCTGGACTTAATAAAATATTAGAGAATAATTAGGAATTCTCTATTAAATTTACGGACTTCGAATATCACTTTTCTTTATAACAACTATTATCCGTGTGTAAAATGCACTTGTATAAATGTAGTTCCCACGGCGATGTGTGTGAGATCGCGTCCCGACGGCAGCACGTCACAGCGAGCGTCGACACGACCCTCTGTCACGCGCGTCGAGCAGTAACTGCCGCGGAGTCGGCGGCAGCGAGCACGGCCGCCTGACAGCAAGGAGGTGCCACTCGCCTCCCTCAGCCGCCACTCGTCGCCGCGGCAGCGCTGCCGGCGTCCATGATCATACTGTCCGAACTGCATTCACATTACTGCATGCATATAGATGTCTCAATATCAAATCATCAAGATAAGATAAGGCTTTTTTGTATTTCTCTAAGAAAAATAACACAGTATAAAAACTTTAATCGAACTTAGTTTTATTATATTTATATTATATCATGTTATTGTACTTGAGGTGATATTTCTTACATTAAATCGTAAACTAATATGGGAAGCTTTTAGTCTTTTAATGGTACTACACCTCTTTGATGTGATGTGCACATTAAAGTACATAAGTACCAAAGATAAAAACAATGGATCGGTTTTATTTTTGTCCAGTGATAGTGGAGTTGTTCTTCCATAGTGTGAACAACACCTCGACCTCGCTGTACCGTAATCTGTACATCTCGCGTGGTAGGGTTCCGTCAAACGAGACTCCGCCCCACGTCGCTGATTGGTCGAGAAGAAACGTGGACCAGTTCGGCGCGTTGAACAGAAAGAAAATGGCTGAAAGGGTGATAGAAAGTCTCATCGATCCGAACGCGAAGCCACAATCCACAGCCACAATCAGAAAAATAGACCCGTTTGTCTTTCCCAATCTGCCGACTGTGTGATTGCTGGGGACTTGAAGCGGGAACACACGCTGGCTGGCTGGCTGACGTGCGCGAACACGGCTTGACGACGAGGACGTGGGGAGATTTCACAGTGGCCAGCAGCACAGACAGTTGCACGTGTATTGATTGGGGGAAAGAGCATGAATTAGAGGGATAATGGTTCTTCAATAATTTGAAGAAATACTAATTGAGTTTGCCTTTAAGTTTTTAAAGGGACAAAGAAATCTTAGTGAACCATCAACTAGTAGGTATATTTAGCAAATTCTTCGGTTCGGGGCATAAATTATAGGCGTGTTTACTTCTCTATAGGGCTAGGATGTTTATTGTTTAGGATCTATGAAACGTCCAAAAAGGCAGGCAAATAGTCTTAAAACTATTAAAAAAGGACCATAAAATCCCAAAAAAGGACCTATGAAATGTTATGCTTTTCAGTTTTTGGTAATATTTGTCAACATATTATTCGATTTATTTTTTTAGGAGTTGAATTTGGATTGGAGTAATGTTAAAATTAACTAAATTATTGTATGAAAGTGTCAATGAGTCAAGTCGTTGTTGGTCATCCAAGTGGAGGATGGACATTTTGTGAAGACATCAATCAAGTTTCAAGTTTTATTAATCCCTATTTGATCATATACAAATGATATTGGACACGTCAATTACATAACAATTAGGTAAAGCAAACAAATTAAATTCAGGCTTGTACAAGAAATCATAATAACTATAAACATTTTGCGTTGAGAAACTCGTCAATTGAATAAAAACAATTAATAATTATAAATTCTTTCAGTGATGATTTAAAAATATACAATCTCTCATAGTCAATTTTAGATTTTAATGATGAATTCAATTTATTGAAAAGACTGACACCAACTGCGACTGGACACTTATTATTAAACTTAGATTTAGAGTTCATTGAACATACTCTTAAATTATAATTTAACCTGGTATTGTGATTATGTACCTCCTTGTTATCAATTGTTAAATGCTTATTTTCTGTCACGAACATAATAGTATTATAAATATAAATGCAAGGAAGAGTGAGAATTTTAAAACTTATAACTTATAAAACAATTGTTGAGGTAGAATTTTAAAACAAATATTTGCTATTATTTTCCAACATAATTTTAAAAAAAGGACAAAAAGACCTTAAAATAGCAAGAAAAGGACTGAATTCATAAAAAATGAATCAGCATATTGAATTGATGGAATATTATACCAAACAAGAAACTATCGGAATGGGATTACCTAACATTTCTTGCTTTAGTTTTCCATCATAAAGAAAATGCATGATATGCCATCTTTTCGCTTTGTATGCAACAATCAATAAACAATAAATGCAGAGGCTACATCCGAACGAGTTTTAGTGAAGTCAAAGTAAACAAACATGTCAAAGCCCAGGTCAGAGGAATGGAATGGATGGAATTTACACAATATTTTCTTTTACTTACTTTTTCCGTTTTCGTTAGACAAAAAGCCATTCTTCGTGATAATTAATAAATTAATTGATTCGGAATATTAATGCATTTACATTAAAACAATTAATTAAAATTAAGCTAAGATTTGTGTTAGTCCGCCCTGTCTTGACTTTTGCATTTAATTTTTTATTTTCTACGAAGAATGTTTTACCAAAGGTTTGACCTATAGTTTTACCCACCCATTGCAATGATTTTTTTCTCAGTGATAGTAATCTAAATCGTTTTGTTATACATCAATTATAGCCTCTTGTTTATTTATGACCGAGCGTAGCGAGTGTCACCACGGTACTCTTATGGCACTTTCTCTGTGTGTGTGTTTTTTGTTGTTGTTTTGTTGCCTGCACTGCCCAGGTCAAACCGCACAACCAATCTATCTGAATATTTTGCACACATAACGTAACCATGGATTTATAATACTTACAAATCCATGACGTAACCATGCGGTCCCTGGGATCGTTTTTAAACGGGATCCTTGTGATTGGTTCAAATCAAATTTTAAAAAAATATCTTTCGATTGGTAGTTCCGATCAATTTGAAATTTTGACATGTCATTATACGACCAATTGTCCCCAATCTCACAAAGTTTCAACCAAATCCTGCCATTGGTTAAAAGTTAAAACCATATGTCCAGTGATTTTTGAAATTTAAACTAGAACCGTTTGACCGATCAAACAATTTAAAACTTTGCATTAGGGATGGAAAAAAATATCGATATATCGATATATATCGATATCAAAAAAATATCGAAATATCGATACCTGAATATATTGAATATCGATCTATTGAAATATCGAAATTTCAACCCAAAGTCCAAAGTCCACTTTTGTAGCATTGAAAAAAAACTTTTTGAAGTTTCACATTTTTTTCCATTTTTGGTCCTGCTTAATCTTTGTTGTAGTTTCTTTTGATAATACACGATCTATAGTCTTAGAACACAAAGTTATAAATGTACGTACCTGTGCCTCTAAAGATTTCTTGGATTTTGTTGAAGATAAATGTTCCATTACAAAGCTAAAACAGACAATTTCGCTGCGAGGCACTTTATCACATTTTATCGCAAAATGAAAATATAAATTGTGTATGACCTCAGATTGTCTCGAAACGTGCAGATATAATAAAATCGCTGCATACATAATTTTATATTTGTCACTTTTATCGCTAAGCGATAAACACGGACCCGGTTTCCCTTGGTTGAAATCACCACCATAAAGTAATCTTATTTCATGATATTCAGTGTAAATAACCCGCGAATGCCGAGGAGTTTGTCGCACTCAGTTCGAACCCAGTGTGCACTGAGTGCGGGTTTCGTCTTCCATGTGGGACATCAGTGCGCACTCACGATGCTTGTGTCTTCCACTGGCATGGGTGCAGGCAGGGTTGCAATATAATATAAGTGATTGATCAACATGAACCATCTAACAAATTCTAAAAATATCACGAATATTTTTAGGAAATGTTTGCACTTTAAAAATCCATAGTCTTCCATGGGTTTGCACTTTTTGCAGAGCATGACATCACCACAGGGCAATTATCTCTGCACACATTTGGTGCATACAGTAATATATCTCAGTGGTGGCCAGTTGAAAAGGATATAAAAATTGTTTTTCAAGTCGAAATCAAATCACGACGAAGTCTTCTAAAAGAAGAACTATAGTATGGAACTCCCTCTCAGGTTGGCATTTCGTTAATAGATACATTGTTTCCAACCACACTATACCTGTGAATTGAGATTGCACTGCAATTACACTCGGCTTTGTTATTCCCATTGCAAGTTGCAGTGTTTTTTACAAAGTATTTTACACTCTTTGTTATGAATCCTGCTGAAAGAATATTGAGCCGTTTGATCGCAGGTGTTCGTTCATCCAATTGCCTTCTAATTGTCGTTTCCCATGTTTTCTCTGCTTCCTGCATGTATGTGACTGTCGTTAGTCATCGGGGCAGGTTCCCATGTCGCACACCTCGCATCCTGCGTCGTTATGCATGTACAAGAGGCCGTGATCTGCTTGCCGTCACATACAGGAGGCCGTGATCTGCTTGCCGTCACATACAGGAGGCCGTGATCTGATTGCCGTCACAGGAGGCCGTGATCTGCTTGCCGTCACATACAGGAGGCCGTGATCTGCAGATGCTTGCCGTCACATACTGGAGGCCGTGATCTGCTTGCCGTCACATACAGGAGGCCGTGATCTGCTTGCCGTCACATAGGAGGCCGTGATCTGCTTGCCGTCACATACAGGAGGCCGTGATCTGCTTGCCGTCACATAGGAGGCCGTGATCTGCTTGCCGTCACATACTGGAGGCCGTGATCTGCTTGCCGTCACATACTGGAGGCCGTGATCTGCTTGCCGTCACATACAGGAGGCCGTGATCTGCTTGCTGTCACATACAGGAGGCCGTGATCTGCTTGCCGTCACATACAGGAGGCCGTGATCTGCTTGCCGTCACATACAGGAGGCCGTGATCTGCTTGCCGACACATACTGGAGGCCGTGATCTGCTTGCCGTCACATACTGGAGGCCGTGATCTGCTTGCCGTCACATACAGGAGGCCGTGATCTGCTTGCCGTCACATACAGGAGGCCGTGATCTGCTTGCCGTCAAATACAGGAGGCCGTGATCTGCTTGCTGTCACATACAGGAGGCCGTGATCTGCTTGCCGTCTCATACATGGAGGCAGTGATCTGCTTGCCCGTCACATAGGAGCCGTGATCATGAGGGACAAACTGATCTACCCTTATAATACATTTTCAAGGGCTTTCAAAGAATGATAAACTGAAATGTAACATTTTCAACATATACTTTTAACGCAAAAATGTTTGAAGTATACCTATATATTTCAACTTCAGATTTTTTACGTTTTGAACAATCAGCACGCTTCATAGTTTCAAAACATGAAAAGGGGCAAACCGAAGGCTAAGAGATGATTTTACACTTTTGAAAAGTATAATCGATTCGAGGTATAATTATAAACATGAGACACATTTTGTTTGCAATACCTTGTGAACTATAAACTCCCCACCCCATCCTGGGGAAGTAAATCCCATAATAAGTTGTCACGCCGCTGCTCCTGCCGTGACAATGGCATAGGTCGTGATGCAACAAAGCTCGCGAGAGCACGCTTGGCCGATGACAAGTGGCGACTGCGACGGGCATTGAAGCCGGGACCACAGCGACAATGCTGCTGCGAAAAGACGTCTCTAAGCCTGTTAATCATGGACCAGTAACTCAACATCGTGATCTGCTTTGGGGCGACGTGTACAAGCTACCGGTTTTTGTCAAGGATGATTTTGTAGAATAAAGGTAGACCATGGATGAGAGCTTTGGAGGTGTTCGAATCACTGCGTGATACGATGTTTTGCGCATGAGCCCGGCAGGAGTTCGACGGGGTGGAATGGATAAAGACTTCGGTGAGAAAACAGTAACAGTCGAGAAGCGGAGAGGATTGTAAAAAAATTATTAAACAAGTCTTTGATTCGTCCTGATTTGCTCCTTCCATAACTTTTGTTTTTAAGTTCTGCGACTGTCGATTTAGAAAAGCCGCAGAGAGACAAAAAACGAAGGTCAATCCTTTGGATTAGGTTTTTGTCATCTCTCAGGTGTAAACAAAACCCCCCGGTACGTGAGTTCGAACCTCGGCGAGGGCTTGAATCACCGCGTATAACCCCGTCCTTGGAGATCTCGTCCAAAGAATTCGCGTCGACGATGTTTTCATTCATATCAACTCTTCATTGTCTCAGATAGTTGGCAGGTAAACACGGTCTGTTTCATTGAGCTCTTGTTGGGTGTTGTCGAGTGGGTGGCCGCCGCCGTGTTTCCAATGTTTATGACTCTACCCGGGGCATGTTCAGGGGTAGGTCGCTGACAAGGAGTCGTCTGGCGCCTGGGCTATGAATGGCACAGGGCGCCGGAAGTGGCACAATTGTCCGCAAGTCTCACGCTTTTACGATGAGGCAACAAACATCACCTGAAGACCCTTGTAAGACGTTGGCGACGACCTCGCCTGACTTTATTACGGTCGTCTGCGTATTTCACTGCTTCTTGGACTCGAGGGAGGCGGAGGGTTGGTGCTGACAAGACGCACTCGGCCGCGCAGGCGCCACACAGATAACACCTCGTCCTCGTCGTCCTCGTCGTCGGCGAGTGACAATTAGAGAGGTATTTTATTGGGACGAGCTTCTCAGTCAGGTATACCTGATGTCATCGCCTTCCATAGATTTTCATTGGAACTAATAAATGACTGGAATTAGGGACTAAAGAACCCAATTTGAACACTTGGATGAGCATTTAGTTGACAAAACTACTAATTCCAATGATAAACAAGAAAGACAAAGAATGATGCGTCACGAATTCAAGCCGCCTGTTTTCATTGGTCGAGACAGTTCACGTGCGGTTTATTATCACGGAGAATTTAGAGAACCTGAACAATAAAAGAAAATATAAAAAGTATAAGTATACAAATATACTAGGAAAACGCTCTGAGTAACGCGTTGATGAGCGAGCACGGATACACGCAACACCTCGAACCGAAATCTTGTATGAAAATCAAAGTTTTAAGTCGATCGATTGAACGTTTATGATTGAATGGTTCCTTGTTAATTTTCAAAAATCACAGAATCTTGTTCCAAAAATATACCTGGAACCACTCATATGATATAAGCAAAGATAATATATAAGTGTGTGTGTACACAATATCAGATCAATCTGTTGATTATAAGTGTCATAATGGGTTAAAAGTTTCTGTTCTAACTACTTTGGAACATTGGAACTGAGGCGTCAATGTTGCCGTGATCCAGCAACAAGCAAAATGTCCGTAAAATGTCGATAACTTTTGGATTTAAACACAGATGTGTCTGAAAATTGTCAAACACATAGATAATGTTGGTCCCAATGAGCATGCAAAGTTTTCAGTTGATCGGTCAAACGGTTCTAGTTTAAATTTCAAAAATCACAGTAAAGATGGTTTTAAATTTTAACCAATGGGAGGATTTGGCTAAAACTTTGTATGATTGGGTAAAATGTTAGTGGTAATGACTTGTCAAAATTTCAATTTGATCAAACTAACCAATCAAAAGATAATTTTTTTAAAATTTGAACCAATCAGGGGATTTGAAAAAAATTAGGGTCTGTACGCCCGGAAATGGTCAGTACATGTGTGCAAAATTTCAGCTTGATCAAAGAAAAACTGTGACTTGTATATCGTCAGTAACAGAAAAAAAAAAAAAAAAAAAAACAGAGGTCCGTGCCAAAAGAGCCAAAAGGAGACGCTCGCTTCACTCGCTCAAAAACAAATTACTTGATTTTTACTTATAAAACGTCAAGTAGGTACTGGGTAACTCTGGTCAAAGTGTTGAATCTCAACTCGCACTTTGTATAAAGCTTTTGACGTAATATCCGCGACGTGATAAGCCCGAGTGGAGTCTGATCTCCTGTAATGTCTCCCTCTGCTCTTGATATTCTGTTTATAAGGTGATGTAACTGGATGGGAGTGTTCTCGCATTACATCTATTACCCGAGTAGCTCCCCCCGGCGATAATCTGCCGAGTCTCACTTTCACATCTTGGCTGTTAATCGAATCTCAACCCTTCATTACCGCCCTCGCTGTGCGACGTGGAGGGTGGCGGCGGAGGGTGGCGGCGCATCATGTCAACATGTGAGAGTTGTTGCGAGATGATTGGCTCAGGTAATTGACGAGATCATGAGATAGACACCCGTCTTACGCTCCGCAGCATCTTGCTGTCACTGGCTTTTGAGGAGAGAAACAGAAATGTGCATTTTACATTGCGATGCTCTTAGCAATTTGCTTTTGCATGCATAACCGAACACATGTGGCAAATCGACCCTATACAGACTGAATTCATGAAATGCAATAAATAAGTATATTAAAAAGTATATGAAATTGAACGCTGAAATTTCCCCATAGTCGCACATATACATTTTATTCTAAGTTTGCATTAATAGCTGCTCTGTAACTAATTTTCAAAAGTCCGAATACATAAAAAAAATCCCAAAACATTATGAACAATATATCTAATTGACCGAGCTCTTTCATGCTCTTCATGCTCATGCTCTTTGTTCTAAAGATATATATCTAAATGTAAAAAATTCTTGTGAAGAATATTGATACCTTCTGTCAGGAGAACTGAGTTCCTTTTATTTATAAAGAGGTAAAAAAACTAATCTCTCATTTACAAGTTATTTGTTTTTCCTTTTACAGTTTGGAGTCTTGGAGGGAGCTTTGGGTTGGTTTCAATAATTCGTACTCACGGAAATGATTATTTTCAACTTTCAGAATTCGTAAATTATAAAATTGTTAGTGTCTTTTTCGCTTTGGATCGTATAACTAAACATCATCTCACATCGTGTGTGTTGTAATCACGAGGATGTGGACTCTCTGCATGACCGATGAGGGATCTGTTTGGGTCCTCGAGAGAAGGTCTGGTTCCCAGCGCCCCGCCAAGTGTCTGCTTCAAGTGCTTCAGCTCGGTGCATCGCATTGTCGTCAGAATAATGATGATTAAAACTATCGAGGGGGTGAATTAGGTGTGCTGCTGGTTTGTGTTGTCAATGGGAGGGGGGGGGGGATGTTTTCGAAAGCATCGAGGCGCGAGGACGAACCATCTGCGGCGCAATCTGTCCCCATGTCACCCTCCCCCCTCCTCCACTCACTGGACTAACAATCATCCCGGAGAGGGGCGTAATTACCCGTGACTCGACGCTATAATTAAATATCTGTGATTACCTCAGAAGCATGCAGCTCTGCATGGCAATGCAACCCCTGTCTCTCAGCAGGGGTGGAGCCCCCGACATCTTTATCGAACAATCTCTATCTCTTACTGAGTACACATTGATGCCAACGGGGTGACGCGGGAGAATAGACAAGTCGGTGACCTGGCCAACAACATTCGAGAGACACTTTATGTCTATTTTATTATTCAGCATCAATTCATTTCGCGACCAAAGAGATATTGAACATCTCTGCGTGAAAAATGTGACAATGTCGAGTCTCCAGACTTTGTCAAAGCAATTTATTGAATTGATTGCTTGTTTGTCTACGTTTATAAATAACTCATAGAATGTCAGACCTCTTGAGATAATTCGCTCCAGATTATTCTCGTCAAACAGTTGGCATATGAGTGAACGCAGTAATTGTTTATTAAAACAAAGTACTCATTGACTTCCTTGTTATTTCACTCGAATATTTTTTTTTTTTTTTTTTTTTATTATCACATATTTATTTACATTTATAAACACTTAATTCCACACTAGGTAGAGTAAAAATTTCTTATAGGCTAAATACATTTAGTAATGCCGGCTAGCCAGGCCTGTCACATTTGTCTTCCTTCTCATCCTCCTCCCCTCCTTCCTTTTTTCTTCTTGTTCTTCTTCTCCTTCTTCTTATTCTTCTTCTTCTCCTCCGTCTTTTTCTTCTTCATCCTCATCCTCCTCTACTACCTCCACTTTAGTAACTATTTGTTCCCATAATTCTTGATTTTCCCACAAATGTTTCCTTTCAACTTCTTCCCATCTTTCACCTCGTTCCTCAACATCTCTTTTCACCTGTTCAATCCATCTATCTCTTGGCCTCCCAACTTTTCTTTTACCTTCCACATACTTTCCAAATTCACTTTTGGCTCTTCTACTGTCTTTCATTCTCTTAAGTTTACCAAACCACCTCAGTCTTTCTCGCCCAATTTTGAACCCAACACTCTCCACACCCATCTTCTTCCTTATCACCATACTTCTTACATGTTCCTTCATCGATATATTTGCCATTCCTCTCACGAACTTCATCTCTTCTGCTTGTACCATACTCTCCTCCTTCCATCCCAAATTCCACGTCACCGCCCCATAACATAATATCGGTAAAAAATATTGCTTGTATAATACTAATTTAAATTTAAGTGGTAAATCCCTATTCCATACTAATTTTCTAACTTTTTGATAAAACCCGTCTGCTTTCTGTATTCTTCTTTTAACTTCTTTCGAACACTTTCCGTCTTTTGTAACCAAACTTCCTAGATAACAAAAATCTTCTACTTGTTTAATATCTTTTCCATCCAATTTCAAACCATTTCTTACAAGCCCATTTTTCTTCTTCTCCAAAACCAAATATTCACTCTTCTCACTACTAATCTTCATTCCATATCTTTTTATCACTTCGTTCCACACATCCACTTTCTTCTGTACCAACTCTTCAGTCTCTCCCCAAATTACAACATCATCCGCATATACCCCAGTTTGCGAATCTAGATCTTCATTCCTTTCCACCTCCCGAATTATATCATCCATTACCATAATGAACAGCAAAGGTGACAACACACTGCCTTGCCTTACTCCTGATCTCACACTAAACCAGCCCGTTCTTCCTCCCACTGTTTCCACACAACTCTCACATCCAACATACAAACTCTGTACTCTTTCAATCAACTTCTTGTCTATTTCCCTCTTTTCTAAACTCTCCCACACCCTATCCCTTGGCAAATGATCATACGCTTTTTCAATATCCAGAAACACTAACCATATTTCCTTTCCCATCTCCCAATTTCTCTCCATAATGGTCCTTATAGCGAATATAAGGTCTATCGTAGATCTGTTTCTTCTAAATCCATATTGTTCATCTTTCAAATCCTCTTCAACTACACTTCGTATCCTCTTCTCTATAATTCGTTCGTATATCTTCGCTCCTTGGCTCATGAGTGTTATCCCTCTATAGTTGCTACATTTCTTGCGATCCCCTTTCTTAAACAATGGTACAATAACACCTCTCCTCCAATCCCTTGGTACAGTTTTTTGAATCCATGCCGATGCCACAACTCTGTAAAACCACTCCAATCCAGCTTTACCACCTGCCTTTATCATTTCCACACTTATCTCATCCACTCCCGGCGATCTTCCATTTTTCATCCCTTTTACTGCCACCTCAACTTCCCCAAACATTACCATATCATCTTGACAATTCAATTTATCGCACTCTTCACTTATTTCCTTGTCTTCAGTACCACCTTTGTCATCATTCAATAACTTTGAAAAGTAGTGCTTCCACATATCTTGTATTTCCTCCACATCATTTGTAAGGCATCCCCTTTCATTTACCATATAATTAGTTGTTCTATTATCTTGCCTCTTACATTTTACTACAGAATATAACATCTTTTTGTTTGCCTCAAAGTCCCTCTCTAGACATTCAACAAATGCGTTCATTGTCTTCGATTTTTCTTCTGAAACCAAAAAGTGAACATATCTCTTCATCCTTTGATATTTATTTATATTCAATATTGTTCTGCACTCTTCTTTTTTAACCCATGCTTTTCTTTTCTTTCTTACTGCACACTTAATTGCATTTGTCCACCACGGTGTTTCCTTTCTTCTTCTCAATCCCTTTGTCCTCCCGCATATATTTTCTGTAATAGTCAATATAGCATTTTTAAAACTCATCCATTCCTCTTCTACCAAATTAAGATCCCCAACTGGCATATTTTCTTCTATTGCCATTTTAAATTCTTTTCTTATTTCATCATTCTGCAATCTCCATACCTTCAATTTTCTTCTTCTCTTCGCTTTTCTTCTTTCAACACATTTTCTTGGCATTCGTATATCCGCTATTAATAGTCGATGATCACCATCAAACGCCACATGCGGTACAACCTTTACATCCAATACCATTTTTCTAAGTGCGTCACTGTATATTATATAATCAATTACCGATTTCGATCTCCCATCCCAACCATACCTCGTGATCATATTCTTTTCATTCTTCTCAAACATACTATTTCCAATCACCAATCCATTTCTTGCACAAACTTCTAACAAATTTTCTCCTTCCTTATTCCTGGATCCATATCCATTTTTTCCCAAAACCTTTTCAAATCCTCTTCTTTCTCTTCCAACCTTTGCATTTAAGTCACCCATTACAAATGTACTTTCAAGAGATATATTTTCTTCTACAAGCTCAAGAAAAGTTTCTTTTTCAGCCATTTTCCTTCCAACTTGAGGTGCATAAACTTGTAAAATTTCTACTAACATTTCTTCGAAAAACAATTTCAATTTAATTAACCTCTCATTGATGTACTCTACTTGCACAACCTTGCTTTTCATTTCTTGACACAGTATAATTGCAACTCCAAATTTACATTCTTTATCACCACACCAATATATACAATAACCATCTCTCAAATCTTTATACCCTTCTCCTCTCCATTTTGTTTCACTCAAACCCAACACATGCATCTTTCTCTCTTTCATTTCATCAATCACTTCTTCTATTTTCCCATTTAACGTGACAATATTTATTGTTCCCATCCTTATAACTTCTCTTCTTCTATATCTGTAACCTCCACCTTCCCTATTAGTCTTGCTTTTCTTCACATACTTCATCATTCTCCTTCCTATAATATTATCCTTGAAACCCAACTTGTCCGAAAACCCCGCTTCGACTGAGTCCAAACATTCTTCTTGTTAATAACAACCTTCTCCTCAACCCTCATTTTCAATTTTCTTCCAACTTCTCGGGCCCACTTCCTTCTATCCATCAAGAATCCTGGTGTGTATTCCAATTCAATATATTCCACCTCTTTCTCTTTCGCCATCTTCTTCAACCCTTCATTCAAAGTTACTGAGTAATTACTTAGTAAACCCACAATACCTATTTTTATCTTTGGACCAAAAAAGGTTGTAGAGACTTGCATCAAATCCTCAAAATCTTTCATTATCTCGTCTTTATCCAACCGATTCCAAACTTCCCTATTTCCCACTTGAAAAATTACTTTCTTCAGCCCACTCTGTTTTGCATAACATCCATCTTCAATTCTTGCAGTAATTTCCCTGATTTTTATTCCAGGCTCCCTTCTCACATGACATCCCTCACCCAACGCGAAAACCCAGGCTTCACTGCCACTCACATCTCCCATCAATAAAATTGTATCTTCCAATGCTCTATTCTCTTCAAACGACTTTTGATTATCATCACTCCTCTTCAAATGACTCTTCTCGGACTTCTCTTCATAATCTTGATCATCTTTTTCCTGAGTATCGTTCTCAATCATCATGTTATTTTCTTCTTCATTTTTGTTCTCTTGTTCTGCTTTCCTTTTCTGCACTTTCTTCTGTTTCTGTCGCTGTTCTTGCTGATGTTTATCTTGCTTATGCAATGATTCACACGACGAACTTACTTCTTGAACATTGCTTTGTGGTTGGTTTTCTTTATGCACGTTCAATTGAATACTCGTTTCACTGCTTCCGCCTGTTGTCAAGATCTCTGCCATCTCCACATAATGTTTTTTATGATTATCATTGACTGTATTCATTAACTGTTCTAACCTATTTGTAATATCTTGCCACTTGCCAACAAACTTTGCTCTCTCCCCCATTTGTTCTTGGCACTCTCGATCTCTTTCCTGAATATTATCTAATCTATCAGTCCGTCTCTCCTCTTCTAACCTAATCAATTCGTTTACATACCATATACTTCTCTTCACCATTTTCTCTTCCCATACATTTCTATCCAATACACTTTTCTTTATTCTTTTCAACTCTTCTTTGCATTCACTTTCCCAAACCATTCTTTCAGCAAACATGTCAATTGAGTCATTATCTGCTTGTTCATGTATTTGTTTAATACCAGCAACTTCTTTCTTCCACTCTTCATGTACTATTTCCTGTTTTATCTTCATATCGGATATTTCTTCCTTCAATTCCCGTACCTCCATCATGAGTCTTTCAACCAAGCTGACCTCACCTTCATTTACACTCCTCTTCATCTTGGATCTCAAATGCATCAAATATTTACAAAATAAATCCCCAATCGAATCATGAACACAAACAACAAACAAATCTCCAAACACTCTGGCTTCAGTGGCTGTGAATTACGTAACCATTGTTGTCACTATTAGCTTCACCTCGAGGCTCTGACATTATACCGCTCAGCAGTTATTAGCTCTCAAGTGGCCGTGCCAAGAGGCACAGCACTCGACAGTCATCCTGCAACACCAAACAATAAGTAATAATAATTCTTGGTTCGGTGACTTTTGACAATTGTTGCATTGATGAACCCATACGGCCGGCACGCGTCGAGCCAGCACGCGCTGCATTGTCGACGCCGCATGGAGCTGGGGAGAATGTTCTCCAGGAATAAAGCGACGAGTAATTTTCCGGCGACGCACGACGTGCTGGGAACGAACCGGAACCCGAGACACTTGTACATGTATGGAGGTATTATGCTGTCCGGGTTGCCAGAGAGTCGAGGGGAAATGTGGGAAGATAATGTGGGAAACATGGAGCGTATGCATGCTAAGAACTTACAAGGGTTACGCATTTGATTTACGATGTGGGTTTCCAGAACCGAAATCAAGAGGACTTCTCATGAATATTTCCCTGGGAATATTAATGAAGATGGAACGAATATCAGTGGGATTGTTTTGGATGTGGAAGATCCTTATAGACGTCTTCACCTATAGGGAAAAAATCATCAGTGCAATACAGAACGACGTCATTGGATGAAAGTTAAAATACTAAAGATTCAAGGATGCTATTTTTAGGCCATTGAATTTCTCTCAGGCGGCTCTTTTTAGCTATCATAACATAAAAAATCCATAAAATGTAGTTTTTTCCCCAGCTCCGTCTGTCGGGTGTCGGCGGCGAGTGGAGTGTCTGGGTGACAAGACGCTGGGGTCAAAGCAGGCGGCAGACGTGGAACCACTTGAGTCGGCAGAGGCGCCGCCGTCGCTCGGCGCCCTCAGCTTGACATTTGCCATGCCATGTCATGTAGCAGCTCAATCTGCATGACACTTCAACTGTCACCCCTCCTCCCCCTCACTCTCCATCCCTCCTCCTCATACACTTCAGTCGTCTCATCCGCATGTCTTCACGCTCTCCTCGAGCAATCATCGACATCAGTCAATTCAATATATTCAATGAATATAGCCAAGTAGAACCATTACACTTTTTTTTTTTAAATCTTCAAATCTATAAGGGACGGAATCGTATCGAGGACTTAGACTTTCATGGTTTTAACTGCGTCCAATTTTAACCAAATTTCGAGTAATGTATCAAAACAAAACAAAGAAAGAAAGAAATACGAAGAATATTGTAGGTAAATTTTTCAGTTTTATCAAGTTCCTCCATAGGTAACTCTAGTAAGATTTAAATATTTAAATCATTGATAATTTTTTATTTTAATTTTTTACTTGGGGTAAAAAATGGGAATATTTGTTAGATGAAAGGAATTGAACAAGTAACAGCTAATCTGACATAATAACAGAATGAGTGACAAAATCCAAGTCAGACATCTGATTTTTAAAACTGATTTGGAACTAAACGTGTGATCGGCTAACCGAGGATTATGAATTATGATCTAAGCCACAATCTCTCAGTTTGATTCGATAATCCAGAAGCATCGAGTATTTGTGTCAAAGCGTCAAAATATTTCGTTCCAGATTTCCACCCCGATCTGCGCGACTTATCTCGATGAAGACGCCATCTCGCGGGCACGATTGACACAGGGCAAGATAGCGCTTGAGTTGGGTCGCCGATAAGTCAGACACCTGCCTTCATCGACCGCCACGGCGGACGAGGCTAATAATTGGCATTATTTAAGCCACCGAATGTATTTATTAGCCTAAAAGGCGCCATGAGCAAGCACATTGCGGTGGTACAATAGTAGGTTCATTCTAAGAGAAACTTTCGTCAGCTTTCCTTGAGATTTTCCTCGCTAAGCACGAATTGTAACAATTAAAGTTCAAATACAGAATCCTTGTACTCCTTTTACTACTGGATGCTTTCAAACAATAGCCTCATTGTTTGCAGTTGGATGCAAGTGACGAATGTTTGCAACGCGGCGTCTTCTGGAATGGTCAGCTTGTTTTCACGGTCAGCACTTGCTCTCAGATTATTAAGTGGTGTTGATTGTCCGTAGCTTTTGTTTCTGAGTGACGGCAACCTCCACGCCCCTCGCGAGCGCAGAGTGCATCACTGATACAGATCTTGTTCTCGTTGTCGAGATGACTTGGCATTTGTGTCGGTGAAAGAGGATGAGATGAGATCGACTGATTAGCCTGACATTAGGACTGCTAATTCTAACCGACGGCGTTATTCGACGGATGATTTCGACTTCGAGAGGAAATCACTTCACTTCAAGTAGAAGTCGAAGTAGAAGTATCATCATCTTCGCAGCCTCCTTCAGAGTGTAGAACCCAATCTTCCGCCACAACAAGAAGCAATCTTACCCATAGTCTACCACCTTTATATTACACAAAAGATCTGGGTCAGATGTGGCTAAATAATGTTTCGTATACGTTTTGGTTGCAGATCATCAATAAGTTTTTAAAATACTCGTTTAATTTACGGTCAATTAAAACAAATTTGCTTTTCAGTCAAAATTGATGAATTCAATTTCCAGGTCTTGGGACTGGATTCACAAATAGTATTATCTGCTCCTATACGTAGATTCAATACCTACTAAAAACACCATGTTCAATGAAAGAACAGACTTAGATGTGAACTTACATCGGTCCGGAAAAGGAGAAAAAGGCTCGGGAAATGAAAAGGAAAGAAATCTGATCGTCAACTCGAGCAAAGTGGGTCTCATCGTCCTGCCCTGACACCAACACAGATTAGAGTGGCAATTGTCTTTGGGCAATTGATGTTTAGAAACAAGAAATAAGGTTAGTAAAAAGGAAGCAAGGAAATTGTGAAACACATATTTTATTGCAATATTCTTTCCCATGAAACAAAAGAAAAGAACGTCGACATTCACCTCTTGATTGATCATTGGCATTACAATCCCGGCTGAGATCCGCCCGCATGTGTGCTGACCGTTGCGCAAGACAAGTGCGCGGCGACAGGAAATGTTCCTCGACGATTACATGGCACTTGTCTCTGCCGAGCTGGACACAGACATGACCACTGCACGCTGTGACGACGACGACGACGACGACACGAGTAAGTCTGTTTCGATGTACAGGAAGTTGGGGGCAGAACGAGACTTGATTCCAGCTCAGACCGTTGCAATTCTTCTCCCACGTCCTACACTTCACTTGTCTCATTACAAACACAAACACTCGTTTCCATTACCTGTCCATGTATACACATGCTGGCTGTGGCATATCAACCATGCATTCCTATAACTCATGTGTTTTGATAAATTGAGTTTGTGGTGGGAAACAGAAAACACTTGTAACAACGATATAAAATATATTTTTTTCTTATACATACCAGAGATCACTGTTTCAATGAAAAAATGAATCTTTCCGATTCTTCTTGAATCTTAAATCTATGTCACTGTATTATTATTTGTATTATTCATTGCATTCATTGCATTATGAGATTATCAATCTCATCATCTTCATTGTCATATTTATGTTAGTTATTTTTATATGAATCTAATTACATTATATGTTTTGCCACCGTGTTTTGTGCACAAAGCAAATCAATAAAAACATACTGAATACTCAATACAGACCATCTAAAATGAAATATTGATTTCTTTTAAAATTACTGTTCATTACTGCAAAAATGTTTTAATTCAAGTAAAATACGAACACAATCAGAGTAACAATCACAACATCCTCAGATTACAGTGTTGTTCATTGCAATAGTGAGCTGTTGAAGAGAAAGTATTTACCAATAACGTTGGTGTACTCTTGCTTTGTGGCCTTGTAAGGTATGGACCACGATCGATATCTATATTTTCACGAAATATCGATCATTTAATTTTGATTTTGATCATATGATTATTTTACGAGATAATTCTCAACCCATGAAACTTCTTCAAATTTGCCTCGACCGTCAATCCTCCTACACTTTTATCATCTAATATAAGTCTCAAGCAATATAAATAATAACTCGTTATAATATCTGCCATACACCAGAAAGTGCTTTTGTCGATTCAGAAAGTTAATAAAATGACGTCACGCTGCTCGTCGCCGAATATCATCAATCAATAACATCCGTGAATTCCATCGATCCAAGAGCCTGGTCCAGCAACAGCAAGTGTGAGATGTGATGGCATTTGCATGCAAGATGCTGCATTAACTCCTCCCCTCGCGATCTCGTGGAGCCAATCATGTGTGGAGACGTTCACGGCGCCAGGCAGTCGGGCTCTGGTGATCAACACTCTTGTCGTGGTCCTCCTTGACGTGGTCCTCCTACCTCCTTATCACCTCCTCGACGTGATCCTAACACTCTTGTCGCGGTCCTCCTACCTCCTTATCACCTCCTCGACGTGATCCTAACACTCTTGTCGCGGTCCTCCTTGACGCGGTCCTCCTTGACGCGGTCCTCCTACCTCCTTATCACCTCCTTGACGTGGTCCTCCTACCTCCTTATCACCTCCTCGACGCGGTCCTAACACTCTTGTCGTGGTCCTCCTTGACGCGGTCCTCCTACCTCCTTATCACCTCCTTGACGTGGTCCTCCTACCTCCTTATCACCTCCTCGACATGGTCCTAACACTCTTGTCGCGGTCCACCTACCTCGTTATCACCTCCTCGACGCGGTCCTACTACCTTCTTATCACCTCCTAGACGCGGTCCTCCGACCTCCTCATCACCTCATAGACGCGGTCCAAACACTCTCGACGCGGTCCTCCTACTTCTTTATCACCTCCTAGACGCGGTCCTCGTGACGCTGCAGACTACACTCTTGTCGTGGTCCTCCTACCTCCTTGTCACCTCCTAGACACGTCCTCCTACCTCCTTATCACCTCCTCGACGCGGTCCTCACACTTCCTTATCACCTCCTTGTGACCTTGTGACGATGAACACTACACTCTTGTCGCGGTCCACAACCTCCTCTTTGCTTCCTAATTTTGGTCAAGAGTACTAATAATATTGAAAGGGTGGCCTGCTGTTATATATAGGTCTATAAGTCATCTTCATTATATTCACGCAGTTGTCCGACGGACGTGACATGAAAGTGCGTGCACATCAGCGTGCGTGTGTGCGTGTGTGCGTGATGGTCGCAGGGGAAATGACGAGTTGATCTCCATGTAATCGCCTTCACAGGCTCACTAATCATCATTACCCTCCTCCCCCGCCCCCGCCCACCCACCGCACCCCCTGGGCGCCTGCGAGTTAGGCAGCAGGTGGAAACACGAGGCTAATCTCATTCAAAGTCTATATTTATTATTGGCGCGTGCGCAAACCGGGAATAGAACGCCTGAAATTAATAATTAATTTATTGGACGCCACGCATCACCCGAAGTGTTAAAACAAACGTAACGAAACAAACCTTTAGTCGAATGAAGCTTCAGAATATTTTCCGAAAACCTTGGCCCGGGACACTATACAACCATATTGTTTGTTGTTATAGTATTAGTATATAACTACGAAAACGCTCAATGTAACGCGTTGATGAGCGAGCACCAATACATGCAACATCTCCAGCCAAACTCGATAAACGGTATACGATAAGATAGATTTTCTTTGCAGCTTTCCAACCAATTTCCATATGGTTCTGGAAGAACTAAATAACAGATCCATGTGTAATTACCATTGTATTACTACGTCTGTAAATGTACTTTACAGATAGGATTGGAAATGTGTAAAAAATATAAGAGATATAATGTTGGATCTTGATCACCATGCCAAATTTTAATTTGATCGGAACAATTTGATTCTCGACCAATCGGCAGATTTTTAAAAATGTTTTCAATTGGAGGATTTGGCTGAAACTTCGTAAAATCTGGCAAAATTTCAAATTGATCGGACCAACCATTCGGAATATAATTTCTTTTAAATTTGAGCGAATCAATGGATTTCAAAAAAATGTAACTAGACTGCAAATAGGTACTTGGGTGGTACAATCAATGCTTTTGAAATGGTTTTGAAATGGACCACAATAAATACAATTGAATGTAGCAATGTCATAATTAAAAAAATCAAGTGAAATCTTTTGTTTTATCAATGCTAATTTAGCATGAATCCATTGTGCAGTGTCTCATTTCCGCATGGCGAACATTTTCAACTAACTCGAGAAGGCACCTATGGTTGTAGGTAATTCGTTTTTATCTACCAAAGAAACTAAAATGAAATGTATCTATTCATGAAATAGGTACCTATACCATGCCTACCACATTAATTTTAATATTTCTGACATTACTCCACTTCAAGCGTTCGTCCTTGTTTTGTTTTAATAAAGTTTCGTGAATACGAGTCGTGTGTATAGAGCCTCTGCCCTAGTTCATGCTTACACAATGTCTAAACTAAATAATTGCGTAGGACCGCATTGCGTGATCAATTGATTTTGTGTCATATTGTGTAAATATTCCTCCCCAGATGATGCGACGTGACACACGAGTAATAAAAACTCATCTGCAATACGACCAGGTAAATGTTAATCTGCCATCTGTGTCTCTCTCGTGCGGCATTGCTGTCTCCCTCGCGCGCATCTGTTGCGTGGCACAACACACACATCAATAATCATTACTGCTGCAGCCAATTCAATCAACAAACCAAAGAAATTATTAGATACACAAAACAAGGATTAGAAATAACAGAGGGTGCGGTGGATTATATTTTTATGGCTATGTGGTCACAAACCAATGTTGTATTAATGTATAGAATTGCTGATTCATTTTCGTACTTGAATCATCATCAATTGAATTTCGGGATTTCACTAACTTTGTGGTCTGTTTCAGGTTCTGCATAACCTTCTGCCTCTAACCATGGTGGTCTCATACACAGCAATGTGTTTTTCATTCTTTTACCGACTCTTGTAATCGAACCATCAAATCGGAATTTCATTTTACCTAGTTCCACCTCTCTTCGCTCTAAGTTGCTCTAAGTATCTAAAAAGCAGCGGATGAGAAGTTCTGATCTATTGTTACTTTTTGCCAAATATGCCGAGTAATAACTTCAGGTGAATCTAATTTCTTGCTCGACTTTCTTACTCAAATATACTGTTAGTAAGAGATTGAACTTTTTGTGCGACAGTTGAGCAGTTGGACGGTACAATGCAGTTGGTTGAACTTGAGCAGTTGAACCTTATAGAGTAAAGTGGTTGAACTGTTTCAGTACAGAAGTAATCTTAGTTCAGAGACGTGTAATATTCTGCAACTCTCTTCTGCTCGCAAGAATAATATCACGTGCTTAGCATTTGATTGTTTCCTCGGCCCGCTCGACTTCTTCCAGTCCACAGTCATCGCGAATTCAGGAGCAATCTGATGATTGAGCTGGAGGGGGAGGGGAAGGGGCCGAGGGGGAGCATTGTCAAGCCGGGAGTCGATCACGCGGTCGCTCACGCGGAAAACACTCAAATCAAACGCCTTCAAATTGAAACGATTCAAGCCGAAAGAATCGCCAAAGCATGACTTTCTGTTGACACTACACACACACACACACATGTCAAGTAAATAACCAATCTGTCGATATTTTGGACACCAATCTGATAAATCCGCGTCATGCAGTTGACCAATCATCGCGCAAACTACCCGCTTTCGATCGATATTGAATATTTTTCATAATGATCCGTGTTTTAGATAATCAGCCTGTTGGGTAATGATTTGCGGGAGACCGCAGCTAATGGTCCTGCATGGCGGGGGTGGGGTTGGCATGACGTCATCACAGGACAAGAGCGAGGTGACTGGCGATCTTTCACCTGCACCGCGCTAACAATGCCTCACCCCCGCTGCGGCCGGGGCGTCATTAATATCAATCAGAGTGGCGGATTGATGGAGGGTCTGTTGCCCGTGGCAATGGAGGAGGTGAGAGATTTACAACATTTGGCACAACTCTTGTCGTGTTCTTCTGCCAACACTTAGACCCACGGCCGGGAGAAATGTTCAATGCTATACAAAAGTAGAATATAATAATGACTCTGGTATACGACGATGTTAAGAACTTTGTCTGAAACAAAGACAAATGATTACCTACAAATCTTAAGAAAAATAGCAGAAAATACAGATTAAATTTGTATGACTATAGAAGATACTTTGGCATGGAAGAAGATGTTGACTAATTTTTGGTGAAAATCTAAAATCAATTATAGTAATTACAATTATTGTATTGTCGTAACGCCACTCTTATTGGAGATCCTTGTGTCAATCCACATCATTACGTATCGCTTGCATAGGTAGATAATATTGACTATCTCGGTCCGAGATAAATTACGGGAAAATAAATACGACAAAAAGATGTAAATAATGAGTTAATTGCAAAATTTGAATGGATGCAAAAGAAGCAAATTATTAAATGTCTACTATGATATCTTGATATTCAGGGACAAATTACTTGTTCGAATCATCAGCTACAACCTCATCGCTTATAAGTCAGACAAGCAACTTTGTGCAGAGTTTTGGTTGTTTTGAACTTTGTGAAAAGCTAAGTTTGTGGCTGAATAATGTTTTTCCATAAAATCGTCCCCTAAATGTGCATTGTTCATGACATTGCGCCTCATCGCGTGTGTACCACGTGACTGGGCCGTCAGTGATTAGTTTCTGAAGGAAGAGAGAAGAATAACAATGATTTTAACCCCAACATTAACAGATGAACGAGTAGTCATGGTAATACGCAATCACCCCACCAGGCGGTGATTTGTCGTCGACGACGGCGGATGAGTCGATCAGATTGCTCTGATATCCGGCCGAGCGGATAATGGCAAACACCGGAAGCCATTTGCTGGCCGCACATTGCCGATCTCGAGAGAGAAACTACCAGATTCTCTCCAGAGCCGATGATTTATTCCAGTCGTGGACGAACTAGGTCGATTCTTTGCTAAATCAAGTGCTATTCCTATTGTTCGAGAAGAAACAGTTACGCCAATAAATAAGGGTCATCATAGATCTACGTAATGTACAGCAAGGAATATATCTGTGGAGAACACGGATGCTGTCTCGTGGACCGAAACCCACACGACGAAGAGACGAAACAAAGTAAATGCAATCAGCCCACGAGTTTCAAGAAAATACGATTTTCCAGACCGAGAGGAGACGCATCGCTTCTCGAGTCCTCTTTGTAAGCTCCGGAGTTCGAAACCACTGCGGGTTGCCTCCGCCGACTGAGCTCCGACCACACGCTCCGCGGCTCCGAGGCACCGCCGCTCGGTTCGCTACGTGCATAATTAACACTAATGGAAGCTATAGACGGCTTTACACACTGCCAATTCTCTCTCTCTCTCTCCCTCTCTCTCGCGCTCCGATGATGACGTGATGCTGAGAGTTGCTCAAACACAATGCAAGTCGCGACCAAACATTGCGATGCAAAGTAGCTACTCCACATCTCTGCAAGTCAAATCCTGCTCTAGTGGTGCCAATGTGACAGTGATTGCTTTGATAAACCCAAATCATTGATTTATATCACCTTCCATGTCACTCCTTCAAACTGTCTAAATAAAGATCGACCCGGTTTGAATCTCCACTCCGCCTCCATCCAAGTCAATCAAGCCTGTCGTAATCATAATCCACTTTCGGAGAGTTCTTTCTAAAACTTCCTTTCATGACGATTTCTTGAAGAGTTCGACAAGGGCTCCCGAGCGACCAATCAAGTCCGACGACGACGACGATGACGATGATGATGATGGCGGTGGTGATAATGACGGCGAAGCTGAGGTACAGCACAATGCAGACTAAGTCGAATGCATTGTGCGACAATACTAGAATTCAGAACTGGGGGAGAGTGAATTTGACTATTCATTACGGACAAAACACGCCGGCAATCAATACAAGCAACAAATGAAGAACTGCGTGAGCCAATGAATCTGTACGGCCAACGATTAATCATCTCACTCGAGCAAAAGTTTTTCACCGTTTCATTGGCGAACTAGAGCTTTTCTGGTTGTAAAGATCAGAAATAGTTTGAACTTTGATTAGATGTTGACATCAGATTTTATGGCAAATAAAGTTATATCTTGTTATGTTTGATGTTTACAAACAGCTTAAAAGCATGCCTTTCAATCGGTTTCCCGTTTTAAGGGATGCAATTTTACGGCTTCCATTTCCATGAAGCTCTCTGCGCCTCGAGAGCTGGCAATTGAAATGCAATAATAAGTGTGTTGCGACAAGTGCAGAGGTTCGAGAGCGATGGAGAGAGTGGAGTGCGGACACTCCACATTCGATACACTGCTCTTTTCATGCAGCTCTTTTCACTCCGTCGGCCCCGGGGGAGGGGGGTGAGGGTCAAATTAACCCCAGATGCAGGGGGATGACACGCTGGCATGCTCGATAAATAAGCGATCGAAATCGACTGCGAGGTCTGGGATATATTCTGACATCTTTTCAATCAATTAGAACGCACCGAACTATATTGATTGTTTTAATTCCTCGTACTTTTGAATAATTACACACACATTGTCTCAGTCAGCACTTGGAATCAAATGAATTTACCTCAAAATATTTGCTTCAAACTATTGTCGATAAGAATATAGAACTATAGAACTTAAATTATAATCTAATCCGTGTAAATTATAGCAGATGTTTATATTTCTGAGGTGAAAGGTCGGGAAGAAGGAAGGAGGCGAGCGTAGGTTGCGCCCGAGGGAAGAAGAGGGAAGAACCAGAAACGAAGACGGGCCGGGATTTGCTATCGCATCCAGTAAACAGCCTCGGATTACTAAGATGAGGTAATATTCATGGCACAGCGGCTAGTGCAATGTAAACAGATGGCTTAATGCGGAGGGGTGATAATGTTTCATGATGATTAGCGGGTGAAACCGCCCCAACTCTTGCTCGAGTCCCAACTCCCAGCGGGGGTGAAACAATAACCGCACATGGGATCATATCATTATGTCGTTATGCTCCCTGGAGGACCCCCCTTGTCCCCCCCCCCCCCCATACCTCGGTACAGCGTCCAAGCGTTCACGCACTCGACTGCAGCAACAGGAAGATTATAACTTAAGAGTGACTTTTATGTGCTAAAAAGCAGATACCAATAATGGTACTCAACCCGATGGCTCTGGGTGCGATCCCCGGTCAAGGTGTCAGTTGTTATGTTTCAAAGATTATTCCGAACACGTGCACTCGATAAGAGAGAGATAGATGCAAGGTGCTAAAGAGAGAGGAGAGATAATTACTTCTGCCTCTACCATCATTGAAAAGGTGAAAAGAAATAATGCAAATAATAATTATGCAGGTATACATTTAAAATGTAATTTATACGAGTTATTATTTTATTTATATAACGAGTTTGTTATTACAAAAAAAGCAAAATTAATATAGCATGCGCAGAGCTAATCCTTAGAGTAAAGAACGCTCTCAGAAAGCTCTAATCGAACAATATTTAATTGAATCAACAGAATGTATGGCAAAATATTTCAATTATAAAATATGCCAAATAAGATGAACATATATTTTATTTAATGTATTAAATATATTATATTTTCATTGATGCACATGTCGTAAGTGAAAAGTAATATGAGATCTTCAAGAGACAAACTATAAAATACATAAAAACACTTGCAGCTACGTCAATGCACATTTCCATGTGAAAACCGGTGAAAACCTACTTATTCGCGTCTCCTGACGGCCGGCAACCCGCCTCGCACATTGTATCATCCCGAAGAGTCTCACTGGTTGCCTATCCGCCAACACGACAGGGGCGGCATATTATACACTGTATGATTTATGTGCTCTTCCTCCTCCCATGTAGCTCCCCTGGGATAAGGACATTATTTAACCACAGAGGGATGTATTTATGTTTGACTCACATGATATTGTGATGTCTTTGTGTGCAGTATCCCGAATCCCACAGGCTCCCGCGGGACTCAGTGATATCCCGGCCTTTGTGCTCACTGGCAATTCAATTACACGGCAAAACATTCCCGGACGAACTTCTTTACTTAGAGTTGGATTATTATTATTGTAAAGCAAAGAAGAAGGCGGGGAGAAATTCAATCGATAAAATCTCTGATGCATAAGAAAAAGCACTATGCGAGCTTAATTCAATCAAAATGTTATTCGAGCTCCAAGCTCCAGCAAAAGCTCACAGAAAGTTGAAAGATGGATCTTGGAGGGGAATGGATTAGTAATATTTTTGTGCAATATGAAACTGTATTATGGAATTCCAAGTTAAGTTGGAATGAAGAGTTAAAATAAATTGAAAGTAATTTGATGTTTTAGCTTCATATTCTATCTCCAAATGAAGTGAATTAATAAATGAGATGGAGTTATAAGGAGTCACACGAGATTTATGGAACACAGTAATTAAGTTAAAATAAATTTCTCATGAATTAAGATCAGTTAATTTTAAGTTAGAAGAGCATCCATTACTATCCATTATTTTAGAGGTTGATTGAATATAATTATTGGTACAATTGTTTGGATTGTTGATACCCGAGGCTAAAAGCAACATCGAGCTCGACCAGTACTTGGATGAGTGAACGATCAAGTCTAACCTCAACATCCAACATCTGACAACTTGCTCCATCTGTCATGGATGACACACGCTCAACGGCGCGGGCGGGTTGTGGGTCCCGTGCTATACACATTTGGGCACCTCTATATCTGTCGATAGGACATTTGCGTACATTGGTTTCTTGGTTTCATTGGTTTCGTACATTGGTTCTCTCCTTTTACATTTATTTTTTTTAGTGAGAAATTAATTAATTTCTCTTTAAAAAAACTGTAAAAAAATTGTAACGTGTAAAAATGTCACAAGTGGAATCTGATATCGTTTGAGATTATAAAATGTAATGTCAGTGTCACCTCAGTAGAAAACCCATTCCTTGTTCACACTCTAACATTTAATAGCGATTGGGTTCAACCATGGTTCAACCCATGGTTCCATAGGAAGGAACCATGATCCATGGAGGTCCCATGGAGGTCCCATGGAACCATGGTTCTATGGTTCAACCCAATCGCTCAATCGTTTGGGTTCAACCCAAACACAAACCCAATTAAAAGTGGGATGGGTTAAAGTTATAAGCTAGCTGTAGCAGCTAGGTTATTATCCACAAATCGAGAGGTCAACTGAGTCGACTTGATCGAGATGTCAACTGAGTCAACTTGATCGAGATGTCAACTGAGTCAACTTGATCGAGATGTCTACTGAGTCAACTTGATCGAGATGTCAACTGAGTCGAGTTCGGTCGCGTTCTGTTCCTCTGATTTTCAAACGCGACGGAAGTTACAGTGTATAAACATAAAACAAGGAATAGAAAACCACCAGCAAAACAGAAAAATCATAATTTACCTATTGACGCTAGTTAAAAGCCAACAAATAAAATAGTTATGCGTGTTTTGATTGGATCCTATAGAGATGTTTTTATTGTTATGCGCAGAGAGATTTGCGCATGCAGTAGCTTTACTTTTGCCATGCACTGCATAATATTGATGGCAATGCCACAATCAATGTCATAGATTGTAGGTTGTCATAATGTAGATTTGTATCCAATGGAGTCTAGATCGTCAAGCTTTATATAGATTGTCATGATCAACGATTGACAGGAAGGGGTGGGGGTGGGAATAGGGACGGGGTTGATTTGTATCGCGGTTAATTTTATTAACAATCGTTCATTAAATTGGTGGGCGAATGCCACGTGTCCTGCGCCATTTGTCAGTTGCGGCCACGTGACTGGGCGACACGTGGCGCGTCCAGCGGGCACAACAAGAACAAAGCTCGGAGCAACACAACAACATAATCACACATCGTGTCGTGTCGTGTCGTGTCGTGTCGTGTCGTGTCGTGTCGTGTCGTGGCGCGGACACACTCGCACGACACGGCACCACCACGGACAGTTCTCTTATCACACTGAGTGATTTCACGCAATCGTGACATTGATAAGAAAGACATATTGGTGGCCGTGTTTTGTGCTGAGCATCATGAGGAAGATATTGAGCTGGAGAGTTTTCAGCAGATCGCATCTGATACAATGAGTCTGCATTACAGAGGACGTCTCGCACGTCCTTTTTTAGAATCAATTTTGCATTTATAAGAAGTTACTTTTGTCACAGAACTTGGGCTAAACTTTTGAACTTAAATGTCTAATTTCCGTCAAGAAGTACGTGACACAGAATTTGAACAAGAAAGTATGTTTCAGTTAGGACAGTTTTCCAGTATGACAGTTTCCAGTAGGGCATTTCGCGACTACTAACAGACCTTTCAGGTTTTGAGTCGTGTTCAGTACCTACATAGTCTATACTTCTGCTTACAGAGAATAAATAGGTATTCTTCGGCATGCTCTTCCAGCTGTAGTGCAAGCCTCACCTTGTAAGAGCAGAGTAGCTATACAACATGAATTGTTTTCTTGCATAACGTGCAGAACTTACGACTACAGAGTACCACAGATATTTTGTCCAATCAGAAATGATCACTTATCTAAGGGCTGGAGCAACCTCGTGTCGTGCCTATCGTCAGATGTTTTACTTCCAAAGTTCCATCTTATTCCCATTCTAACGGCCAAAGCGTCTCTGTTGCGACGCAGACCACGTGACAAGTCGATTAAAACAAGATAACGCGACGCTGTCATGTTGGCTCGATTAGGCTTAGCAAGTAGATAGAGTTAATGTGGTTCGAGTGTTTGTGTGTGTACAGAATACTCCACACATGATCACGATGTAGCTCATCAAACAACAGATGATCTCAACAAGTGGAATACTATGACGTCACGACACGATGTCACTCAATCTGGTCGCTGAAAGCTTCCTGGAATAATGGGTCCAACGGCGGCGTAATGGCCGCGTGTTGAACAAAGGGCGGCAGGTAAAGGTGGGGGTGACATGCGCCGGCCACGCTCGCAGCGGATACCAATGAAATTAGTCACACCGTGGAAGAGTTGCGATGAGTTTCCGTCACCGGAAGTGGAAATAATTTCCTCGTGGGACGTTCTGCCCCCCGAGCCTCCCACCCACCCACCACCCTGTAATTTTCACCCCATGATCGATAGAATATCCACACGCTCACCGCTATTACCTGCCAGTCATTTGAGAACACAAAACAGGAGGCCAAATGCAAATCATTCACTATTCACACTGAATCAGCAAGTACGACGGGTTCCCCAAAATAAAAGCACGTTTTATGAAAATCTCAAAAACTCTATAATGACATAATTTTTAAACAAACAAAGTTAGACATTGAAATACGAAATACAAGAACTGATCATATTTTTCTGAGTGTTGAAGGAGTAGCAAGCAGAGTGGCTCTATACAACTATTAATCATTTTCGGAAATGAATCTTGCAATGCAATGAAATGCAACAGGACCCTCTTCTCGGTCGCTGCTAAAGTTCATTCACGATTAGAATTGCAAGCCGTAATGGCGGCGTGTACTACCGTAGTCTAGTGAACGTATACCTAAACATGTAAATATCAATATAATAATCAAAAAATGTGTATTATACGGCTGTAGATAAAAATAAATCAATTTTATTGAATTTTTATAATATTTACTACTATTAAAAATTGTGTATTTGACATAATTTATACAATTTCAATAATACAAAGAAGAAAGTCTTGCCATTGACAGGGCAGTGTTCAAGTGACTGACCAATGAACGACGTGATCGACTAAAACGTCAGTGATATTCTTATCGTGAACGAACTTTATCTGTGTTGTTCGTAGACAATCAACTCAATAGCTTTCTGTACTCTACTTTCTGCTATACTGTAACGGACTCCAGAAACCCAATCTCTCAGTGATCGACAAGGGAGTTCTTGATGACGATGACGATGATGACGATGACGATGACGATGACGATGACGATGACGATGACGATGACGATGAAGGTGTCCTTAAAGGTAATATCTTTAATGCCATGATGCTCAAAGAATAATCAATTGTGATTTCAATTTTGGATCTTTTTACAACTACATTTGTACATCTTCTCTCTTACAGGAATTAAACTCTGCAATGAGCCGCTAAATGTCCAGTTCCAATCCGGCGTGATGAAGAAGAGGGATGAGTGAGTGATGTCTGGCGGACTATCTTCTGAGATTAGAGAACAGCGAAACTGTATTAGCTGAGTACCACGTGCATGCGCGCGCCTCACGACATGTCATCTTGCTCTGGGTCACAAGGTCACTACTTCTTCATCTCCTCGGCTTTGTTCTCTCTATCCTGAGACATTGCAGAGGGACTGATGCAAAGCATTGGAGCTGTTTCTTAAGTCAATCAAGTTTATCAATAGGTTTGAAACGAGAATTGTCTGATAAGTGATAAAAGTATTGAAACAAACTGTTCAAAGAGGAATGGTGGTGTGTTTATGAGATTGAGGTATACAATATTTAAAATAAGAATATTCACCAATCACCAATGTGAAAAGTGCAAAGACAAATAAACGCTATCAAATAGTCCCGAGAATTATTTTCTTGACTTATAAACGTTGTTTATCAACGCCGTTGTTTCGAAAAATTACACTTCACGATAAGAAAATTTATGGACAAACGAGAGAAATTTCCTCATGAATTTTAATTTTTTTCAAAGCCTGTGGACCTGCCAGGTTCAAAGATAAATTTTACCCCATAAATCATTATGGAATGTGCACATTCTTAGCTCTTACTTTTCTTATAAATCACATTTTATTCCACATTCTTATTAAAATGTTGATTGGATTGGTTCCTCTCAATACCCATACATTGAGGCTCATTTCGTCAAAACGAGTTCTTATTGTAAATTGCGAAGTTGACTCCGAGGTAAATATGCAATGAGGTCCGTCACGGCTGACACATAAGACACGCCGCGACGCCGAGCCAGCGCCGCGACGCGTGTGGGGGAGGGGGGAGGGGAGGGGACTCCCCCATGCTAGCTGGACCGGCACCCTCCGACGTGCAACTCCCAGGCCAGATGAAAATAATACTCTGCTAAAAGCATATCTGTGTAGCACATAAGTGAATTTGTGTATCAAACAGCGGGAAGGGCGAGGGTTGGGGGGTGAAAGGGGTGTTTTGCCTGCGTGGCCTACACTTTCTTCCGTGGACCGGAGCGAGGGAGTTTTTAACACCGTATTTACGGTAGCTCGAAGTGCGGCGAGCCGTTAGCGTTTTACGATATCCCGAGAGGATGTTCAGATATATTGACATCATGGTCAAATATGATTGATGTCAGAGATAATGGCTTGACAAAATAACAGCTTTAGAAGCTTCAATCTGACTTGACTTCGCATACCTTTTTTAAGGGATGTCTCCTCATAAACACAAGAGTGCCTGCACTATCGTTCTTTTGATAATATTTAACGACTCGGTTTTATGAAGCTGTGCTCTGGTCTAAGATGAAAGAAGCTATACAGAAATAACCACATCTCGAAACCAGAATCAGAAGCATCAGTTCAATTGATTCCCTGCTATTTGGTCCAGAAAGAGAGGAAGGCTGTTGTCGTGATGACACAATGAGAGAAGTATGATCAAGTAGTGGACAATACAATGATTGATTGGTCCATCTCCGTTCCTCGCGGACTTCCGGTCAGCTCTCGAGAGAGCACTTCCGGTTTGATAACAATAGACGACGGTCATTGTCTTGGACGTAAGACAAACAATCGACCCAGATTTACACTTAATATTACAGGATTTACATTAATCAAGTCATGTCCAGTGGGATTCACGATTAAAGTGGAACAGAACTTCAGCCATGTGCTTCGAGTTCGTTGTAATCCATGCAAAATATTGATGAATCAACCTCCTCACACAACAGCATAAAACTTTCATACCTTACCATATGATACAATTCTGTTCTTTGACGTTCCAATATATTTATGCCAAAATAATGCATATTTGCAATGCAGTGATGCCAGATTTATGGTAGGTAGGTACATTTCTCCACAATACACATTTTCTTTCTTATTGTCCGGTGACCGTATATTTTGTACCGGCAGTCTTGCTAAAAAGTTTTATCTTTAAATTGAGACTATTTTCAATATTTTATCATTACTCTTGCAGTTTTAGGAGCAGTTTAAGTCCAATATGCAGAGATCATTTCACGTCTCCCTGTGCTATCTTATGGGGCAATATTGACACTTCAATCAGAATAAATAATTATATCATATGATGTGGGGTAAATATATTTTGTAATAATCTCTGTAATTATATGGTTGTATTAATCTCATTCAAAAGCTTTATTTGCGGTAAATGCTCTGCATGTAAATTCACCTGTTCTGTTATCAAACCCTGGAACCCCCCTGAATCAATCGTTTGCGATAACAGATCGAATGCGACTGCATTCTGTGACGTAATGTCTCCTCGTTATCAACACAAGTTGTGGCCGGAAGTGTGTTTTGCATCAGGAAGCTCGTGCATTATCAGCACAAATCTGCTTCCCGTCATCGAGCACGTGACGCGTTTGAATCAGATCAGTAATCACAGGTGCCGCGTCGCGTCCTGATTTCATGACTCCATTAGTCACGTGATCGTGTGACGTCAGAGCTAATGGCTCCGGGGATGATTTATGTATCACTCTGCCGCACGGCTTTTACTCGCGGCGCCACTTGACGCCCCCCCCCCCCTGCCGCCCGCACGACGGCGCAGGGATCGTGCTAATACAAGCGTCGCGTCGGGTTGTGGACGAGATCACAGGACGACGATCATTCCAGTTACATCGTCGTGCTATCATGGGTTAAAAATACAGACGCTTGCTAGTAATTGGTAGCAAAAAATTCCAGATGTTGCTCCTTTTGGAATAAATTTAATATTTGATCTCTTTGAGTACGATGATATTTTGTCAACGTGTGACGTTGCAAACACATCAAACGAATTGAGGGGGTGGGGAGAAAAAGTATTTCGAGATACAACCAATCTCTTCTGTACCTTTGATTGTTACGTTTGACATAATTGACGTGCTCTATTTAAAATCGCGACATTAAAAATATGTGGCACTAATTATCATATTTTCCTCTCCACCCCTTAAATTGGCAACTTCTTGGTAATTATTTCGGCTAAAATTCGTCAATTCATGGATAAAACATCAAGTGCCACCAATGAAATGATGGGGGAACTCCAAAACGAAAATCAATTACATCAGATATGGATTTATTTGTTGTATTTTGTTCTTACAATAATTGTTAATTTTCTAGTAGCAGACGTGAAGTATTTCTCCAAGGAGACCGTCGCTTCCTCCACCTCAAAGCACCGCCAGAATAGCAGAAAAACTGTCGAGTGGTTCATAAACCGCGAACACTCTTTTGGAGGCTCATAAAACACTTGCTTGTTGATGAAAATACGTCGGAGATATTTTACTCAAGCTCGAATCTTTCAAAGTAATTTCCCCTAAAAAAAACACATCACTTAATTAAAGACGTTTAAATTCCTGCAAGTAAACATGTTCTTCCTGATAAATGAATATTGTCGCTTGTTTGGACGGAGTTGGCAAAGCTCCTCGTCATCGCCTCTCCCGACAAGATTGGAAGCGACGCGTCGCGGAAACATCTCGGAGTGGATGTCGAGGCAAGTGTGATATGCATCATAATTAGCGCGAGTCTAATTCCTCTTCGTTACGCGGCCGCACGGCGCACGCGCGACGCGAGAGCCTCTCAATGAATGCAGGGCGTCGCGACGCCCGGCGTCATGGAAATGTCTGATAATCCGCGATGCCGGGAAGATGGAGGCGAGACTTGCACGGGCGTCGTCGCTCTCTCAAGGCAGGCTCAAGTCAGACGCACCACGTCAAAAACTAATAATTTTGAGCAAATTGTGGTACACAATTATAACAGAGTTCTAAGCTTTAAAAATTAAATATTAATCTATAGATTAATAATTTCTTTGTGGATATTAACATCGCTAGCAGATCGGTATAACCAAAGGAATTATTACAAATTTATTTTGTGACCTTCTAACTTCAAAACAGACCAATTTCTAGAAATTATGTACCTGGTTCGCTTGGTTTGTAAAAAAATCATATGGAATTTGATTTACAAGCTATATGTAACGTCTTTAACAAAAATAAAGGACGATGCAGACAAGCAGAGCTTTTGGTTGAGGGATACAATCGCCCCAGTGCGATTCTTCGCACGAGCAGAACCAAGTTGATTAACCGAAAGTTGATGGCGGATCAACACGAATAATTATCTGGAAAATCAAACTACATGCATTTTACTAGGAAAACGCTCAGTGTATAATAAACATAGAGGTACCTACCACGGCGCCCTTAGCATATAAGATTTTTTCCACGGCGTCCAATGCCAGACAACAAGCCATAAGGTGAGGCCAATTGTTAACTTTTAGGTTCGGGTTGTTTAGTTTCCGTCCAAATATAGCCCTAGGTCCCTAGCCAAAATGTGTACAAAACGCTTTTTTGGGAAAACTCATTTGCCCTCGAAAACAAAAGGGCCCCATTTACATGCGGGCCCGGCCCGCACAGGCCTTAAGAAATGTATAATTTCTTATTTTCTAATAAAACAATTTCTTTCAAAAATGAATTTGGACCATCTCTATGCTATTTGAACTAGAGATATAGGCATTTTGAAATTTAATATAAACACGATTCTTATTTAAAATACGTATGGTAGGTTTGTTATAAGTTTTTGAAAATTTCATGGACTATTCCGCTGAACCCCTGAACGCCTTTCTGGCTCCCAGTTTTGACACTGTTATTTTACACACTGGATTGACCTATAATTGTAATTTAATTTTTTAATTAAGGGTGGGTAAGACTGTCCAGAGTGAACAATAGTGCGAATAGCGAATATAATAAGAGACACGAACAATCGTCTCCGATACAATTGTAAGCTGAATGTAGGGCAGTGCGTGCGAGAACCATCATGTCAGTCGATGAGGCGGTGGCGGCGGGGGTGGGTGGGGAGGAGCACCACTTAGCTAATGACAGGCCGTATATACGGACAACATTTAATTAACAATTACTTGCAAGATACGTCGCAGGTTCGCTCTTTGATGGTCCAGATAACTCAATTGCAACCATCCCCTTTGATATGTTCCCAACTCATCCACTCCGTCAAATGACAATGTAGAGGAGGCCAATTTTCGACTCGATTTCTTCAAAGCCAATGACGGTGTAAAATTTTCAGGCACTCTAAAACTAAAATGTCTTCTGTCGAGCTGTAACTATATGGTACAGAACAGCAGAGATTGTTTTGCCTTGAGCTGTAATTTTATGTTTCTGTACCTTAGAGGCAGAAGGCCCCAAAGTGAATTGCATGATTCTTGAGAGAGCTCAAGAATCCAGTATTATGTAATAATGAAGACACCACACTAGTCACATTGAACGAGAACACTTTAATATAACCGTATTATGATCGTCAATCCATTTGCAACGAGAGCTTGATTGCATGATTCCTATACAAAAACGTGAAATGAAAATTGAGTAAGTAAAAACCGAGATAAGTTATTTGAGTAGGTATGGCCGATTTTTCACGATTCAAAGGTAAATAACCTGATTTAGAAAAGTAAATTGAATTATTTTTAAGTAAGGAGACCTGGATGAGGGATCACTTGACATAATGTTGGCAAAACAATGATTTAAGACAACAATAGACAACTAACAATGGCACTCATGCTGGCTATTTGCGCACAATTGGCACATCAAGGGTAGTGTAATAAGTTATTCATTACTGCATCCAGACACACAAAAAAGAGTCGCCAAAGGCTATAGATTAGTTGCTTTCCTCTCTCTCTTTAAATTAATCATCGCTTTTGAGCATGTGTTTGCGATGGTGTATCTTCCGTTTGATTAGATTCTAATGCCGTGCCCGGGGCTGCTCGACGCTTCTAATGCACCCCCAGTAGCCCTGAGACTGGATCAAGTGTGCATATGGCTGCCCTAACGACATGATTGCATTAATCCGAGCCCATAGCTGACAAGGGCGCTGAGGCGGACTGGGGGGGGGGGGGGGGGTATGAATGTTTGGGGTGCATCGGAGAGGATTTTATCAGTGCGCTGAGCGAGTAGGCGAGCAGGCAGGTGTAAGAGACCATGTCAAGTGATCTCAGTGAGAAGAAGTTTTCCACAAATAATGTGACATCTTCACCACTTACGTTTCTAAACTGGATTATCTTCACTTCTAATATCTCTTTTTAGACACTTAATTGCCTGAAATCATGGCTAGCGTCATTGAAAGATTTTACATTTTTAAACCTTTTGCCATATTGCATTAGGCATACGAGATGGGAATTAATCTGTCCCTTATTGAAAGTACATACTTCACATAAAAAAATCAGTTTACATTACACACAAATAAAACCTAAAATATAAAAATCGTAAAACAGAATGGTCAACCTCGGCCCTATGCTATGATTTGAGATATTCCAATGGAAGTTGTTATCAAAGCGCCGTATGTAACGGAGGTCTAAAAACTGAGCTTTGGGCTGGAATGACGCAGTTCTATGATATTCCCTAATAAAAGCAGAACCTGGGATTGCTGTTTAATGACGCACCTCATGCAACGAGGCATAAAAGAAGACATTGTAAAGCTAACGACGCTTATAAATAGGGACGAGGACGATGTGATTGCAATCAGACCAAAGAGAAGCCAGCCGAGAGGACAATAATAAACACAACAATAAAAACATGTTAACCCCCTCACCCCTCGACGTCGTCTGAATAGCGTCGCGACGGAGGAATAGTAAAACACCCGACGCGACGCGATGAGTTTCTGAACAAATGTCACTCGAGTCGACGCCCCTTCGTTTCATTCCACGGCTACCTTTGTTCGTGCGGGAGCAATCAGGCCGAGACTCGGCCTCCTGGAGACAAAAGTGCTCTGGACACGCGTCTACACCAGACGGAGAGGAGGAAGCTTTTGGCTCGGATTCATTCGCCTTGCTTGATGATTACAAACAACAAAGTGCAATAAGACGATTGCGGGCACGGGGTCAAAGGTCAGAGAAACAGCGAAGAAGTGAACAGAAACATACTTGAAAGACAACATGTCAATCTCTAACGTCATCAGCTGACCAGTCTAACTGGGGCAGATGCTTTCAGTAAATAACTAAAAAGTACCTAATCGAACTTGATGTTTCCTTATTTTATTTCATAGCAGGTATGTATTTCTTTTTATTATCTTTCATTCACGTGTTTTAAATACGATTAAAATATTGAAACATTGCTTGTCCCCCAACAAAATAACAAGATTGAGGTACGTTTATAACACACGGTTGACGGTAACATAACAACCAGGGTAATGCAAATACCCTATTCAACAATTTTCAAAAAATATATATTTTTTTAAAAACACGTTTAAGAACAAAATCAATAGAAATTGACTATCGGTTGCATTACATATGATTTCCCAAATTCCGCTGTCAGTGTTAAAATGTAATGCAATTTTATGTCAATTGTGTCCAGGGAACAAGAAAGTACGCAAAAGTCTTGGTTGAACAAGTTTGTTCTTCGTGCGCAGAGCAGCGCATGAGCAGAAATAAGTTGCTCAACCAAAAGTTGCTATATATATAGTGTGGATTGGACTTGAGATACAAAATCAAAGTAATATTTAGCCCTTTCACGTATTTTTGATAAATTACATATGTGACAACTGAAGAGAAAAACTTACAACTCAACTGTTGGTTATTGATGTAGGTATATGAACTACATTACTCTTAAAACTTAATCATCTGGCAGGAAAAAAAACTGTCAGAAAATCTACGAAAATAATTTTTTGTCTGGGTCTGAAAGGGTTAGATTCTTGTTTGAATATCTAAAATACATGAAGGGATGTGCGTTGTGAAAAATATCCGACCGAACCGGGGCTCGAACCCGGGACCTCTCACTATGGGGCGAGCGAGAGCTCTACCAACTGAGCTACCCGGTCCCTTCATATCATCCTGACTTCATGGCAGTTTTCCACAGATATCTACATTCTCATCTAAAATACAGCTCATGTCTGGCAGTGAGGATGATGACTGATCCACAGTGCAGAGAAACGTTTAACGAAACTGTTCACAAAAAAAGATACTAAATTTAATATCTGTAAAAGCGTTGAATTATAGTGTACGATATTAAGGTGTCTCTACAGTGCTATTTCGCCAGTAGCTCAAAATCAAGTACAAAACATTGGTTTCATGATTTTTGTTTTAATAATGGAGGAGCATATAAAAAAATCAATCGAATTCCATTTGTTACATGAATAAAGATGGAAATGTGTTTTTGTGTTTCATCGGAAATGTCCATATCAAAATATTTTTAACACATTTTCATCTGCATTATCAGCATATTGTTTACACCTCGGCTGCCGGTTATCACGAGCGCTGGGCAACTGGGCCTATGTTTGCTGGCCGCCAGTGGCATTGATTACGCCATGCTTTTAGAGCCTCCCACCCCCACTCCAACCCCCGCACAAACCGCCCCAATACCTGGGAGGGTTGGCGGTTTAATCTCACTAATGCAACAGAACAAGAATTTTCTTCACGAAATCAGGCTACAAAGTTATTAAAAACCATTTGATTAAGAGACAAGACGAGAAGAGTCGAGTAGTTGTGTTCATTTCGACCCGAGTAATTGTTCCTTGGTGGCGCGAAGATAGAGGGCATGCGTGAAGCGTGAAAGACGCATCCTAATGAATATCTGACTCATACAATGCATCACGAATAGGCGAATCGATCAGTTGATTATCTTCATCATAAAACAGCGGATTTCTCCCCAGAGACACAATCTATTACTATTTACTCTCTTTCCATGTAATCTCTTTATTTTGTGTAGTGTGAAAGCGAACAGCAGGATTTGTGTGTGACGTCACAGCATTGTTGTCTCTGGAAAGAGTGGCGTTTCATTGGTGTTTTAACAATACCATCACAGATTCATTACACAAAAGTAATCCAGGTGCATGTTGAGTTGATTGAATGAGAATGTAAATGGTAAAATGTAATAACTTACTATAACCTCTTGTAAGTTATACAAAAAGAATTGTAATAAGATCAGACTTACCTATTATAAATTAATTTATAGAACATGCTGATAAATAAGCATTTTCCCCGTCCGAATTTGGCTCGAAAAGGAAGATTAAACCGAATAATAATCTCGAAGAAAATGTGTCCGTTTGAAGTACTATTTTTTGAGAGTTGTAAAAGAAAGCGCAGATATTATTGACAAAACTCTTGTTTATTTCCAGAGTTGTCTCCGGGGATGTTTGTTTGAAGAGCGCCTGGACATGGACGCGTGCGAAGTGGCAGTGAAAGCGAACATCTGGAAGACTGGCTGGATCTTGGCTGGACCGACATTAGCATACCACCCCTCCGCGATGGCTATCATGCAACGCAGGGGTGCAGACCGAGGCGGGCTAATATTTGAGTGATAATATTGATAACAGCAGATTGGCTCGATGCAAGGAAGGTTTTTAGCTAATCAATTGATGCGGGACCATGACAGGGAGGGCCGAGTGAAATCGACAAACACATGTAAATCCCATAGATTATCTTGCCAATGTACTTCATGAATATCTCGATTTAATCCAACCAAACATATTATACAATAACCCCCCCGTGCTGTTTGCATAGGGGAGGATTCCGAGTCGCTATAACAGAGGATTTGGTTGCATAAATCGTGGTCCTGGTTTTATTCCAGAAGATTGTTTTTATTTCATACGTGACTCATTTTAAGTGATTGTATTGGGCCTGCACCTCGACAAGAATCACATACGATGTCGCGGTTCGGAACTTTGTGATGTCGACTTCATCCACACATTTCAACAGTGAGTCATTTAGAAGAGCCATTCAACAATTTGTGAATTGACGTCAGTGTTAATGAGAACACGTCTAAGAGAAGTTTATTCTAAAAGTTCGGTTCATTTGACAGTCAGGAAATTAACCTCTTTGAAGCGATGAAAAAGAATTCAACCCCATTTTTTAAAAACCGTGCGGGCGTTGATTTGAAAATAGCTGTGAAATGATTTGAATCGCGTCATTTGAACTGATGACAAATTAGCTAGGAGCTCGTCACAATGAACAATAGCTGGGGTTCAGCGCCTGTCAAAGTGCTGGGCGACTCAAGCAATGCATATTGTTGAGTCTATACAGTGTTGTCAAAGAGACAGCCAGACAGATGAGCTAAACAGCGAGGTTATCGGCGCCAAAGCTTCGTCCACGAGCTTCCAAGCTCTAGCCAATAAGCATTGCAATGAGCAATCTGTATCAATCGTCAGTCGGTTAGAAAATAACAAATTATATTCCTTTTAATAACTATAGCTGGGATATTGACGACGCATTTTGGTTACACATTTCCAAATTAGTATAGGCAAGTAAAATGTTCCTTTAGGAACATGTTTAAAGGGGCATTTTGGTATGAACTATTTGCTTTCTAAGTTTGCAAATAAGTAGGTAAGTGAAGCAATTATTGGAAATTATTACCCCAACCTCTTAGTATCGGTACATTTGCAACACCCGGCCTCTCAGCACAAATAGGAATGAACTGAAGTTTCAACCAACATAAGAGTTGAGGAAATGCTGAGTATAAGTCCAGTGACAGTAAGTAAAGCTCAGGATGGATAGCTCGCAACAGCACGGCTTGGATTTGCATGAGTCCAGGCCAGGTTATTGCTAACCTATTTCCACGCTGCCTCACGTCATGTCAGCCCCGACTCCCTCGAGCCGTGGGGGGGGGGGGGGGGGGGGGGGGCGCTAAAAGCATCGGCAAGTAACACGATCGCATTGGGAATCGATCTTTCCTTCAATACCCCCTCCTCCAGCTTTCTCTCGCGCCGGTGAATAGCTTACTTCACCTTTAAGTTGCACCCTTCCTGCATCTCTTATTGTTGCAATCCCTTAGGGAGGCTGTGCTGGAGCAGGTTATGACAGCTGAACCAACTCCAGCGAGGTGCAGGGGCGAGGTTCAAACCCGGGCCCCAGCTCGATATGTTACATTGATTTACCTTGAGCATCACCAGCTATACATCATCAGTCATCACATTTGCCTACAAAGTAGAAAAAAAACATTTTATACTTTTTTGAGGTTTACGTATTTTTATAAATATTATAATCGAAAAACGAACGTTGAAAATGAAATGTTTAAAGGGCCTTATAGTATCTGCTTAGGCATTCTCTGTTTATTAAAATTGTGTGTACTTCTTAAAAATTAATATTTTAGTAAAGCTCACGAAATAAAATATGAATGAATAAAAGTGGCCGTGGTCTTGAGATGTTCTCTGTACCTTCTGTTCTGCATGTTTGATGACATGGACGTCAGCTGCATCTGGCAGCTGGTCGACATTCCTGGCACGTCGACGTCGGCGGGCGCCGTTAACGCCACGACAGACTGTTGAGACTGCGGCGTAGAGCCACTTAGCGTCGCGGCGACAACGTATGAGCGTCGCGGCGTTGTAATTGTTCCTCGGCAACAAATTGTCAAGGAAACTGTCATCTAAAGAAAATTCCGTCGCATGTGTCGAGTGGTTTGGTGGCCTATCGGACCCCAACTTTTATTCCTCGAAGCGAAAAGCTTTCATTTTTCATGTGTCTAGGGGGTGAGGGAGGGGAAGGGGAGACTCTTCCCCCCTCCTACTCTGGCGCTAAGTGCTCCTGTTAATCTTCAGAGCCTAGAGAGTGAGCCACCATTTAAATCTCCGTCATCTCTTCCCTGTTCCCTCACTGTGCTCCCGCTTCTTCCCCCTTCCCTCTCCATCATTCAGTCATTTCACTGACAGTGTCGGCGAGATGTATGAAGCAAGCAACGCAACGAACGCGCACAATTCAGACGACAAGAAATCGAACTTTTCCAAGTCATTGGTATCGACTTTAGGAGATCGAGGAAGCTTTGGTTTTTCAGATATCTATTTGTCTTTTTAGCGAGCGACATCATGCTACTTTCTCTCTTTCTTTCTCTTGTAGATTATGCCCAGTCCACACCATTCAACCGACCGATTTGAAATTTTGCACACACACTAATGATTGAATTGAAAATTAACCCGTCAAATTTTGCATGTTAACTGGGCCCAACATTTTAGTAGCTCTTGAAAATTTTCAGACAAATCGGTAAATAAATTCAAGAGTTACTGACATTTTACTGACATTACTTGATTTGAAATATTTGGCAAATTTTTTGAAAGAAATGTCAAATAATTATCACTCTCATTTGACGCATATTTGACGCACTTGCATTTTTCCTGAGAGCAGTCTGACACACGCATATATTAATATAATTCGCATGCAATACAGACTGTTTTCCTGTAAAACATGAATACTGCTAGAAAATCACACGCATGATTCTTTTTATAAACCAGTACAGAACCCGATTTTAAATTTGATATATTCCTGATCTGTTTCTGTTACGTTCATTTGGCGTCAGTTCATGGCATCATATTTTAAAATTAATCGTTCCATCAAGTGCTTCTAGAAGTTTGTTTTCACGGTGAACTGCATAATGACATTTTAGATTTCAATAGCAGTTGCCATGGGATTGGAAAATATCGATTTACACCTTCCGTAACTCTATTGAAAGATTGTCAAACCGGGTCTTGTAGGTAATAGATATTATTTATTATTTAATGTCTGATAAATAAAACCACCTCACGACGTTTAAACATTATATGGATGACAACGTACCTTGCGCTTTCGCTGCGTGCCTTATGCAAGTTGCAGTTAGCAGGTCATTGGTATTCATTCGTTCGTATTTATATCACACCTGCACAAGTGCGAAATTATACAAAATAAAATAGGTTGCTGAAACACTCTTGCGATTACTGATCAGTAGTTCAGACCCGAGGTCAAAGGTTATATCTGGAGGTAAGGGAACTGGAAAGCTTTGAGGGGTAAATGACAAGGAGTAAGGACACAGTTGATTTTATATTGACAGTATTTTTAATAACTATAACTTTACAAAATCGCGAACAATATGTAGGTAACTATACATGACAACTATTGCTAATACGAATTATCTCTCACTTCAGTGGACTAGTGCGTTAATACAATTATCAAAATCAACAATAGGTTATTTCAGAAATAACAAGGGGGGCTCTACCTTCAAAATTAAATCTTATAGAGTCTCTGTTGAAAAAAGAAATACATGCATTTTTACTGTGCAGAGATATTTGGGGATAGCCACCCAGATTATTTTTGAAATGGTCTATTACATATGAAACAAACACTAACAGGGAAGGCAAACGTGCAAAGCTAGCAGTTAGTTGATCAGTAGAGCTCTACATCTAGAAAGCCGTGAGGGAATCGAACAATGCCAATTCTCCCCAACAATCATCATTAGCGCTAGCGCCGTTCACCCTCCATTGTCTCACGCAACCAATCACAAAACACTCACACTTCTGCTTGTATTTACACAAAATGAGTTACAATCGTTTCAATAATATCGTTTTATATATAAATAAAGTGATATAAAAAAGGGGAATGCGATAAGAATATTCTAACAGTGATGACGAGAAGAGAACCGGTTCGACGTTGAGAAGAGTTATGACGCGCGACGATCAGACTGCTGCGAGGATCTGCATGAGCTTGTTGCCCTGGGCGACCTCGCTGGTCCTGAACTCCTCCAGCGACTGCAACACACACGTCACGCGGCACTTAGCTCAAGCTAGAGTTATGACGCGCGACGATCAGACTGCTGCGAGGATCTGCATGAGCTTGTTGCCCCGGGCGACCTCGCTGGTCCTGAACCCCTCCAGCGACTGCAACACACACGTCACGCGGCACTTAGCTCAAGCTAGAGTTATGACGCGCGACGATCAGACTGCTGCGAGGATCTGCATGAGCTTGTTGCCCTGGGCGACCTCGCCGGTCCTGAACTCCTCCAGCGACTGCAACACACACGTCACGCGGCACTTAGCTCAAGCTAGAGTTATGACGCGCGACGATTAGACTGCTGCGAGGATCTGCATGAGCTTGTTGCCCTGGGCGACCTCGCTGGTCCTGAACTCCTCCAGCGACTGCAACACACACGTCACGCGGCACTTAGCTCAAGCTAGAGTTATGACGCGCGACGATCAGACTGCTGCGAGGATCTGCATGAGCTTGTTGCCCTGGGCGACATCGCTGGTCCTGAACTCCTCCAGCGACTGCAACACACACGTCACGCGGCACTTAGCTCAAGCTAGAGTTATGACGCGCGACGATCAGACTGCTGCGAGGATCTGCATGAGCTTGTTGCCCTGGGCGACCTGGCTGGTCCTGAACTCCTCCAGCGACTGCAACACACACGTCACGCGGCACTTAGCTCAAGCTAGAGTTATGACGCGCGATCAGATACTCGGACTCGCAAGAGTTGTATGGCAACCCAACCTGCTGATTAAGAATGCGTCCCGATAGCTTAATGGTTAAAGCATAGGGCCGGTAACCCGAAGGATCTGGGTTTGATTCCCAGTCGGGGTGCGCGTTTTTATTTCGCAGGTTACCTCCAAAACACCATCCCTAAGTGAGAGATTCACTAAATTTTCCATCATTATCAAACAATCCACTCGTAGCTCAGAAGTTTGAGCATAGCCATTCGAGAGAGATGTATTCACGTTGTCAAATGAAGTCGAAGTGCTTCAGTCTTCGTGTATAGGTCAGATACTCGGACTCGCAAGAGTTGTATGGCAACCCAACCTGCTGATTAAGAATGCGTCCCGATAGCTTAATGGTTAAAGCATAGGGCCGGTAACCCGAAGGATCTGGGTTCGATTCCCAGTGGGTGTGCGCGTTTTTATTTCGCAGGTTACCTCCAAAACACCATCCCTAAGTGAGAGATTCACTAAATTTTCCATCATTATCAAACGATCAGACTGCTGCGAGGATCTGCATGAGCTTGTTGCCCCGGGCGACCTCGCTGGTCCTGAACTCCTCCAGCGACTGCAACACACACGTCACGCGGCACTTAGCTCAAGCTAGAGTTATGACGCGCGACGATCAGACTGCTGCGAGGATCTGCATGAGCTTGTTGCCCTGGGCGACCTCGCTGGTCTTGAACTCCTCCAGCGACTGCAACACACACGTCACGCGGCACTTAGCTCAAGCTAGAGTTATGACGCGCGACGATCAGACTGCTGCGAGGATCTGCATGAGCTTGTTGCCCCGGGCGACCTCGCTGGTCCTGAACTCCTCCAGCGACTGCAACACACACGTCACGCGGCACTTAGCTCAAGCTAGAGTTATGACGCGCGACGATCAGACTGCTGCGAGGATCTGCATGAGCTTGTTGCCCCGGGCGACCTCGCTGGTCCTGAACTCCTCCAGCGACTGCAACACACACGTCACGCGGCACTTAGCTCAAGCTAGAGTTATGACGCGCGACGATCAGACTGCTGCGAGGATCTGCATGAGCTTGTTGCCCCGGGCGACCTCGCTGGTCCTGAACTCCTCCAGCGACTGCAACACACACGTCACGCGGCACTTAGCTCAAGCTAGAGTTATGACGCGCGACGATCAGACTGCTGCGAGGATCTGCATGAGCTTGTTGCCCTGGGCGACCTCGCTGGTCCTGAACTCCTCCAGCGACTGCAACACACACGTCACGCGGCACTTAGCTCAAGCTAGAGTTATGACGCGCGACGATCAGACTGCTGCGAGGATCTGCATGAGCTTGTTGCCCCGGGCGACCTCGCTGGTCCTGAACTCCTCCAGCGACTGCAACACACACGTCACGCGGCACTTAGCTCAAGCTAGAGTTATGACGCGCGACGATCAGACTGCTGCGAGGATCTGCATGAGCTTGTTGCCCTGGGCGACCTCGCTGGTCCTGAACTCCTCCAGCGACTGCAACACACACGTCACGCGGCACTTAGCTCAAGCTAGAGTTATGACGCGCGACGATCAGACTGCTGCGAGGATCTGCATGAGCTTGTTGCCCCGGGCGACCTCGCTGGTCCTGAACTCCTCCAGCGACTGCAACACACACGTCACGCGGCACTTAGCTCAAGCTAGAGTTATGACGCGCGACGATCAGACTGCTGCGAGGATCTGCATGAGCTTGTTGCCCTGGGCGACCTCGCTGGTCCTGAACTCCTTCAGCGACTGCAACACACACGTCACGCGGCACTTAGCTCAAGCTCTTAGTGGCGCGATCTAATTAACGCCAGGTACGACCTTCGACCCGACGCCCGCCTCGGGAAGTGCTCCGTAAATAATTACAAGATTATCACACACGTGCAGAAGTTAAGTCGGAAAATGTATGGCGTGATAACTTTTCAAAATAATGGATTTTTTAAACTTTTAAACTAAGTCTCTATACTTTGAATCTTACCCTAGAGACTATAGGGGGGGGGGGGGGGGGGGGTAATCCACACGGGGAAAGCATTAGTTGAGACTTTACTTCCAGAGAGTTTGTTCATCGGGAAGATGGCGTCTCACCTGACACGAGTTCTCCTGTTCCAAGATGGCGGCTCACCTGTATTCTCGAGTCGAAGCCGTCAACGGAAATGTTCGACTTCGCAAACTCAAGTGGAATCGTTGTGTTCCCAATGTTAATTCATACACATACTCACTTTAATTTAGCTGCATCCATTGTGGAGTGGCGCAATTCCGCATGGACAACAGCAACAGCAACAGCAACTTTAGGTTCAGCAGAGCAGGGGTACTATATTTTAAAACTTTTAGAATTTGACTCCATTCAATGTTAATCTATATGGCTGTGAATCGAATTCCATCAGAATTGGGAATTTAAAAGTTCTAGAATATGGCCCCAGCTTGCCTCTCACATTATCATCACAAATGTGACTCTGCGCACGAGCAGAACGAAGTTGATGAACCAAAAGTTGCTGGTGTTGATTGTACTTTCCTTCACACTCGAGAGATCGAGATGGCGGCTCACCTGATAAGAGATCTCCTGCTCCAAGATGGCGCGGTTCTCGGCGTTGGCCACGCAGCAGGCGAGCAGCGTGGGAAACAAGATGGCCGACAGCGAGGTGTTGACGAAGTAGGGCAGCGGCAGGTTGCACAGCTGTTGCAGGACGGTGGGCATGTAGCCCGACTGCAGCATCATCTGCAACAACAGCGTCAACAGCAACGTCAGTAACACTGCTGTTCTGCAACTAGTGGCTAATGAATGATAACGATCAATGAGATATGATGATGATCGATAGATGAGGACTGGCGATGGGAAAGAGGCGGTCGTGGCCTATTATGAGGAAATCTTCCTTGCATTACAACAGAGGGAAACCACATAAAAACAAAGTGAGAAAAGACGACCTCCGGAGTGCAAGTCTAGAGCGTTACCGGACATCACTAAGTTCAATTGTGTTGACGTGTATTATAACACACACTAATGTCCTAGGACTTGTAATGCCCAACACTGTTTCAGCTGGATCCTGAATGTCGCCGGCCGCTGGAGGTCGTGGACCGCGTGAGGCGCCATCTTATCTCGCGGCAGGACCAGGTATTTCCTGACACCATCATTAAGATATGGCGCAGCCGGCCAGGCGCCAGCCAGACCGCCTCATGGCGTCATCCAGCCGCGGCCAGATAACTCACGTCACATCAGGTCGTTCGGTCCTGAGGTTGCATCATCCAGCCGCGGTAGAATCGGGTGCAAGTTGGCTGGTTTTCAATTGTATAGTTATTCTCTTTAGCGGATGGCAGGAGTAAAATGATGTACGGTTGGAAGGAGGCGGCCGCGTATTCCCAGAATGTGCCTCTAGACTGAGGGAAACTCAGTCAGGAAGGCCGGCTGCGGGAATGGACTTCCGTCCTCCAGCGTCTATTCCAGAGAGTTCCCTGAACCATCTTGCTCTTAGTCGTTGTAAATGTAGATATGAACTGCTTTGCTAATTCTATAAGAAGGGATGAAGGGGGACAGATGAAGTTGGAAGATACACATTTCAATTTACTTAGTATCTCTTTTCGGTTGACTATGGTCCGTCTCAGACCTAGAGACACTCATTGTTCTCGTTTATAATCGTCAAATCATTTACTCTCATTGTATCCTCAACCATTTATTGTCCGTCCCTTGTTCGATGTCGTTCACAACCTTGTTACTCTTCCCTCTAAGGGTTGTAAAAATTCGTTCCAAAGAAATGGACCTTGAGTGGGTGAAAATGTAGACACATTTGAGGGTCTATTGGCTCTGCGGCAGAGCTGATACAGGGAGCATTCCACAGCTGAGGTTTGTTTTGATACTTTTACGTTTTTACGATAGGGTCAGGTCCAATGTAAGTGAGAACCATGAGTGTCTCTAGGTCCGAAACGGACCATAGATATATTCTTTTGTTGCACAGAAACTTTTGTAGATTAGTTTTGACTGTGTGCTGACCTGGTTGTCTCGGTGGTTGACGGCAAAGAAGCCGACCAGCTTGACGACGGCGTGCAGGAGGTGGTCGTCGTCCTTCATGTGCGAGCAATACCACAGCAAGTAGGAGGCGATGTGGCGGAACTGCAGCGAGATGCCCTCTGCGCCGAGCACGCTCTGCAACACATTGCATCATGACATGACATGACATGACATGACATGACATGACATGACATGACATGACATGACGACATGACATGACATGACATGACATGACATGACATGACATGACGACATGACATGACATGACATGACATGACATGACGACATGACATGACATGACATGACATGACATGACATGACATGACATGACATGACATGACATGACATGACATGACATGACATGACGACATGACATGACATGACATGACATGACATGACATGACGACATGACATGACATGACGTCATGACATGACATGACATGACATGACGGCGACACAACCAACCGACTGGGAGCGCTGCAGGAAGTCCTGGGACCGCGAAGGAACTCACAGCTACGTGCTTGACCGTAAATACTTGACTGGACGATTGTTTAATATTTTAAAATGACTTTGTTCCATAAAAACGAGAGTGCCTAGGTAAGAGAATAGTGAAAAATTGTTCTTTGTAAGTGAGCGAACGCTCGGCGATTGCCAGGGGAAACATATTTGTTTACGAAAGCAATTGGGGGCTTTGGGAGGAGGGCCCCCCAATACAAAGCGGGTCCGGGGCGCATAGCCGCGGGAAAATTTTAAAGTTCAAGAACAAATGTGGTGCCATACGAGATTTGTACACAATTTTAAGCCGATTTTTACTATCATGAAAAAGAAGTGGGTGGACGCCGTCTGAAAAAGTGTGAGAGGACGCGTCCGCCCTAGTCCGTCCCAAATTAACTACTAGGTATTTTCACACAAGTCCATTCTTTTATTATTTCATAAGTAATAAAACCGGCTCATTGAGGCCTCCAAAGCGTGTCAAATGAGACACTTTGGTTTGCCATAAAGACCGATGTAACGAGACCATCTAAGTACACGAAGTTGCCGCTGGACGTCGTCCACGAAGCAACAAGACTGCATGTGCATCGCGCGCCCCTGGCGGCGCACCAGGCAACGCTCCACCTTGTTAATTAACCACAGTGCAGCGGTAATCTGCACCCGACGCCCCCGGGGAGTCGGCCGCCCGCAGTACACGAGATAATTGTGTGATTAGCGAGTCATAACCCGCGCCGATATGTGTGCGTCGGACACACAAGGCGCAGGGGTGTCCAGGGGGAGCTTTACAGCCTTCAACAGTGCGTTCTTGTACGTCATGTATAATTACAGCTTTCTGGCTACCGTATGCAAAATAAAATAATAGAAAGATGGAAAATGGTGTCAGTGTACGTTGAGAATAAAAGATACACTATCAACAATCACAATAGAACACGTAAAAGGCGTACATCATCAGAACACAATTAAAATCGATTTGAGGCTAAACCCAGAGCTAAACATAAAAAAAAACATCATTACACAGGATCTTGAACCAGGTCCTATTTGCTAATAAATATTGGCAAGAGAAATGTAGAACGATGCATAAACAATAAATTACAAGCTATGGATGAGATCTTGCAAATAGAACAAAACAAATACACATCAACCATGGCCACACATCTATCATCAAGCATTCGGTGGAATAATTATCTTCGTGATGCCCTCTGCAGCTCCTGCAGAAGGCAACAAGGTCAGGTTGTCTTGACTGGTTTGTCCACCCCCGACTGCGGTTGTTACGCAACTGGAAGACGAGGGACAATGGCGAGCGCGGCGGTGGAATCATTCAATTAAACCCCGGCTTGTGTCAACAGCAACTCGTCCATGCAAACACGGCTCGATCTCTGATTGGGTAAATAAGGCCAATGCGAGTGAAGAGTTAGAGGGTGGATTCTGCCACTTGATGGTCCAGCCATGTGTGTGGTTCACTCTTGCGCATGCCAATAACATGGTTAACTGATCGCCACTTCAATGTGATCCCGAATCAGTGGATGATACAGCGCAACTATTCAGAATTACCACTATTCTACACATAATAGGATTGTCTTAACACCATTATGTCAGTAGACAACCAAACAAAACAATAGAAACAAATCCCAATAATGCTACAAACCGTAGCTTTTCACATGAGAAAACAACGATTTTTTTCTGAGATGAATTTGGATAATTTGAAGAGCACTATAGTTTTTGTATAAACTTGTTTGTGTAAACTTGTTGTACATGTACAAGTTGTGGAACATGTACAATGTGTGTGTCCGAGTGATGTCCATTACCTGGAAGACGTCTAGATCGAGCTCTGCGATGCGCGTCAGCAGATGCGCCGTGGCGAGCGCCACTTGCACGACGTGGCGCGGCAGAGGCGGCGGCGGCGTGTTGCGCGGGGGGCCCCCCTGGTGCAGCAGCATGCCATACAGCATGGACACCGCCCCCACCAGCTCCGTCACCTGCAGAGTGACCAGCAGCTGCGTGGGGTCGCGACCCCCGGCCTTGCCCCCGGCCACCACGCATCTACACAACATAATGCACGATTACATCCGGTTTCATGCTTTTAGATGTATTTTTTTGAAGTCGAGCTCAGCTCAAGCAACGTTAGGGTGATCAACTTGGTTCTGCTAGTGCGTCACTTTGATGACGATAAAGTGACTCTGCTCATGTGCAGAACAAAGTTAATCAACCAAAAGTTGCTATCCTGTGAATGCTATTGGGGATGATTAGGATTGAAGCGGCCGTGGCTAAGGGCGGGATTCAAATCCGGGGCTCCGAATGGACCCGAGTTCGCGTGACCATCGCAGTCCGGGCGATTGCTCTGTCATCTGCGGCCTCCAGTGATCGCCTGGGATGACATATCTGTGGAGGACGTCGTAAGCAGGATTTATGATGCGCGTTAGTTCTGCTGCATCTGGACGAGGACGAGGACACCGGACACCGAGCAGAGCGTGGCTAATGCGATGTACGAGCGAGCCGAGGGGTTCTGATCGATACATTAGAACACAGTGATTGATGACAGCGCGATCATCAGCTTAGCGTGCCGTGAGCGTGCTCCAGGCCCGACTTATCGTGCCGTGAGCGTGCTGAGCAGCTCCAGACCCGTCTTACCGTGCCGTGAGCGTGCTGAGCAGCTCCAGACCCGTCTTACCGTGCCGTGAGCGTGCTCCACACCCGACTTACCGTGCCGTGAGCGTGCTCCACACCCGACTTACCGTGCCGTGAGCGTGCTCTACACCCGACTTACCGTGCCGTGAGCGTGCTGAGCAGCTCCAGGCCCGACAGCAGCGACTGCGACGCCGACGCCTCCGTGATTGGGTCGCGCACTCCGCCGCAGTAGAGGGCGAGCTTGTCGACGACGCCGACGCTCACCGTGTAGCTGGAAGACACAGAGACAGGGGTCAGATCACGGGCTCGAACACGGGACCTCGCCGACCGGCATTCGAACATTTACCTTTCGGACGACAGGGGGGTCATTCACGAAACATTTTGCCGGTGTTACCGGGGGCGGCCAATGTTATTTCTTATGGCACTACGAGCAAATCCAGGCTAACCCTGCTTTGTGAATGAGGCCCCAGGGGGGAGTTCGAGGGGACACGAAACAATTTGGGATGGAACCTGTCAATACTATTGAAAAAATGTCCGAATTCTTAGATTATGATAACCGAAAGAAACACATAGCAAGCCACGTAAATGTTTATATGTAGAACCATTTTCTTCCCAGTTCGCCAAAATCAAAAAATTCATACTTCTTTTTGAAAAAATCTTTGAAAATTAGCTGTCGACTTGGTTGTTCTATCTATATTTTTATTGTTGCAAGAGATATGCTATACGGCAAAAACTAATTTTTTTAATGAACAAAGCCGATTTCATTTCCCTTGCAAATGTACACCCACCTCCAAGTGTTCGTACTGTGTTTCTCATAAGAGCACAATGTATAAAACGGTAAGAACACTTGGAGGCGGGTGTACCTATATTTGATAGATATAAACTGTGTGTTCAGAGTTGGCTTCGGGTCGAAAGGTTGACATTGGTCACTTGTCTCGCATATTCACGACGCACGGTGCATCGCCGCCATGTGCCGCGATCTCAGGGGGGAGGGAGGGGGAGCCACCGCGGATTCAATTAAACACAATCCCTCTGAACAAACACACCCCCTGTATGTTTTATTTAAGAGGATTGGCGCGGCATGTGGGGGCGCTGCTGTCACTCCGCATGTCTCAATCGCGGTGACGTGCAAGTGCAGGAGCTCGATATTCACACATCAACACTCGATCAAGAACTAATGCCTGCAGGTCATTGAAAACCAACGTCGCGATGCATTAGTCTCTGACTGTCAAACTCGATTGTCACGTATCTCCACACATGCTCCGCCTCCTACACGGCCACAACGGCGACGTAAAACGAGCAAGTTTGTTGTTAATTACTACCTCCTGTACAGGCTGGACGGACACCTCTAACACGGCATATGCTCGCCAGTGTTGTCACCGCCTCCTGTACAGGTGGACGGACTCCTTCAACACGGCATATGCTCGCCAGTGTTGTCCCCGCCTCCTGTACAGGTGGACGGACTCCTCTAACACGGCATATGCTCGCCAGTGTTGTCCCTGCCTCCTGTACCAGGCTGGACGGACACCTACAACACGGCATATGCTCGCCAGTGTTGTCCCTGCCTCCTGTACCAGGCTGGACGGACGGACACCTCCAACACGGCATATGCTCGCCAGTGTTGTCACCGCCTCCTGTACCAGGCTGGACGGACACCTCCAACACGGCATATGCTCGCCGGGGTGTTCCCGCCTCCTGTACAGGCTGGACGGACACCTCCAACACGGCATGCTCGCCAGTGTTGCCCCTGCCTCCTGTACCAGGCTGGACGGACACCTCCAACACGCCATATGCTCGCCAGTGTTGTCCCGCCTCCTGTACAGGCTGGACGGACTTCTCCAACACGGCATGCTCGCCAGTGTTGTCCCTGCCTCCTGTACCAGGCTGGACGGACACCTCCAACACGCCATATGCTCGCCAGTGTTGTCCCGCCTCCTGTACAGGCTGGACGGACTTCTCCAACACGGCATGCTCGCCAGTGTTGTCACCGCCTCATGTACCAGGCTGGACGGACACCTCTAACACGGCATATGCTCGCCAGAGCGCGGGGCAAATTGAATCACCGCCTCCGTCAATCCTGGTTACCGGCGAACAACGAGCGCGGGCAGTGTATTGGGGAGGGGGGGGGGGAGGTAATTGAATTGCGCCCGCCGCATTTCACCGCTCCTCGCAATGAACAAACTCTCCTCCTGTACGCCAGAGCTTTTAGCGTGCTCTGACGTCACACGCCGGCCACTACATCACCAACATCCAGCTACATCAGGTAGTCGGCTCGTGGATGTGAATGTAGTGGCTTCGACATAGTATTACAGGAATTAAATATTAAATAACAAACCAGAGAGCATTTTTTTTAAATCACTGTTTTACTTTCAAAATGCATTATTTATTTCTAATGGCAGCTTTGGAATATGGATTATCATTCAGCGGACAAAGCTGACAAGAACTATGACGTAGACAGCAATGTTATCACTTGTCAGCAAACAGAACTCATCATGCTGATACAATGCTGGACTGTGACGTCACCTATCCCTTGTGCCGCTCGCTTTCGATAATTGACTCGTTTTATTCAGATTTGGAATAGAGATTCATTGAGAATAATATTTCTTGCTCGAGAGCATAAACAAGGTACCCGTATTCTCCTAGGTATTCTACATATCGTAATTGATTCTATTTCCTAAGATAATTCTTTATTGCAGGGTAGTTTTATATTTTATCTCTGCAAAAAAAGAATTCGTCTGCGCATGATGCTTCCACTTTCGGATAACATCGTAAAAAAATTCAATTTCAACTTTATACCGAAATTATTTACCGTTTTGTTGCAAAAGTGTTGAAAATGTAGACACGACATCCATCACTATCGGAACAAGAAAAGCTATGCAATTATAGAAACCTTCATTTCCTATTTTGCTGCAAAAAGCGTTGAAACATGAGCAACACAGAGTCTTGATTGAATTGATTCCGAAACGGTCGAGTTGCAAAGTTGTACCGAGCAGGGCGTGGCGCGTGTGTGTCATTACTGCTCACGTGACTGGCGAGGTGGGGGATCGATGACAATGTGGAGTTGGCTTTGCTTCACCTGATCGTCCAGGACTTCCCGACTGCATCACTCCCGGGGGGTAAAAAAGGGAATATTAGGGAGGAATCACCACACAAATAACCGCCCCCCACGCAAGACGCAAAGTCAACAGAGCTGGGACGTTCCCTTTCACGCGACTCCGAGGGAACGCTGAACAAGATCGCAAACACACTCAGTGAAGATGTCAGTGATGTCTTATATCAACTTGACCAACAAGTAATATTATAGAACACATTTCCATTTTTTATACAAGACAATCTTTCAAACGTAAATAAGTTCACGTTCGGTGGGAGAAAGATGATCTTATCCTTCGAACAATGAGTTTCAACTATTCTTAAATTTACACCTGTATATTAATTCTCGGGCAAGTTACCTCAACACAGTACATAACTACTTCCAGTCTGTAAAAAAATAATTAGCACCTCGGCCGTTTATAAAATTAACTACCTATGTAATATCTGTTCTACGAAGTACCTATAAAAACATTAATGCTGGAATTATTTTTTCTCCACTATCAAGTATTGAGATAAGGACCTCCGTAAAGTATACATTTATATGTAAAAATGTTATACGAGAACGGGAGACACACGATAGGTTCCTCGAGGTGTCGAAGTTTCATATTCTTAACTATAGGAAAGGAAATGTAGGAAGTCCAAAATGATTTTCAGTGTGATCAACAGTACTCGAGCTTTCAATGATTCCATCTCTTGAAGGAAGAATTAGCATTCCGTTTCATGTATGCCGAGCGGAGTAAAAAGTAATACTTTATCTTCATATTTGCCTGACACTAAGTAAGACGAAGACGAGCAAATCGGTTCCAGTTCGCTGCATGAGCATCAAACAAGGGCCCGGCAACAACGCGAGTGTTTGCGCTGGAGCAAGTGGAACAGCGAGTGTCCGGGGACCTGGGGACACGATGACCGCGGCAACACGCGTTGTTCACCTCGCCATGCAGCCGACGGCGAGGCTACCGAGCCACGCAGCGCAACGCCGCCGCGCTGTTGTTTCCTAGCAAGTGGAACAGCGAGTGTCCGGGGACCTGGGGACACGATGACCGCGGCAACACGCGTTGTTCACCTCGCCATGCAGCCGACGGCGAGGCTACCGAGCCACGCAGCGCAACGCCGCCGCGCTGTTGTTTCCTAGCAAGTGGAAGAGCGAGTGTCCGGGGACCTGGGGACACGATGACCGCGGCAACACGCGTTGTTCACCTCGCCATGCAGCCGACGGCGAGGCTACCGAGCCACGCAGCGCAACGCCGCCGCGCTGTTGTTTCCTAGCAAGTGGAACAGCGAGTGTCCGGGGACCTGGGGACACGATGACCGCGGCAACACGCGTTGTTCACCTCGCCATGCAGCCGACGGCGAGGCTACCGAGCCACGCAGCGCAACGCCGCCGCGCTGTTGTTTCCTAGCAAGTGGAACAGCGAGTGTCCGGGGACCTGGGGACACGATGACCGCGGCAACACGCGTTGTTCACCTCGCCATGCAGCCGACAGCGAGGCTACCGAGCCACGCAGCGCAACGCCGCCGCGCTGTTGTTTCCTAGCAAGTGGAAGAGCGAGTGTCCGGGGACCTGGGGACACGATGACCGCGGCAACACGCGTTGTTCACCTCGCCATGCAGCCGACGGCGAGGCTACCGAGCCACGCAGCGCAACGCCGCCGCGCTGTTGTTTCCTAGCAAGTGGAACAGCGAGTGTCCGGGGACCTGGGGACACGATGACCGCGGCAACACGCGTTGTTCACCTCGCCATGCAGCCGACGGCGAGGCTACCGAGCCACGCAGCGCAACGCCGCCGCGCTGTTGTTTCCTAGCAAGTGGAACAGCGAGTGTCCGGGGACCTGGGGACACGATGACCGCGGCAACACGCGTTGTTCACCTCGCCATGCAGCCGACGGCGAGGCTACCGAGCCACGCAGCGCAACGCCGCCGCGCTGTTGTTTCCTAGCAAGTGGAACAGCGAGTGTCCGGGGACCTGGGGACACGATGACCGCGGCAACACGCGTTGTTCACCTCGCCATGCAGCCGACGGCGAGGCTACCGAGCCACGCAGCGCAACGCCGCCGCGCTGTTGTTTCCTAGCAAGTGGAACAGCGAGTGTCCGGGGACCTGGGGACACGATGACCGCGGCAACACGCGTTGTTCACCTCGCCATGCAGCCGACGGCGAGGCTACCGAGCCACGCAGCGCAAAGTTACCGCGCTGTTGTTTGCTAGCAAGTGGAACAGCGAGTGTCCGGGGACCTGGGGACACGATGACCGCGGCAACACGCGTTGTTCACCTCGCCATGCAGCCGACGGCGAGGCTACCGAGCCACGCAGCGCCAAGCCGCCGCGCTGTTGTTTCCTAGCAAGTGGAACAGCGAGTGTCCGGGGACCTGGGGACACGATGACCGCGGCAACACGCGTTGTTCACCTCGCCATGCAGCCGACGGCGAGGCTACCGAGCCACGCAGCGCAACGCCGCCGCACTGTTGTTTCCTAGCAAGTGGAACAGCGAGTGTCCGGGGACCTGGGGACACGATGACCGCGGCAACACGCGTTGTTCACCTCGCCATGCAGCCGACGGCGAGGCTACCGAGCCACGCAGCGCAACGCCGCCGCGCTGTTGTTTCCTAGCAAGTGGAACAGCGAGTGTCCGGGGACCTGGGGACACGATGACCGCGGCAACACGCGTTGTTCACCTCGCCATGCAGCCGACGGCGAGGCTACCGAGCCACGCAGCGCAAAGCCGCCGCGCTGTTGTTTCCTAGCAAGTGGAACAGCGAGTGTCCGGGGACCTGGGGACACGATGACCGCGGCAACACGCGTTGTTCACCTCGCCATGCAGCCGACGGCGAGGCTACCGAGCCACGCAGCGCAACGCCGCCGCGCTGTTGTTTCCTAGCAAGTGGAACAGCGAGTGTCCGGGGACCTGGGGACACGATGACCGCGGCAACACGCGTTGTTCACCTCGCCATGCAGCCGACGGCGAGGCTACCGAGCCACGCAGCGCAACGCCGCCGCGCTGTTGTTTCCTAGCAAGTGGAACAGCGAGTGTCCGGGGACCTGGGGACACGATGACCGCGGCAACACGCGTTGTTCACCTCGCCATGCAGCCGACGGCGAGGCTACCGAGCCACGCAGCGCAACGCCGCCGCGCTGTTGTTTCCTAGCAAGTGGAACAGCGAGTGTCCGGGGACCTGGGGACACGATGACCGCGGCAACACGCGTTGTTCACCTCGCCATGCAGCCGACGGCGAGGCTACCGAGCCACGCAGCGCAACGCCGCCGCGCTGTTGTTTCCTAGCAAGTGGAACAGCGAGTGTCCGGGGACCTGGGGACACGATGACCGCGGCAACACGCGTTGTTCACCTCGCCATGCAGCCGACGGCGAGGCTACCGAGCCACGCAGCGCAACGCCGCCGCGCTGTTGTTTCCTAGCAAGTGGAACAGCGAGTGTCCGGGGACCTGGGGACACGATGACCGCGGCAACACGCGTTGTTCACCTCGCCATGCAGCCGACGGCGAGGCTACCGAGCCACGCAGCGCAAAGCCGCCGCGCTGTTGACTCGCGTTGTTGATGCATGCTTTCAGAGAGATCCCAACTAAAACGTTTGCTCAGCTCTCCAAGACTCCGTCTCGGCAGCTACAAGGATATCACCTGCTCTTAGGCAGCCCCTCGTAGTCAAGAATTTACATGAAACTTTCAAAATAATAAGATGATTACTGTCTGTGCGGCGCGTTCCAAGTGGCGGCTACGGGCGCGCGAGGGAACCGCGGCGGATCTCGCCTGATCCCGCACGGATCGCGCCCGCGAACCGCGCTTGCAGATCGCGAAGTTAATTGAAAATTAGCTTGCGTCAACATCTCCTACCGTATAATCCGCGCTTCTTATAGTCTAGTAAGTAAACTTGTTGAAAAACACTTAAAACGTCACAAGCAGCGAGCTTTTACCGCAGATTCATGTCGTGCAAACACGAGTTTGACTCCCCCTCCCCCTCCTCCACCCCCGCGACCAGGATCTTGCAGGATTACGGACGAGAAACAATCTCGGAACTTCAGCAAAGTATGAACTTCATTTGCTAGAGTTTTCTTTCTCCCGAGTAAAGTCTTAACAAGGAGATGGGGAGAGGCGTTTTAGACATTTCTTTTGTACTTAGAAATAATTTGTTCGAAGCAACTCTGTATCAAGATTCGAAGATATTACAGATTAACTGTGTACTGTCGTTAATAATCGTAATAGAATCAGCTTCAAAAGCGGTGAAAACTTTCACTGGATTATATTTCACATTTTCAGGAACGAGTGAGAGCATTTTCAAAATAATTTAATCCAAGATGCAATATGAACTCACTATTGATGGGCGCCACAATTAAGACGTGTAAATAGTTGAATAGATGAACAAATACTACTAGTTAATACTCGTTGAACAAATACCGTTCAAGAGTTCCAGTCTCACGTAATGACGCAATATTAAGAGATAATATATCTATTAACAACAATGTTGAGTCTCGCTATTTCTTGAACTTCATTGAGTACGAGTCGATGTACCGTCGATTTTGATCATGAATCATGATATATTAGGGGTTTGGAGGAGCGCAAAACCATGTCCTGAGATACAAGCCCCTCCTGTATCATTGAATCTTCTGTTTACAATACACAAACTGCCTCTGTGGTGCTCTTGATGGTGACATTTTCGAAGCAGACAGTGGTTTTTAATTTTCCCGCTATACAATAAATTACAAATTACAAAGCTCAATTACAATTACAAAGAGACGTTGCTGCAGACTCAAATAAGTGAACTATTTCCCAAGTGCTGACGGCATGTTGGAGCTCTGGGTACAGCCTGGGTACGCACCTGATGACGTCTTGGACGCGTCCGCTGAACAACTCGGCCTTGAGATCGTCTCCCGGCGTCGCGACGCTCAGCACCAAGGCGAGGAGGCGCATGAGGGCGTCGCCCAGGGCGTCCACCGTCAGCGAGCCGGGGCTGGAACCCGGGACCTCGGGGATCAGAACCTGTAACACGCAGATCAGCTCCTTGACGCTCTCCGACGGACTCGAGTTCAACATCACAACACAAACAAAACCTCTTTGACCATCTCAATCACAACTCAAACAACTCACAGACAACGCAGACATTGTATTTGCAGTGCATTGTCTTAGACTGTATTGTTAATTTTCAGAGCACATCAAAATGTCCTGCTAGTGCTATAGTTTTATACTTGTCTTTTCTATCGAAGCAGTTACGCAGAACAGCTGACCTAACTAAATTGAATTGGCGAATATAAGACGAATGTACCCTCGGAGTGCACGAACATTATACGATCTGATGCAGCTGTGCGGTCGAGGACAGTATATCACGTCCCCGGCCACGAAGCCGGCCCCGCGCTGGGAGCAAAGCGATTGGGACCAAGTGATCTGGAAACCTGCACGGTATTTGAATAAAGGTCAATCAGTCGGCGTCTTCCCTCTCTTGTTGTCGGTTGAGTGAGTTCGATCAGCTCCGTGCATAGATCAGTCCCATGGTAGAAGAGACAGAGCGATCTTTACATTATGGATCAGTCCGGAGAGCAACCTCAGCACAATCACAGCCGCGTCGACAGACTTTCAACCACCACATTTCATTGCGTTTGCAACACTGCACTTTACACAAACAGAGAACAAACGTTGTCGTGCACTGTTTTGTCAAATGCGGTGTTCCTATTTTTTTATTTCAATATTTTCACGCGAAAATGTCCAGTGATGAAGTGAGCTGGTCAACATCAACTGCAGAGCTATGGCTGCTGGTTGGGAGGAGAGACACACACAAAACACAATATAATATACATAATGAAACGGAAATATGATGAGAGGGAAGGTGCAGGCCCCTAGAAACACGATGTCCGTTGTAATGGGAAATTGTAACCCTTTTTTTAATTTTGAGCCTTAAGGGTACTCTAGGGAGGGTATGAGATTTAATTTTAGGGCAAATATAGTAAGAAGATGTTAGTAGGAGGACCGATATTAATCGAAACAACCTCATTTTGCAAAGTCAAAAGATTATCCGGGACGATCCAAACGGGTAATATACGATCCCAGAAAAAAACACTCCGTGTAAAAAAGGCAGCCAAGTCTCTTTACTTAAAAAAAAATCAACACCGAAAAGGAGTGATATCAAAAAAGGAGCCAAGTCAATGACATTTCCAAATATTTAATCGTATCTTTGAAATAAAAGTATAAACACCGAGAAATACTTTACAAAAGGACTTGGCGCATCGTTTTTTTAAAGACATCATTCTATCCTAAAAGTGGAAAGATTATTAACAAGTAGGTACATATTCCTCTTTTTATTTGAGCCAGTATCTATGAATCAAGCTACTTTTGGTAATGGCTATTTTATAATTTTGTAATGGCGATAGAAGAAAGATGTCATGCTGTAATAGAAGTAATAATAAGGGAGGTAGAATTAAATAACAAGGAAGTGGGCTCATATATATTCTTATAGCACTGTTAATATGGTGATATTAGAAGGATATCTTTTCATAATTTGATCATGACTGAAGGAAATCATGAAAAGTTGTCAAATAATTACTAACTATTTATAGAACACTATTATATTATGGCAGTAAATTATTATGGTATATATTATACCATTATATGGTATATATTATTATGGTTTTAATAGTTGTTCAATGTGACTTCACTGTGTACTTTGTGAAATGTATTGTTATAAAATGTGGATTAATAGAAATGTATTTCATTGTGAGAAGGTATAACGCATGAGACTTAATTATGTTGACCACGAAACAATAATATGAAGATAACTATTGTATATTTATAACAAATATAGGCAACAAGTTTCATCGCGTACATATTCAAATAGAAAATATTTTACAGTAGGTATGTAGGTATAATATGTAATTGAAAGTTGTGTCCCTATTATTCTAAAATTTCTAAATTACGGTTGTATATAAATGGCATATGCTTATGAATAGAAAAATGTCTTTAAAAAAACGATGCGCCAAGTCCTTTTGTAAAGTATTTCTCGGTGTTTATACTTTTATTTCAAAGATACGATTAAATATTTGGAAATGTCATTGACTTGGCTCCTTTTTTGATATCACTCCTTTTCGGTGTTGATTTTTTTTTAAGTAAAGAGACTTGGCTGCCTTTTTTACACGGAGTGTTTTTTTCTGGGATATCACTTCTTTTGTTAGTTTATTCATACAGCTTGTAGCACATGTCCGAGCAAGGACTAATTTCTTTAAAAAAATACGCCTCAACCGATTAGGATAGGTACTAAGAAATTACAATCGGTCCAGCCGTTTTCGATATATTATAACGTCCCTTCCGGTTTTGAAATGGCGGCCGAAATTAATGTCGTCTTGAATTCATAATTATTAGTCCTACAAAATTGCATAATTTGATTGCAATCGGTACAGCCGTTTTCGATATATTATAACGTCCCTTCCGGTTTTGAAATGGCGGCCGAAAATAATGTCGTCTTGAATTCATAATTATTAGTCATACTATTTCCAAAATTTGGTTGCAATCGGTACAGCCGCTTTCGATAATGACGTCACTTCGGTTTTAACAATGGCGGCCGAAAATAATGTCGTCTTTAATTCATAATTATTAGTCCTACACATTTCCAAAATTTGGTTGCAATTGGTACAGCCGTTTTCGATATATGACGTCACTTCCGGTTTTGACAATGGCGGCCGAAAAAAATGTCGTCTTTAGTTCATAATTATATTAGTCCGACATAATTCTAAAATTTGGTTGCAATCGGTACATCCGTTTTCGATATATGACGTCACTTCCGGTTTTAACAATGGCGGCCGAAATTAATGTCGTATTGAATTCATAATTATAAGTCCTACACAATTCCAAAATTTAGTTGCAATCGGTACAGCCGTTTTCGTTATATGACGTCACTTCCGGTTTTAGAAAATGGCGGCCGAGAGCACTGCAACCTTGAATTTATAATTATTTACAATGTATGTTTACTAAATATCTATTTAAAAGTATAAAGTGGTGAATTTAGTGTCCTTTAGAATATTAATGACGTCATTTAGCATTTTTATGACGTCATTTCCGGTATAGGTAATAAGAAAACAATTTAGTTTTATCTTGTTGATACTTCATGAATGAACTTCTGAATTCAATAGCGCTAATTTCCGTCAAATCGCTCATGCCGTTTTCAATATATGACGTCACTTCCGGTTTCATTTAGTGGTTCCTGCCGCCATTTCCGGTACCGTTAATTTGTATATTCATTTATCCCAATTGATTTTTCAAATAGATTGCAGAATGAATATACAGGAGCTAGTTCAGTGGCAATCGGTACAGGCGTTTTCGATGTATGACGTCACTTCCGGTTTCAGGAATGGCGGCCGAGAACACTGTGTATTGAAATTATAATTTTGTATTGTCTTTGTTACAATGTAAGATAATGATATGTGTATTTAAAGTATAATTTGATGAAATAAGCTAAATATTGCAAATTTATGACGCCACTTCCGGTTTAGAATATAAGAAAATTATATTTTTAAGTAACATACTTCATATAGATGACCATCTCAACCGAATGGCGCTAATTTCGTTCTAATCGGTCCAGCCGTTTTTCATATATGACGTCACTTCCGGTTTAAAAATGGCGGCACAAAAAATCACAAGAGGCAAGGTATCATCAGACGCCAAAAGTGCATATGTGGTAAAAATTTCAGGTTGATCGGTTCAGCCGTTTAGGCTGTGGCGGTGACAGCGACCTTTTCTGATATCATCTGAAGAAGAAGAAGAAGAAGAAGAAGAAGAAGAAAGCGGTGTAATTTCACGATTTTCACTGCCCTCTAGGTCGTAAACGGCATGACTGGTTGTTGTCGCGTGATGTATATGTTGTCAGGTGGGCCATAGCTCAAAATTAAGACATTTCACAACAATGAGAGATTTTTCATAGTTGAGATCCAGTAGGCTGAAAATGCTATGTTGTTGCTTACAGTAAAAGTAGTTGGTCTGCTCCTCAGTTTATATAGGCATTTACGGTATATGTAGAGTGACTGTGAGTGTACGGTACGACTTGGCTGTGTGGAGCGACCGCTCCACTAGATTAATAAACGAACAGTTCCAACTGAATAACCGTTGAACACAGAGAGCTGAAACGTGGCATGATTATTCATACGAAAAGAACGACTAGGAATTTGGAATATTTGTCTTTTGGCATTTGTATTGCAATATTTCTAAATTTAAATCGGCACCGGGTTATTCATCGAGAAAACTCTCATTTTGTATTGCCTGTGGCCAGAGTATGAATGAAGTTATTGAGAAAAACTCTTCGCATATTTATAACGAAGACAATGAGCCCACATGCAAGTCTGTACTGTAAAGTGATTGCGGTCGCTGGAGTTGTTTCAATGCACAAATCGAGACGAAAATATCGCAGGTAAAAAACATACAAGTGGGTTTTAGAATCACTTATAGAATGAGGATAATACATTACCTATCTTCCTTTTATGAGCAATAGTTTGGCCAATTTCGTGATTTATATTTTTAGTCACGTGGTATCACTCGAATACTCTTTTAATATGTGGGTGAGGAAATTGTATTCCCCCATGGTGTAAAATAGTAATTATCCTTGAAAATTAAATCCTATGGTAATATTCTTATGCCATGGACCTATAACACTTTAATTTAAATGTTTAAATCTTGGACAGGCGAGCGGCAAGTGACCCCCTGAGACAGCCGCATTAACTATTTTGCAATGCATGTCAATTCTAACATTACAAAACCCAAAATACCATTGAAGTTTCCATTTTATACAAAATTAAAGTTAAAATTGATTGTTTTTCACACTAATTACTACAAATTACAATTTACTTATTCGAGAAAATACGGAACACGACTGACCTCTGGTGGATTCTTTGGTACTAGCCATAAGGGGAATAATGGAGTATATCACGGGGATAATTAAATAAATTATATAAAATTTGCTTTAGTTGTTTGTTATGGCTGAAAAAGTAAACTTGTAACTAAATTTCAATTTCAATTGTTTCTCCTTTTTCACTGCCCTATGGAAACACGAACTTCAAAATAAAAAAGTGCATCTAAAAAAATTCCTGCCAGAAGTGGCTCCATCACGTATTGCTAATTTGTTCGCATATCATGGTCGTGAAATACGCTGATACGCAAAGTAGTTACAATAAATCAAATATGTTTTATATAGTGTTGTATTGAATTCAAATTTTCGTTACTTTTCGAGGTCGAAATATTTGTGAACGTACCTAGGTGCACTAACAAAAATGGAAATAAAGTAAGTTGTAAATAAGATGCGATCATTTGAAGATAGTGTCTTTGAATTTTCTCTGATTCAAAGATAGTGTCAAGTGAATGGTCATATCGACAATCCTTGCACTTGCTTCTGTCATCCAATCATTGACTGACATCTACAACTTGCCGATTGTGCAGATTTATTGTTCTACAATTTGTTGTAGACATTCTCTTTGTTATCGGCATTACAATGCAAATCCTTGGAGCGGCGGCGGCAGGGAGGGGCGATGGCGAGGGAGGGGGAAACCGACGCTACCTGCCAGATGGCCGGCGTCGGCGTCGCCCAGGCGCCGCCCCACACATCCCCTCCACCGCGCCCGACCGCTGATCAATGATATCTACCTCCACAATACTCAATCATGATGTATGATGTCATGGCGACATGGCTTTTTAAACCACAAAGACATCGCGTTTGGGAATCTCTCGTAAATCACTGGAATCGATTTCTAATAAATAATAATCTATAAATGAAAGGGAAGGATTTTGTATACACAGAACTTCCAACTTCGGAAAGAGCTTTTACATGAAAGATGGATTATGGAATCGTATGGAATGGAATGTTTTTTAAAACCCGACCACGAATTCTTGTCAAGTATATTCAAGCAGTTAGACAGTGCGCGCCATCTCTGGTCCACAAATGAACTACTAGTAGTGAACTGTTGTGATTGGTCGCTCCGTTTCATTGTTCAAACATACAGGAGGGAAAAACTCACATACACAAAGCTGCAGTTGTCTAATTTTTCAATTATTTTTTATTTTAGAAGATTTCTGCCACTTTGGAATTTGGATGCATAAAGAATAAAATTCGTTATCATTCGTAAATTCGCAACATCATGGTATATTTGTCGGTCCGAATCTGTACAATCTGCTTCCGGTAATTATCAAGAATTTTATAATAGCGTCCAAAAACGAACAATTTATATTTAAACATTTGGATAAAGAATGGATTAAAACATTTTTGATGGACACTCTGAAAAGAACTCTATATAATAATCTTTAGAATTTAAATTAATATGCAATAATCTGTTGTTCGTGGTTTCCATTTGCCTATGTTGCTTTGATGTATTCTAATTTGAGTGATTTCATACTTTTCCTGCAATACCTGGTTATGTTAATTATTCGATGTCTCTTCTCTACTTATATCCGATGTCTCCTCTCGCTCAGTCTTAATATCTCTATGTATATTTGTACTCACAAAATTATTTAGTTTAACATGTTTAGTATAGTTTATTCTAATTTATAATTTCAATGACTTTTGTTCCTAATTCATCATTGATCTCCCCGATACATGTTTCATAAAGGGGAGAGTGTATTGTATTTTCATATGTACCCACTTGATGTAAATAATAACATAAATAAATCGATTACCTTGAAATCTACTCACTTTCTTGCATGAACATGAGTGAATTACTTACATTCCCCCCTCATATTTAATAATAAAAATCAGTTATTTTACCTCTGGATCAATGTAATAAAAACCCAGAGTTAACCAGGATTAAGAGTCCAAAATCCCACAAGATTAAAAAAAAATGTAATGAGTCTCCATCTGTGATCAAGCAATGAGTGATAATCTTGAAAAATATAAAACAACTTAGCTGTTTGCAAACTAATATTGCTAAGTAATATCCGATATTTGTTTGAGATAGACAAAATAAACATTCAACACCGAACCTAAGTCTCTTGCCAAGAACAACTACTGCATCATCCCGCCCACTGATTGAATGCTGCGCCGGAAGAACCATGTAACTAACAATTTAATTATTTTTAGTAATAAGCCAAAAACTATTTCAAGCCCTATTTTCACAATTACTTAGTTTGGAAGATATATGGATGTTATTATATAGGTTTCATTCAATAAATGGGTACCTGAACATAAAATTTATTACAAAAACTTATTTATTTGGAAAGGGTAATATTTCAGTACCCTTTCGGTTTGTATACTTTTCCTCCGGATTCCTAAAATACTTTCTTCATCATCCATCCACCAGTTTTGTTTTTAAATGAATTAATAGTTTTGGTGACACAATGCAGTCCGCACCGTCGGCTATCTAGAATCACATTCATGGCTCTTCCATGGCAGCCAACATTCATGATCAATTTATATAATGCCAACTTATATTAAACATTTTAAATTTAAATTTAAAAATATACATATTAAGTTGGCAGTGGGTAGACCTAAAAAGTAGGTAAATGGATTTCCACAAAAAAACCTATTTCAGAAAAAGTGTTGGTTACATGGTTCTTCCGGCCCAGCATTCGATTACTGATTAGTGATCAATGTAAAAATGAAAAGTAGAGATGTACGTACCGAAAGCCTGCTGAGCAGAAGATCCAGCACTGTGCTGATCTTATTGCTGAGCAACAGGTATCTTGCATTCACCGGATGGCCTTGACATGCCAACGTCAGCGTGGTACAGGCGGTCACAAAGCATCTGCAACAAACGCACAGTTCTGACGATGTTGACAGCGAGGGGAGTTATTCAACACTTATCACTAGTACTAAATTGAAAAGATTAAAACATTTTGTGGTAGGTACTGCATCACATAAAAAAAAAAAAATGAATAAACCTACGTTTTGGCGGCTGCATTGCCACATTTTCAGAAAAATATAATATAAAAGAGAAAACAATAAATATAAAGCATTTTTATATTTGTTCATTATTTTACTTAAAATTATTTTTTTAAATATAATAAAGGTAGATAATCATGAAAAGTAGCATGCCCTACAAAAAAAAATATAGTTTCGATTTTCCAGATCTCGACAAAAAAATGGAAACAATTGACTGGTGAAGTCCTTTGTACTGTGAGCTTACTTGGTGGGCAGATAGGAGGCCATGTTGGGCGGCACATCGAGACCGAGCCCGATGATGTTGGTGACGGAGAGGAACCCTCCGAGAGCCCGGAACACCTCCTGGTCCCGCACGCTGCCGGCCTTGGCCAGGATGCGGTTGATCTCTCCGAGCGCTCGCTCCAGCGACGTGATGGCCGGGTTGGGCCACTGCCCCTTGCCTTGCGCCTTGAAGAGTTTGTCCAGGTCCCGCAGACTCTTGGCCAGCCGCTGCTTGGCTGGCGTGTCGGCCGGCACGATCGCCTCCAGGCCGGCCTCGAACTCCTGCCCGCGCTGACTCATGCGCTGGCGGATCTTCTTGCAGCGTTTCTACACGACACACTCATTAGTTCAACACCCAAACACGGTGTCCCATAATAGTCACATAACCTTCAATGATCCCCCCAATAAATACACCACATATTAATATGGGAGTGACGATGGATCAAGTAAAAAGGAAACTAGAATAACGAGTTGATGAGATAGATATTTACATACAAATATAGGTAGAACAAGAATTCCGTAACGCACAGAGAACATACCTACATCCATATTGAATTGAAATATGATCCACTCAATCAACATAAAAGTATCTGATGTTCATTGAAACTGAGAATAACCATCTAAACACACTGGTAATAAAATCAGAAAATCAGATCCAGTGGCAGAGGAATTCCCATTAATTTTGAAACCATCACTTTTCTGATTTTTAAAGTTAATAATGTCAATAAGTGCATGTATGTTCAGTGGGTATCACACTGGGTTGCAGCCCGTGGCTAGAACCCGCGTATGGATTACGTGATTGTTCTGCACATGTGCAGATACGTGCAGATACCGCGAACGTAAAAATTACGTGAAAATTTATTATTTTGTGCCATCATGTTATTTGGCCAATATTCAAGCTCGGAAGATATAAAATTATTTTTGGGGAACGACGACTAATGTTTTGTTATGTCTCCAAACAAATCTCGATAATTTCCAAAAATTACCTTGAAAAATTGATTTCAATTTTGCAGTAATTTTACCAGAAACGCGTAGATTTACTTCAAAATGACCATGAAGTGTAAAAAATTCAGGAGCGTCCCCCCCCCACCCCCGAAATCAGAGCATCATCTAAGAAAGCAGCGCATTTAAAATAATATGTGAACAAAAAAATAAAAGGAAGAGGCAGATTATGTCGAAAACTTACCAAAATGAGTGAAATTATTTGTGGACATTGGTAATTTATTTTTCTTGAAAATAACTAATCTGCTATTAAACTTGCACCAAATCGAATGACCTTGAACCAAAAATTTCTCGGGGCCACAGCCACTGATATATAACACGTGGATTGTTTATCGATGCTATGCGAGTGAAGTCAACATTTTCTATGTCGTCGCTGTAATAACTTTGCGGATTAATAACAAATTATAACTAATGTAACTAAAACGTGTTCATTAACTAATAAACTAATGTCTAAAGTAATGATTTAGTGGATTCAAAGTGATTTTAGAAATGATTTAGATCGTGTAAAAGGCTGTTATAAATTGATGACCTTGAAAAGGAACATTTTATTTAATGTATTTTCGACTTCACTGGGACTAATGCTAAAGGGAGTCAATGCGCAATCCACGCAACGAAGTGGAAGTACATGGAGATCAGTGGGCACAGCCCCCGAACCTTCCTATTTGACCATAATCTTTCAAATTATGAAGAATGTCCCCCCTCTCCCCCAATAGAAAAGTCATCCTTCGTACATCATCTTTTGGAGTACATCAAGAATGTAGGTTGCCGGCCCTGTTGCAATTTTTTTTTTTAGTATATTGATCGGATTTCAAGCAAATTTGGGTCTGCAAAACACCAAGTTGGTCCTTGTACGCAAAATTTCAGAACGATCGGTGAAACGGTGCAACCTTTTCACCAATGAGGAACAGAAAAAAGAACAAAAAGAAACAAGAGGTAGAGGTACGTGCCAAAAGTGTGAAAAAAAAGATAATGCTCGCTCAATTATATTTGTGGTTTATTTTCAGGAATGAAATGTGACATGCTTGGCGAGTCCGTTTGGTATTGAAATGTATATTTTTGGCCTATATTGTTTTGAGTTGTTTTGTTTTAATCCAAGTGTTTTTGGAAAGGTTCTTTACAAATAAATTGTTCTCTGATATTACATAACTAGGAAAACGCTCTGTATAACGCGTTGATGAGCGAGCACGGACACCCGCAACACCTCAAACCGAAAATGTGTCTATCGAAAAAAAATATCATTAAAAGCCAATAATTCTTGAAATTCGTCAGACTTGTAGGTATAAAAATCTCCAAATATTCCTAAAGTATTAGTCCCAATAGCCATGCAAAGTTTTAAGTTGATCGATTGAACCTTTATGATGAAAATGTTCCTTGTTAAAATTCAAAAATCATAGGATATATTTAAAAAATATACCTGGGACCACTCATATGATAAAAGTGTGTGTACTTACAAAATATTAGACGATCTGTTGAACGGTCATATCAGTTTCATACGTTTGAAAGTTTCTGCTCTAACTACCTTGGAACTATAAAGAGTCGAAGAAGCCGTGATCAACATTTTCGAGAAATTTGACAGATAACACGCAAAATGTCAGTAAAATGTCAATAACTTTTGGATTTAAACACAGATAAGTCTGAAAATTGTCAAAAATACAGATAATGTTGCTCCCAATGACCATGCAAAATTTTAAGTTGATCGGTCATATGGTTCTAGTTTAAATTTCAAAAATCATATGAAAGATTTTTTAAAATTTTAACCAATGGGAGGATTTGGCTGAAACTTTGTATGATTGGGTAAAATGTTAGTGGTAATGACTTGTCAAAATTTCAAATTGATAAAACAAACCAATCGAAAGATAATTTTTTTTAAATTTGAACCAATCACGGGATCCCGTTCAAAAACGATCCCAGGGACCGCATAGAGTACGTTAGTATGTGTACAAAATTTCAGATTGATTGCTTGAGCGGTTTGACCTGGGGTGTGACCACAAAAAAAAACATACAAACAAAAAAAACAAAAAAACAAACACACAGAGAAAGTGCCATAAGAGTACCGTGGTGACGCTCGCTACGCTCGCTCAAAAATATTTGGCACATCTCCTCTTGCACGAAAAAAAAAATTAGAACTTTGATTTGGATTTTTCACAACTAATTTTGAAAGACATTTTTTTGAAAATAAATATGAATGAGGGTGTGTTCTGCAAGGGTAGTCATATCCAGCTTACCTTGAGTGCGACCTGCCTCTTCTTGTCTTGCGCAAGTCGTGGGTCCAGCTTCTCTGCCGGAGCGTCGACGATGTGGCGGATGTTGAGCACCGCGATCTCCTCCCGTGCTGCCCCCTCCTGGATCTTCTGCACAGCCTCCTGGTGGTTGCGTCCTCGCAGGTGGCTCAGCAAGTACACCTCGGAGCCGATCTAGAGGCACGAGCTTGCGGTTATCAACGTGGTCGTTTAGAAATAGATGATTATGATTTATGAATCTTTAAAGTTTGACATCTCAGGGATAAGATTGGTGTAGATAAATGGAAAAGCATTGCTTCTGCAAGAAAGTAGACAGGTTTTGTCAACTTTGTATTTCCACTCCAACTGTAATAGGTATTCAATTCAATGAGGAAATGTAGAGGAACAATTCCTCGAATGCTTTTATCAAAGCGATAGATAGGTACATACTCGGATTATTAAACTACACTACTCCGTTCATAGAAACTAGTACCACAATTATAAACAAGAATCACTTTCTTCTACTGCCTTGGTAGGAACTCCATATCATTCAACACAAGTTGAATTAACAAGACCGTGGCATCTATAGAGCTATCTTCCACTCACCAGAACATTGCAGATCTCGCAGAGCTTTAGCACCTGGTAGGGTGCGAGCCAGGGGGCGGCGTCGTCGGTGCGCAGTATGGACGACTCGAGCGCGCGCTGCCTGATGATCTCCATCATCTCCTCGTGCCGGCGCGCAGACTCTTCCTGCTTCACGCGGATCTTCTTCTGCAGCTCCTCCTGCGTGGCCAGTTGCGCGGCGTGCAGCGCGGACAGTCGCTCCTCTCGGTCGCGCGCCTTCTCCCGCGCCAGCTCCTGACGCTCCTTCTCTTTCTCCTGCTGGGCGCGGCCCACACGCTCCTCGCGCTCGCGCCGAAGCTCCTGGGAACAGAAGATGAATGGTTGAGCATACGGTCTACATCGGCAGTGTACACCAAGCTGGTTTATAATACAAGATCTTGTAAGCGATTACTAATGTACGACGAGGGGAGTCCACTTCGAAGTTCGGTAACCCTGATGGTTGAGCTTTAAGGTCTTATAAGAATGAAAGGTCTTGTTGTTCACACACCTGCATACGTTCAAGCTTCTCCTGACGCTCCGCTTCCAGAACACGACGTCGTTCCTCCACTGCCGCTTCCTTAGCCGCCTTCTCCTCCTGCTTCCGCTGTCTTTCCTCCGCAATACCTGCATAAGAAATTAACATATTTGATATATTCTATATTCTAGAAAATATTCTAGTATTCTTTCAACTTCATTACAAAATCTTCTTGAAGTCCCAACATTCATATTAGATCTGAGATCTCTCATTTCCCTCCTAAAATTAGAGTGAACATTAATAGTACTTATACTACTACACTCTAAACAAGGTTGTCAACCAAACGTTATAGTCCAGTAATTTTGTGATTATACCCACCACTAAATGCAACAGAAGGTTTCAATACATGAATTGATTCAGAAAAATGCCCTCTACAACATATCCAAAATCCTCCCGAATCTGAGTGCCGGAAGTACTTTTTAATCAATTTTTAAATTAATTTCCCATGTTAATTCCATCTTCCAAAAAAAAAAAAAAAATTTCATGTAACTCCGATTTTGACGAAACTTGGCAGAATTGTTCACCATTATAAATGAACACAAATAGCTCTCTTAGCGTTTTCCTCTAAATCTCATCGTTTGGGAATTATGGCCCATTGAAAAGTAATATTTTAGTCAGTTTTTGACGATTTAGGTCACTTTGAGTGTAATTTGACGTTTTGCGAGGTCCATATTTCCCAAACGATGAGATTTAGAGGAAAACGCTAAGAGAGCTATTTGTGTTCATTTAGGATGGTGAACAATTCTGCTTAGTTTCGTCAAAATCGGAATTACATGAAAAAATTTTTTTTTTAGGAAGATGGAATTAACATGGGAAATTAACTTAAAAAGTGATTAAAAAGTACTTCCGGCACTCGGATTCGGGAGGATTTTGGATATGTTGTAGAGGGCATTTTTCTGAATAGATTCATATATTGAAACCTTCTGTTGCAATTAGTGGTGGGTTCAGCTCTTTTTTTGCTTTAAATTACTGGGCTATTATCCACATTCCAATCATGAGTATCAGGATACTCACAGTCACATGTTACCTACATCTGGACACAAATTACTTATTCTAAAAATCTGAGAAGAAATTTAAAAAAAAGTGAGAAAATCTTCAAAAACTTTTAGGAAATAGGAATTCAACAGGCTTTATTAAGCCCAATCCACATTAAGAACTTGGTGAGTCCCATCATCGTCACCCAAGTGACACTGTGCACGAGCAGAACCAAGTTGATCAACCAAAAGTTTATAGTGTGGAGTGGGCTTTTGGTACAATTGCAGTCATAGTTTGCTTCACTGTCGTTTGTTAATCTCAGCTAGTCCCGCAATGTTATTGGTATAGCTATAACTAGCGACTGGTTATCAGACAAGGGCTCTGGCTGGTTATTCTAAATTTCCTTGTTGTCTCGTATCAATTGATATGGCGGCACCACTATGTTAAATAGCACTCCAGTGTGCAGTGACGTATCACGTGAGACGAGACGGCAAGGAAGCTATGAATAGCCCTCCTTGTCTCAGGTCGACCTTGACTGACCTTGCAGTCGGTCCTCCTGCTCCTGGCAGAGCGCCATGAAGTCGTGCCTCTTGTTCTGCGTCTCGAGCTCCGTGATGAACGCAATCTCCTTGAGCTTCTGGTCCTCATCGTGGGCCTTCTTCACGATGCCCTTGAGGTGCTGCTGCCTGTTGGCCTCCGCCCGCTTCAGCTTGGTGTCCAGCAGCAGCTTGCGCTTGGCCGTGTTCTCCTCCTGCGCCGCTTTCACCTGGCACCAGAGAACCAAGCCACATTCAGACCACATTACCATATTCGAGGAGTACAGTTTATTCCATTTCAAAAAGAGAATGGACAAGATCTGGGGTTCCAAGAAGTTCATATATTCTCCCAGAGATGGCTTAGTTCCACTACCATTAAAATTCTGTTTTGGTGAATATCACTCAAGTGTTGAAACAGCTTTATAACAGCCATAAAATAAATAAATAATCACTCGTTGCCATAAAATCATCTTTTTAATAGCGTGGGTAAACAATATATATATATATAAAAAGTAATTTACGTATGTTAATTACAGCTGTAACATGTTAGTACTTTTTCGGTTAGTTTGGTAGAACTGGCTTTTCCCTTGTTTCCTTTGAAATTGTTTCCCGCCTCAACCAACCAACCAATACCAAGCTGAGCTGGTATTGTGACACTGGTGGTGATATCTGGTGGTGGACTTATGCAATTTCCAGTCCCTTTTTGAAATGGAATAAACTGTATTCAATGCAAATGTGTATATAAAATAAAATACAAATTTACGACATTTTAAAGTGGGTTGTGATGAAGACCATGCTGTTGCAATGAGCCTCATCAAAGGCAGGGATAAATATAACTCTTCACCTCTTCAACTTTGTTGTGCAGCTCCTTTAGCCGTGCTGTCCGCTGCCTGCCCAATTCCTCCCGCTTCTCCTTGGCCAGGGCCTGCTTGGACTGGAAGCGGCGGAGAGTTTCTGGCACCGTGCGTCGTCGTGACGGAGATGACAGCTTCTGGTGCAGCTCGGTGGCGCGACCTGGATTGCGGGCGACGTACTCCTGGAGTCAGCACATTAAACACTCCTTTAGTAATTCATGCTGATGCTATATGTATTTCATTTGTATCAATATAGGTAGCAACTTAGAATATGAAAATGTATTACTAAATATGATAATGAAATAACAATTTCAGTGCTTTTATATAATTGCAAGTAAATTAAATATATAAAGGAGATAGATGTATATTATCCAACATTAACTGCCTTTTACATAACGTTAAAAACATTTCTTTCTTCGTACAAGAAAAAAGTTGTTTTGTAGACATAATATTAAAAAGTAATAATTGAATAGTTGGTAGCTCTACACGTAAAATAAGCACTTCTATCCACAGCATACTGCATACTATTATATGACATGAAGGGAGCATGTGCTCTGATGTCTGTCTGAAGCGCGCAACTTGCCTGGAGCTGCTCCAGCGTGTCCATGCGCTCGGCCCAGCTCATGCCGGAGAGAACGTTCTCGTAGCGCGCCTCCAGGTTGTCGTCGTCCAGCGCGAGCGTCTCGCTGGGCTCGCTCTTCGTTTGCTCCTCGGCCTCCAGCTCCAGGATCTCCTGGCGCAGCCGAGCCTCCTGCACGCTCAGCTCTTGGCTCACGCGCAGCTCCTCCGCCAGGATGTCCTCGAAGATCTCCACGTTGCTGAGTCAGACATTGTGAATAAAGAATAATATTTAATTGTAATTAAAAAAAAAGTATTGTTTTTAAATACCACCTACATTTTAATTTGTAGGTACATTTTTCAAATACACTTTAAAAATGTATTTTTCAAACAAATTCTCCTAATTGTGAAGAAATCCAGTTAGGCGAGGCTACGGTAACAAATATCCAAATCGCCAAAAACACATAGAAACGATCCAAATTCACTTATCATTTTTATTTTAAATTTTGGGTAATTAATATAGGTAAATTGTTATTGAGCGAGCGAAGCGAGCGTCTCCATTTGGCTCTTTTGGCACGGACCTCTGTTTTTTTTTTGTTTGTTTTTTTTTTTTTCTGTTACTGACGATATACAGGTCAGAGTTTTTCTTCGATCGAGCTGAAATTTTGCACACATGTACGTAACATTTCTGATTGTTGCAGACCCTAATTTTTTTGAAATCCATTGATTGGTTCAAATTTAAAAAAAATTAACTTTCGATTGGTTGTTTTGATCAAATTGAAATTTTGACAAGTCATTACCCCCAACATTGTACCCAATCAAACAAAGTTTCAGCCAAATCCTCCCATTGGTTAAAATTTAAAACCATCTTTCCTGTGTTTTTAGAAATTTAAACTATAACCGATTGAACGATCAACTTATAACTTCGCATGATGGTTGGGTCCAACATTATCTGCATTTTTGACAATTTTCATACTAATCTGTGTTTAAATCCAAACGTTATTGACATTTTACGGACTATTAGCGTGTTGGCTGTCAAATTCACGGCGACTTCGACTCTTCAGTTCAAGGCAAGGTAGTTAGAGCAGAAACTTTCAAACGCAAATGAAACTGATAATGACCGTTCAACAGTCGATCTGATATTGTGTAGACACACTTATATCATATGAGTGGTCTCAGGTATATTTTTTGAAGGAGATCCTGTGATTTTTGAAAATTAACACGGAACAGTTCAATCATAAAGGTTCAATTGATCAACTTAAAGCTTTGCATGGTTATTTGGACCAATATTTTAGGAATGTTTTGAGATTTCTATACAAATCTGTGGCGAAATTTTAGAATTATTGGCTTTTAATGACATTTTCGATAGACAGAATTTCGGTTCGAGGTGTTGCGCGTATCCGTGCTCGCTCATCAACGCGTTACTCAGATTCATTGGTTAAAATTTAAATAAATATCTCCTGATAGGCTGAAAAATGAAAACGGTCTTCGATAATTCTGATCAAACTCATATTTTGCATGATCATTAAGACCAATATTGTCTCTTATTTTACAAAATTTCATCCCAATCAGTTAAGAACGTATGAAGTTATTTACATTTTTAATATCTGTCAGTAATGAAGTATCGAAATGAATGTTTTCCAGTGCCAATTGAAAATTGATTCTGATTTGCTTTATGAACCAGGTGCTTAGATGCTATTTTAAAGTTTCGATGAAAAGCATACACTTTTAAGTTGATATCATAATCAATTCCATATGGATGTATATGTTTTCTGTGCGTTGTGTACGCATTTCCGGTTCGAGAATTTGCACGTACCCGTGCTCGCTTATCAACGCGTTACACTGAGCGTTTTCCTAGTAGAATTAGGTATGTACCTTAGATAATTACCCCAAATTCAAAGAGATTGTTAATATTCCTAACAAATTACCTATCAATTTAAGTTATTTCAAGAAGATGTATAAACATACCTGTCCAAGACGTTATCCTCAGCTTCATTCCCACTGAGCTTCTGTTCCACGGACTCCTCGATGGCCTTGACGTTGGCCTCGGACTTGCGCTTCTCCCTCGTGTTCTCCTTCTCCTTGTTGCGCTTGGCGTCGTGCGTGACGGTCTTCTTCTGCACGCTCCTCGGCAGGCACACCTCCACCTCGGACAAAGCGAGCGCGGGGAGGGAGGACGACGCGCTCAGCTGGTTGAACCGGAGCTTTGCTTTGCTCGTCGTCGACGGAGGCCAGCGGGACCGGGACCGGCCTTTCACCGTCTCCCATCCTTGTTGGTCGTCTGCGGAGGAGTTCACATTACTGGCCTCGAACAATCATACACTGGTCCGACATGAAATTTTCAGCAGCGAAAAAAATATTTTCTGTTTGGAATTCCTGTTTTGCCCATTGTCCTTGCACTACCTCTTTCTGCCCCCATAACAACGAGCAAAGAGAACCTCCTATTTCTGAGGTGTATACAGCATTTTTTTGGCATTTGGCAGGCGCTAAACGGTAGGAACACTTGGAGGTGGGCGTACATACTTGTCAAACGGACTATAGGAAAACGCTTTGTATAACGAATTAATAAGCGAGTCTTTTTATTGCATGCAAATTAATACCTATGCTGTATGAGAGTTGTTGTTATTTAAATTTTGAGAGCAGCTGAAAGCTGTAAATAGAAATCTTCTAATTGCAAGGGATCAAGGTGCAGTCATAGGTACAATGTTAGGTACCTACTTTTAAAATAAATTATAAATATTTGAATTTCAAATAATAAGGTTAAAATGTAAATAACTCTCAAAAGTTCCTAGCCATTTCAACCAATCCATTAATCCATAAACCATTAGTTTTAGAACCAACTTACCATCCTGATTGGCAGTTCCTGTTCTCGGTAAAACTTCCACCGAAACAGTTGATTGGTTGAAGTTGGCCGAGTCATGACGCACTTTGTCTGCCCAGGATCGAACGCTGGTACTGCTCGATGAGAGGCTGCACTGACTGTGTCTGTCCAGCACAGGTCGCGCCATCTAGAGAGAAGAGATCAAACTTCAATCAGTATTTCATGTTCAGGTACACCCAACAATCATAAAAAACAGTATTTGAACGAAATGGATTGGCTTCTGGTCAGGTTCCTCGACAATCAATCCTTGTTATTATCAATGAAATCAGAGCTCACCTACTAGAGGTCAATGACGAGTTAGCATAGATTTCATCGGATGATGCCATCACATTTTTTTCAGACAATCCATATCTTTCAAATACAGTTTTATGAATTGTCGAGTGTACAATCTTTTTTTATCATAAACAATAACAAATTTTAACCACCTAGGTAGCTACCTGTAATTACTTATTAAAGAAACTGTTTAAGAATTGTATGTTTCTACACCTACACACACCAGCAGACTCAAAATTCAAATTCCTTTTTCAAAACTTCATTAATTCCTTCCAAATGACAACACAATGGTAAAATCCGATGCAGATGGCAAATAACTTATAATATTCTCCATTCAACAAAATATATTGATAATCATTGAGGGGCCTGGTGCAAAAACAAGTCACGTCACAAATGTGTTATTAAAAGTTATTTGAAATTTAAGTTTTATAAATTCAGAAAAACTATTTCACTCATTTTAAAAATAAAAAATCATTTTTATTAAAATGTTGTAACATCTTGTGCTTCATTTAAGATTTTTTTATTTTTATCAAAGGGTGTTTTTTTTGTACCCCATGGGATGTACCCCAAATTTTATTTTGTAACAATAAAATGCATTAATAATTATTTATATCAACTTCATTTTATTGCTTAATTACATTTTTCATTCATCATCATCATTGCAATCACTTTCTCTAGATGTTACTTCATTTTTTATTTTCTATTGAAAAAACACACCGCCTTCTCATTTGTGGCAGAAAGCTGTCAAGTCCAGGACGTGACAGGTTTTTGATACAAAATCAGAGTAATCATGACTTTGCAGTGCGTATAGCCAGGTCAGGCATGTCGGGACTCGACATGTTTTTGCACCAAAATGACGGCTCTAAAATACATATAATTATCCCGCGCTTTACTACAAAATGACGAAAAGTGGACTTGACTTATTTTTGCACCAGGCTCCTCAATTCGAGTTCCAACGTAGCAGTTCACCGTCAATTATTAAGTCCATGGGTAGGTAGTAGCCTAGTAGGACTAAGCATTTTAAAAAATCTGTACCTTTGATTTCAGAAATGAATTGTTGTTTAGTTCTTGATAAAGTAACTTACCGGTGGCGACTGCACGGAAGATCGCGTGGGAGCAGACTTCGTAAGATGATATCTGCTTGCCAGGGAGTTGATCTGCTGCTTGGAAGGCTGTGAACGAGGCATGGCGCGTTGGGGAGGAATCACAGGCGCTGGACGAGAGAACCGAGTCGCTCCCAGTCGAGAGACAGCTGCATAGTTCGGCGGCGGAGCTTTACGCGGTGTGACTGCGCTTCGCACGGGTTTGTTGGCTACCTTGGCACTTGGCGGAGCGATGAAACGGATTCCGTCTGCGTCCTGGACACATAGCTCCAGATCTGTCTGCGAAGCTTCGTTGATCATCTTTGTGACAGGCACATCTGGTGGATCAAGTACAGAAGTATTCTCATTGCACGGATCCGGTGCAGAAACCTTTTCATTGCACATGTCTTTTGGTTCTTCTTTCTCGTTAACCAAAAACACATCTTTCAAATCTCGTGCGGTGTTCTCTTCTTGACTTATTTTTGACATTTCATTGCTTATCAGCGATTGCACATTTTCTAATGGTACATCCATATTTCCTCCGATTGATTCCTTTTGATCAAGGACAATATTTTTTTCACATCCAACTTCATCTACAGATTGAATATTTGTTACAGGAATGGCTTCTGTTTCCATATTTCCTTCTTGAGGATTACTTCTTTCAGAAGAAGAGAAAGCATTAGCAAGTGAAGAATTAGAATCTGGGCTCTGAGCAACCACCAGCTGCGCAGGTTTGGAAATGGTAACTTCATTTTCACTGGAATTATCAGATGTATCATCAAATTTACTAGTAAGATCAGCAGCTTTCGTCAGAGTACTTGGATCAATCTTGGTTTCTCCAGGTCGGATCTGCCAATCAAAGAAATAATTATTTACCAATGTTATAGCTTGTGGATGTCGATTTAAATACAAATGATGAGACTTGCCTTTCCTGGGGACGACTTCCTCACATCCCAAGTAAGTGAGGTGGGTCTCTGAGGTGCTGCCGTGTTTTCATAAGCTGATTTGATTTGGAACCAGTCAATGAGGCTCTGAAACTCCCGAGTGTAGTTCTCCAGGACGAGGATGGCCTCCTTACACTCCGTAACACTCTCGTCAGTTTCACATGTTGAATAAATCTCATTGACAGCTCGCTCCAAGTTGCCAAACAAATACGCCCAGTATCTTGCTTGAAGTTCTAAATTAATATAATAGTAAGTATTAGATCAAATTGATACAATGCTGTGAACTCAATACATTTTACAAATATTTACCAGATTTTTTGTCTCTGCCTGTGGAAGCGGAACGAATTCGTTTGACAGGATTGGCCACATCCATCATGCGCTGACCTTGCCTAGCAGTACTCGTCTTTTTAGTGTCGTTAATAGAACGAGGTAAAGCAGGAGGTTTTCGCGTCCAAGACTTACCTGTAAACATTATAAATGTACAAAGTCTAGTCTCATGGACCAGCTGCTGACCTTGGAAGACAAAACCTAAACATGCTTACCAGTATTTGGAAGTGTTACATCAATTGGCACATGGAATGCAACAAGATTTCTTGCTGTTCGTCCTTCTTCTTGCACCAACAGGCGGATATTTTCCATGGCAAGACACTTGGTTGTTATGAAGCTGAGAAAATCACTTTAACATTCTCAAGCAAGATATAACTGCATAGAAATATTCATGACTACCTACGCAGGTAGATATTCGTACCAAGTTAGGCAGGTAGCTTAGTCACTTTTTTTTAAACAATTTTCCATTTTACAGAACAAGATTTCGCACACAAAATTATCTAGGTATAGGTACCTACTTTTTCAGTTACACACGTATCCTCTTTCACATAAAATCAGCAACAAATAATTATTTACTGCTGCGACCTATCGTAATCTCCGTATTCATCGAATAACGACAAAAAGGTGTAGGTGGAAGTATAAATGGGTAGGGTTAGTAAATGTCAAATATTTAGGTTATGAAATACTTCACTGCCTTCTAGTTTTAAGATATATCAGTTGTACCAACTGCAAACGTAAGAATGTCAAGGTTTATATATTTACGAATTAGGTCTGTAAACTGACACCAGAGGCACCACTGTATGGTGAAGTGCTGGGTTTAGGGCGTGTCAGGCGCCAAGATTCAAATCCCTCAAATTCCATTGTTCCCTGAACAAATATATTATTAAATGTTCACAAGAAAAGCGTATTTTATAGAAAGAAGGTACTATAAATCCTCAATTTAAAATGTAATAAATTCTCTGGCTAAAAATATAAGCGAGGTGTAAATACTTTTTTACACAACAAGTGAACAGAGGATCTAACAAAAATTCCTGTTGGGTTACGTTAAATCGTAATAATTTTTGTAATTACAAACTCTGACCCATAATATTGGAAACAGGGTCTGTTCAAATAAAAAGAGAAGCTTAAAATCTTGTGACATTGTTTATGAATAGGAAAGACAGGATTGTCACATTCATGCGATTTTGTAAACTGCAAATTCTCAATAACCGAGTGGTGGTCAGTGGCGTGCCGTGACATTTGAAGTGAGGGAAGCAATTTGCCAGGAAAGAAATTTGCCCAGACCCGGAGGGGGGGTCTGGGGGCTTGCCCCCCAGCTTAGCCCCCCAGGGAATTTTTTAAAATTTGACTAATTTTAGATGGTTAAAAACGATTTTGAAAGTACCTTTTTGGAAGATTACTTGAATTTAAGAAATGGTCAAAGGAGGATTTTCAGACTAATTTTTTATATTTTAATCATTAGTTTTTTGAAGGCAAATACGAGGGCAAATACAGATATACAAAAACTTTGTAGAAATGCGTTAACTGAACTGAGAATCCGAAACTGCAATATTTTGTAGATATTACAAGTTTAGACATTCAACCGCTCTTGAGCACTGTCACCGACCGATCACATGTTCGTTCCAATCGTGTCAACTCGGGAGTAGTTCGGCTGCGTTCGGACTGTGGATGCAACTCTCCGATTTGCTTCCCTTGGCTAGAATACGCCTGCAGAAATAGACGCATTTTACACAGAAATGCTTTGTGTTTAGACCGGCAAATAATGTTATTATCATGGCAAAATAAGTTTTTATTATTGACAATACTTTCAGGTGGCTGCAGATTACATATTTGATTGTAGGCAAATCACCTAATGCATGCGTAACTCCCGTATATAGAGCGAGGGATTGGAAGCAATTCGAAATGTGAATCCCTTGGAGCCGGCCGACTGCCGAGCCGAGGCAAGTGTATGCGTGCGCACGCGCCTTGCCCACCTCCTGTCTTAGAAACCGCGTTTACTTTGAAATCAGAGCGAAAGTGGTGACATTTGTGTTCGTAATAAGAATTCTATAAGTAGTATTAAGTGATGAATATTTTTGTAAAAAGATTAAATTATTATACATATAATTATTATATTTTAATATTGTTGGAATGGAAAAGGAAGGGGAAGCAATGCTTCCCTTGCTTCCATTGAGTGCACGCCACTGGTGGTGGTAGAGTACAAACAGCCAATGACAATATTAGATTAATGTGAATCATAATGTTAACCTACCTAGTGAGAAAAATTAAAGAAAATCAAACTACTGAGTACTGTTGTTTTACTTTGTTTTCAAATAAAATATATAATTCGTACATACCTGTTCTAAAGGATGCCCCATCAGTCTTCCAGATTTAATTAATCATTGTGTTCAAATTGAAATATAATAAGTATCTGGTAATGGTAATTACAGTTATTTTGGAAAATGGCTTATTGCGAATGAATAATTTATTTGAATTAACTTCTCTCTAGAGAGTGTGCTTTTGTAAATGTTGCTGCTTTGTCTGTGGCCAGAGATTATGCGAATGTATTTTGAGGTTGAGTCACGCTTTCACCATAATTTATTTTAGTGTTATTAATCATGTCATCAATGTTGTTGAATTCGGAGATGATTTAATTATTGTAATATTATTGCTGTTTAATCCAGTGTTGCCAGATTGTGAGATAATCTTTATGCCGAGAATAGTAAGTTAGTGAGTTTGTTAATCTCTCTGAATGGCATTATTGTTAGGTCCTGGAGAGGGAAGAGGAACCAGAGCAAGATTTAGCATCAGCATTATTATTATTAGGTATTATTATTGGAAACGTTATCAGTTTGCCCAGTGCCTCGCCAAAGGTTTTTGGTTGACACTGCATTTAGTTTTATTGTATACACTTGTCACCGAAAATATAATTAACAACTTATAGAGCTGTTGCAGTAAAAGATTAATAGTTAATCGAACAGGTATTGTGTTATTTTGATTACTTTTCGCCTTCTGCATGATCCACGAGAGTTTATGTGAAATTAAGAATGGTATTATTGTTAGCTTTACGGGAAGTCTGTAGGCATTGACAAAATTCAAACACTAGGAAAATAATTTATTACGTTCCACCATGGTTTAGATCAAATCATATCAGATCAGAGTTTAAATTCAACCGAAGTTTGATCAATCAGTAAATGAGTGGTAAACAAACATAATTATACTTTGTTAGAGACTCGAAGTGACTGCAATCTATGGTTTAGTTTTAACTTAAGTAGGCCTACATGATCTTTGTTATAATATTAGCATTATAAAAATGCAGACTTAGATTTAAAGCGGATTCTTGTGGCGATTAATAAATATTTAAGATTAATAGTTACAACAAATAATGCGGTCAAGCTGCACACGCAAATTACTGTAGGCTTAGATAAACCTAGAGTCTAATATCTACTATGTAGTATAATATTATAGACTGGGGTAAAACAGGGCAGCTATCGACACGAAGGTAGACGGCAGACATTTCTCTAAAGACAAAGGTTGATACCAAACTATCTGGACACTCTCTAGTGTTACTTCAGGGGCACGAGACAGAAGGGCTTTCTTAGAACCATTTAGAAACAAACTTTTCATTTTTAAAACGATGGGAGGTAGACATGTTTATTTTGGGTCGTGTACTTTTTTCTTTTATCTCTATCCTATCAATGGTGCAAATAGTTCATTTTGTATGTATTAATATAATTATTATTTCTGATATTGCGCACTTCAATATATACGTTTAGAACGATGTTACATAATGACACAAGTTGAGGGAAATATGATTAGACACTCAGCACATTGCGCGTAGGGAACGTGATGGGACGCCGCATGCTTGGCGTCGGTCGACGTCGGATTCAGGGACTCCTTCCAGACGCTTCTACTCGAGAATACCTTCTCGAAATCAAATACCGAGACAAGTGAGCGAATTCGTTGGGTAACAAAGGTAGCCTAACTGTTCAGATCTAGTCCATTCAGAACAGTGTAGCAATAAATCATGGAGTAGAGCGGCATCCCACTTAAACGGCAACCGAGTTTTTAATTTCAAGTTCCATTATTATAATGTTTACTACCAATAACTACGTGGAAGGAAAAAATATTATATAATATATATATATAATTATTAAAAAACTTTCTTTTCACCAAATTTGTATTGAGAAAAAAACAACGAAGAAAAAATTGTCTTCGTAAAAGGAAATATATATCATTATGTTACATATACACATTGTGTATATTACTACAAAAATGACAAGTAAATCCATCGAGCAGCTGTTGTTGGATGTAATATAAAGTATCATTGCGAGCCATTTTAAGTGAGCACGTAATCAGGTGTGTCCATGTGTGCCTCCCTCCCCCCTAGCTGTGTACAGTACATTCTTACTGGAAGGTTGGTATTGTTCAATTAGGAGAATACAAAGCAACTATCTGCACTACCACGATACATACGGTGTAATCTCACTAATATTAGTTATCTAATAGACGTGCACTTACAAAGATAATAATTTATATTACGAAATGAAAATCATTGTTATTCACCCATTTTTTTTCTTCTAAAACACACTTGAACATTCATTGATAATTGATTGAAAACGAATCAACTGATTAACAATAGAGATGTAATGAAATTATGACCTCGCTCTTGAATGTATTACACTGTCTTCTCTTCAATAATTACAGTTAGTCAGTTGTATCTTGTTACAATACTGCTTATTACTTGAGCACACTTTATTACCTATTTTGTTTTCTCATGTGTAACGATTTTGTTTAATTTCTGGCGACTATTATAATTATTTTACACGCCTTAACAACAAATTGAATAAAAAACATTTTTATTCTGGAGTGATGGAGCTAAAGGACCGAACCGTCGTAAGGCCTATTTGTATCGATTGCCCCGTATTGCCACTGGGTAAATTTACAATTTGAAAACAATATTTAATAATTGCTCTCAGTTTAGGTTCGTTGATGAGTCGGTATCCCGAGTACCTTGACTAGCGAGTTTCATCCACTCTTTAACAACGTGGTAATTCACTAGGATAGGCTCTTGCTCGGCTGATTGTGCAAGAGTAAGAATCAACAATAACAACTCGTCTACGCCAGGCCCTCACTTCCCGCGGTAGATCTCGATAATTCTGTCCTGGTCGACGTACTCGAATATGTGAGGCGCATCCATGAGTATCCCGATCGTGCCCGCCGTTGTCACCAGGAAGAAGATGTACAGCTGGAGCCTGTCGATCACCATGGCAACGTACTTCCAGTCTTCACGTATCTGGAACGAAAAAGCACGCCAATCGATCTTTTGTTTCATTAAACGCGGCCGTTACGCTGCGAGATCCTCCGCTCGCAGCGTGTATAGGCATGACAACGATCTATTTAGAAACTAATTTATTATCAAAGCTTCCACTTGGAGAGGCTTCGTTTGGAACGTTTCCTCCCCTTGTCACAGGAGCTAAATAAATCATCGCTATAGTAATCCTGGAGTTCTAATCTCAAACGAATGTAGCATTCATTCCTCTCTTAAATCCTACAGTTAATCCCTTCTCGTATGCAAATATGAAGTGTTGTGTAGTCTCGGTCCTGCCAGAGAGTGGACAGTTAAGGTGTTGTTGGCGCGTCTTTAAGTCCGCCCTGTGGCGTGGCGGGTTGGGTGCGGTCGACGGGGGTTGCGCCGGGCCCGGGATCAATGCGACCCACCGCGCCGCGCCGCGCTCCGCCGGGTTCAAACTTGACAATAACACTGTTTGGGAAAAGCTACATCGTATTCAGGTCACACAGTCCCCTACTCAAACACATGCGAGGTTCTCAAGTGGAGGCGTTGGGGCCGCAAGAACAATTCATTCGACTGCCGCCCAACTCGCAAGACTCGAACAAAATTCCAAGTTAACTGCATACATTCGGTTAGTTATTCAATTAATTCCTCCGACAAAGTTTAGTTTCTTAGAGTTGAAGTGTGAATGCGAGCCCTTCACGAAGCCGTCGAGCGGTATAACGAATGAAACTATTCTGTTCCTAAACTTGAGCCATTAAGTGACAGTTGGGTGTGTTTGAGCGAGCTCGAGTTCCTAGAGGATGTTCTGACATGCGATAAGCTCAAAGTTCCAACCTGTATATACGCGTCTTCGCTGCGAAGATGCTCGGCTATGAACTCGACGGCCTCCGTGGCTTTAGACGCCTCCGGGGACAACAGCAGCGAGTCGGAGCTCTCGCTCTCTCGTCGCCCGCTGCCGGCGCCGAGCTCCGCGCTGGACTTGCGGTTGATCTTGCAGTTCGGATGGTGAAGATCCGACAATTCCATCACTTCCATCTTGCCTCTGTTGGCGGGCGTCGACGCGAGGTGTTTCGGCAGTTCGGCTGGCGAGCCGTAGGAAGGATGCGGCGGTGCACTCATCCCCGGCATCTCCATCATCCAGCGCAGCCGCGTCTTGCGAGGTCGTCGCATCAACAGGATCATCGGCAGGTAGTGCAGGAACACGGCGCGGATCCACGGCGGCATGCGATGCGTCCGCGGACCTCGGAAGTTCCAGTTGATGATGATGACAGTCACCAGGATACTGACCGTGTTCATGATGAACGTGAAGAGCAAGTACTTGGCGATCAGCGGCAGCACCAGCGACGTCGGAGGAAGGATTTTTGATACGAGTAACAGGAACACAACCAGTGACAGTAGAATACTGATACCGAGAGTGACTTTCTCGCCCGCTTCCGCGGGTAAATAGAAGACGAGCACACACAAGAAGGAAATAAGCACCGTGGGAAGGATCAAGTTTACTGTGTAAAACAATGTCTTGCGCCGGATTATGATGTAGAACGTAATGTCCGTCTCTGTGGGATGATTGCCCTCGTAGATGTTGAGGTAAGCCGGCACCTCGATTATGTCCCATGTACCGGACTTCCAATAATCAGACAAGTCTACAAAGTTTTTATTATTGTATAGCGCTAAGGACACTTGGTCACCGTTGAACGTCCATGAGCCGAACTTCATGATGCACGTTTGCTGATCGAATGGGAAATAGGTCACGTCAATCGTGCACGAGCTCTGCAACATAAGAGGAGGAAATTAAAACTCACGTCGGCATAATCCTGTGGGATTCATTGAGTGATATTTTATACCGTGGAGAGGAAGTTCCCCGATCGCATGGGGCTGTATTATGCACGCTCCAAGCCATCGAGGCGGACATTCAAAAGTACCCGTTCTCGTTCATTGGCACAACACACTCTTGGAATACTAATGTCCCGTCTGTCGGTACGTCGATAGACAGCTTTCCGAATCCTCCCCGAGAGCAAAGTGAATTAAATTCCAGATGAAGGATAGTAACATCTAGAGGCAAGAAGCTATATTTTCTACATAAGTATGATGTATTGAATTTCCAAGTAATGTTGGACAGTTTATCGACTTTGTAACTTTGGCATGAATTGACAGAGCAGAGTTGAGCATATGTCGAAGAACGAAAAAACGTATTTTAGTCTTCGAATAGACTCTGTAGTTCGATTTGAATATGCATTTATTTGTTACGTGAGCAGGTTAGTCGTCTTAACGATAAAAGATGACTCCTTGGCAAGCTCTTTAGAAGATGACGATATGGATTTACAGAAGACATCACCTCCATATCTTTCTATAAATCCTGATTATATTGTGTGATGCGACAAACTGGCGAGATAGCCAGGTTATGGCGTTCGGTGCCAGGTCGGTTGACTGCATGTGAATCAATAAGAGGGTTTGGCATTTACATTCCGTAAAGCTAGTGAGTGAGTAGGCAAGTGGGTGCCAAGGAAGACTGCATCCTCCTGGAATCTCTCCTCCTTACCCCTTCCTTCTCTCTCTCTCTCTCTCTCTCTCGTCTCTCTCCCTCTCGCTCTCTCTTCGTAGTCGCAATCAAAGTGACTGAGAGAGTAAGAGAGCGAGAGAGAGAGAGAGAGAGAGAGAGAAAGAGAGGGAGAGAGAGAGAGAAGGGAAACATCAAACACCGATGCCTGAAAGCGCCGCCCATGGCGCAACTTTTCTTCTTATCGTCAAGTTTGGCAAAGAGTGAGATGCATGCAGCAACTTTATGCTTGCCGCTGGGGAGACAAGATTATGGAGGATCTTAACACTCGAACGTTCTTGCCGCGTTCGTGTTTACGAACGCGATACGACACGAAATAAAACCCCGAGTAACACCGCGTCGATATGGCGAGAACACGGGGTCCTCAGAAACAGGTCAAACAAATATCAATATGAGCCATCGGTTCAAGAGCGTCAAGTGCTAAGCGGAAACTAATTGAAGTTAATGGCTCTGCAAACTTCAACCCTTCTAAACAACTGTTACACATTAATGTCATGCTAAGAGTCAATGCAGCAACAATTACCTGGTATATTGCTGGAGGAACCCACAAAACTTCTCCATTCGGATAAATTAACACGTTAGACTTGTATCGTACTTCATAGTTGCCGTCGGCGCTGAAACAAAAACAAACAACTCTCAGCCTCTCGACAAGAAACTCTTCGAGCCGTGATTGATCTCGAACTCGATCGAAAGCCGATGGCGAGATCGATAGTGGAACACGGCGTTGTCATGTCGAAAGTGTCAGTTAACGGAAAATATGGCACGGAAAGTGTCAAGATTGAATGGAGTCGAGAAAATGGCGAAATACTGCAAGAAAAATTACACTGGGGGAAGTTTTTTTCGTTGCATAGCGTCCGCTTCTTTTCGCCGTCCTCCCCCCTCCCCTCCCCCACCCCCTGGCCACTTCACCACGGACGTTTCATTACGGCAGGGTGACGAGCGGATTAGTCAGGAGTGTAAGCCAAATTAAAGCCTTGACTCGCATTAATTCGCCATTAAGCCGTAAAGAAACGGTGACAAGGAGCAATGAGACACTAGCGCCGCTCGAGCCCAATCCGCAACCAGTCGAGAAGATTGGATGTGACCACAAAAAACAGAGAAAAACTTACGGATCTTTTATATAATAGAAAGATGAGCCAAGAGCATATTTCTGTTGACTTACTTGTTGAAAAGGACGATGTCTGGTTTCCAGACCTTATCTGGTGGTAGTCGCAGGACTGCAATGCCGCCGTAGTCAGCTTCATCCCATTGCAGCTGGTAGTCGTTCCACACCTGCAAAGTGACGTCATAGGGTTCAGTTCAGAGCAAGTAGAATGTGGGCCAACAGGACACGACACTTCATCCCATTGCAGCTGGTAGTCGGTCCACACCTGCAAAGTGACGTCATGGGGTTCAGTTCAGAGCAAGTAGAATGTGGGCCAACAGGACACGACACTTCATCCCATTGCAGCTGGTAGTCGGTCCACACCTGCAAAGTGACGTCATGGGGTTCAGTTCAGAGCAAGTAGAATGTGGGCCAACAGGACACGACACTTCATCCCATTGCAGCTGGTAGTCGTTCCACACCTGCAAAGTGACGTCATGGGGTTCAGTTCAGAGCAAGTAGAATGTGGGCCAACAGGACACGACATTTCATGCACAGGCCCGAGCAATGTTCATTTCCATTCAGAAATCAATAAAACATGGTCTTTTTAGTGTTCCAAATTCTTTTCGAAAGGATTAAAATTTGGAAAATAACGCCCTGCAAGACAAATTGGGGCGGAGAAAGTCCCACCTCAAGCGTGTGGTTCGTGCTTCAACCCCTTTGATGGGATCTAAACTAAGCTAAAAGTAAACAATATTTTTTATCCCTAGCTAAGTTCAGCGGAATCTGTTTACGTGTGGTATCTACTAACCAAGTGTAGATGCCGTAAAGATAATAAATGTTTGGATGAAATATCCTGGATTTATCTTGTTTGAAAATGCCTCAGAAATGCGCCGAATCGAGTGGTGTAGATAGAACATTTTCTCTGTGCTTCGCCAAACTAGGTAGTCATACTTTGCACGAGCTACTTTTGGCCTAGATAAGTACAAAAAATGGCCTCTCAACCATGTACAAATTATATTTTATTGTATTTGATTGAAACTTTGTTTTAAATTATATTGATGAGTGGCCATCTTCGTGTACTGAATGAAGGATAAAAGAAGAGGATAAAAGAAGAACACATAAATAAGTTCACCTCCTGCATACAAGCAATTTTTAGTTCGTTAAAAACATTTATCGGACACAAAGGACAATACGTTTTACTGTCAACACCCGTCAAATTCATCAAATTGAATCAAGGCACGCCGATGTTTTTCCGGAACTGCGAGTCTTGAACCCGCATTTTCTGAATCCCCCCCCCCCCCCCCCCCCGACCACATTCTATTATCTTCGTCCGAACGTATCCCTCCCCCCTCCCCCTGGATCATTGCTCCTCCACACGCCTGTGCATGTCGATCTCTACTAAGTATGATCCATTTCACATTGGAATATTCTCATTCTGAACTTGAAGACAAATTGAAAGAAGAATCAGTAGAATGTGGGGCATTCCGGCACAAAATATTGTGCTACTAAACCTGGGGTTCTTTAATGATAACAGTGACAAAATAAACGTGAAAAAATAATCTACCTAATGGAAATAAGAACTAATTCTTAATCTCTTGTCATCATCTCGTTTCACAAATGTTGATTACTTGATATCACTTTGAGCACCAACGAAAATTAGAATCATAGTTGCAAAATAAGTATAATTGGTAGAAACATGGCTTTAAGTCGAACAAATTAAGACATCTGATATGTACATTTGTTTGTTTATGTTATTGTTGAGGAAAACGCTTGTTTAACGCGTTAATAAGTGATTCTTTGTCGTGTTGGCAATAGGAGATTCTGTATAAGAGTAGCCAGGCCCAGGCAATCTGTAGTCCTTGAAAGTAGAAGATACAGAGTTCATGATGTTGAAAGCAAGAATATGAGATTCTAGAATTGATGCCCATATTTGTACCAAATTTCGGCTTGATGTAGGAACGGTATGACTTGCACGAAGATTACAGAGATTACAATAAACAAAATATAGGATGAGTGCCAAAATGGTTGGAAAACAGTTTGCTCGGCTCGGTTAATAAATTTTGAAATGTTCTATTCTATTTTATTCATTTGTAACAATTATATTTGTAGTCTTATTTCAATCATAGACGACCGTCATTAGGGATGCGCCATTTGCCTGTACTTGCGCAAAGCTCGTCTACAATACCGTTATTGAATCGAGTTTGCCTGTACTTGCGCAAAGCTCCTCTACAATACCGTTATTGAATCGAGTTTGCCTGTACTTGCGCAAAGCTCGTCTACAATGCCGTTATTGAATCGAGTTTGCCTGTACTTGCGCAAAGCTCCTCTACAATACCGTTATTGAATCGAGTTTGCCTGTACTTGCGCAAAGCTCGTCTACAATGCCGTTATTGAATCGAGTTTGCCTGTACTTGCGCAAAGCTCCTCTACAATACCGTTATTGAATCGAGTTTGCCTGTACTTGCGCAAAGCTCCTCTACAATACCGTTATTGAATCGAGTTTGCCTGTACTTGCGCAAAGCTCCTCTACAATACCGTTATTGAATCGAGTTTGCCTGTACTTGCGCAAAGCTCCTCTACAATACCGTTATTGAATCGAGTTTGCCTGTACTTGCGCAAAGCTCGTCTACAATACCGTTATTGAATCGAGTTTGCCTGTACTTGCGCAAAGCTCCTCTACAATACCGTTATTGAATCGAGTTTGCCTGTACTTGCGCAAAGCTCGTCTACAATACCGTTATTGAATCGAGTTTGCCTGTACTTGCGCAAAGCTCGTCTACAATACCGTTATTGAATCGAGTTTGCCTGTACTTGCGCAAAGCTCCTCAACAATACCGTTATTGAATCGAGTTTGCCTGTACTTGCGCAAAGCTCCTCTACAATGCCGTTATTGAATCGAGTTTGCCTGTACTTGCGCAAAGCTCCTCTACAATACCGTTATTGAATCGAGTTTGCCTGTACTTGCGCAAAGCTCGTCTACAATACCGTTATTGAATCGAGTTTGCCTGTACTTGCGCAAAGCTCGTCTACAATACCGTTATTGAATCGAGTTTGCCTGTACTTGCGCAAAGCTCCTCTACAATACCGTTATTGAATCGAGTCACAGAAGAGATCATTCGGATTGTCGCGCAGTCACGTAAACTCAACATATTATTATGTTCCTCGAGTAGCTGCTGCTAATTTCGCGAGTGCGGCTTAACGAATGCGGCACACAAAGGTTGATTCAGGAGGAAATAAGTTGAAAATCTCAGTCTTCAGGGCGGGATTGCCACTAATGAGTTCCTGGCATTCCCGGCTAAATACCCCCTTGAAAATAATTCAGTTGAGAGAAGAAGAGATAAGAGTCGGAGTAAATAAATCTTAGATTGAAGTTTCCAGAAATTAAACAATAATTCAAACGATTTTGAATTCTCAATCAATAATCACGTAGCTCAGCGAGGCGTCCGCGCCGCTCTTCAGTTATAATGATATTTGTATAGGGGGTTTATGGCGAGGAGAGATAATGGTGTAAAATATTCATCGAGCCATCCGAAACTTGATTCTACTATTGCTTGTTATAATTGATATTTTATGGATGGCGCTGGTAGTGCATCACCAGCAGCGGCATGTAGCTGCATGTGTGTGTGTGATAGCGTGTTTTTATGATCGCTGATGGCTACCAATCATACTCCACTCTGATATGCGATGGCCATGTTTTGGCGCTGGCGTCGTGTTCGATTCCTTTGCGTCACAAACGCTCAAGCGGATGCAATTATGTTTATTTTTTGCTCATAATTTAGGGAAAAAAGTATTTCAATTTTGCCCTTCTCGTATGTATAGTTTTGACATCTATTTCAGCCTACAAATGAAATAATATTGGAATTATAACAAGCCCTCCCTTTTATTCCTGGAACCTGATTCACATGTTTTTCTAAAGTTCATTAAACTTGATGAATACTTACTGTTTATAAAGTGTACTATTTATACATTATACAATTCAAATTTGACACTTTCAATCATAAGTCAGTTGGCTTTCCGAGTTTCACTAAAATGCTGTTTATTGGCTAGAAATTGAAATTGCCCAAATTGAATTGAATAGTGTAATACCCACTTAACGCGATCTATAATCGAGCTCCACAACATGTATCTAAATACGAAATCAAACTGATATTCCGTATTGTAAGACACATCTAATTACAAAAATTTTAAAGACATCAAGTTTTAATTGATAGAATAATGACTCAATTACTTTAAGACATGGTAATCTTATTGGCTACCACCTTGGTTATAAAAGCAGTAAATTACGTAGATACATTACGCCGAAAAGTTACCAGAAAGATAATATATTTGTAGGTAAGATGTCAACACCCAAAGTACATCATCCAAAGTCTACTTGTTTCCTGACGACCCGTGGGATTATTGAGATATTGTAAAACTGTACTTTACAGGTTAAGTAGCAAATACAATTTCGTGTAATGTAGTTTAATGTCCTTGTATCGACGGAGCAAGAGAAAGTGTATGGTGTCGCTTTAATATGTAGTGGGTAGATTATAATCACTGCTGTAACGTCGTGTTCGCTAAGTTTGAGGAACGGAATGCTTTGTTATTAGAGTGACAGAAACTGACAGTCATGTCCCAAGAACAATCAATAAATGATGATATAAGTTCCACGACAGCTCGTTTGTGTTTGGATTAGTGAGCCTCGAACCCAATGCCACGTTCCAGGCGAGCCTGGCTGGCGCAGACATTAATTTCATTATGAGCGGAAACGTGACGCAGACTGCATCCAAGCTTATTTCCATGTCAAAGTTAAAACTTGATACCGAATTCTCTGCCTACGCTTCGACCCCCCTTAATGTTTTATTAGAAAATTGCCTTTTCCAGTAATTAAAGATTTATATGCGTGTTTCTTGAGCGGTGTTGCCAATCTGGCAATAAGTTATTCAATGAAAGACAAATCTCCGAGGAGTTTCTGTAACTTATACTTGGAACAGAGGATGCTGCCGTGTTGCCATGTTGCCCGCGCGGATCTGCCAGCCATGTTGTCCTGAAATTAATCTTGTTTGGGAGTTAGGAATGTTGAATATTTAAGTAAATTTACCTAGCTTTAACATCATGCCGCGCGCCCTGCTCCGATACACTACAAAGTTATGGCCATCAAACTTCCAGTCTGCTAAACCGAGTTTAACCGCACGTTGGATAAACGACCAACCCTCAGCCAATTGCATATTTCGGGAACCTTTGAATCCTGCCACAAATTGAATTCTTTTAAACGAATTGTCTAACCGTTGCTTGAAATAATACAAGTCTTTGCGAGATATTAATAATGGAGGTGCCGTGCTCAGCACCACATCAAAATTCCCTCTATTTCTTCGTTCTCCCGTCCAAGTTTCTTTTTCCTTTCATCCGCAAAGTAAAACAGAAATGAGGTTATATACAATCTCGAGAGATATGTGCAACAAATTGGTATATGTTCCAGACCAATTGTTTTTGTCGGTGGTGTGGTATTACTGATTCTTCAGATTCGAGTATAAAATACCCTCGAGAAAAGCGCTTTTCTTTTGATGAACTTAGCGGTCCTGGAAATCGATTCCCATGTAGCTGGGTTGTAACAAACAGGTAGGATCTTAATTACTGATCTCGCGGTGAAGTTGAGATCACAGGCTCTTGAGATCGAGCGCTCTGCGCACGCGTCACAACGCCCAGTCAACCCGGCGCCTCCACCAAGATACGGACAACAAGTAACACTTACCAATCGTAACCAGACGTTTGACTTCATAATTTGATTCTTCTCGTTCTGAAAAAAATAGAAGGTAATATTAGAATACACAGTCTCTTAATGAAAGGGTGGGATTTTAAGGCATTAAGGATCGATTTTTAAATGCTCAGTGATATCAGTTGATAATTTTAACGGTTACTTTGGGGTAATTCTAAAAATGTCGTTATTGCCATGGAAAAATAGTCCTAATCTAAACAACTGTTTTCAATTTCAATATACACTAAATGTTCGAATAATCATGACACTGATTTGAGAATAAGAGTGTAGATAAATCGTTTTGTTAGGGGCCATAAAATAGTGGGAATAATGTTTATTGTTATTTTGTACAGTAAAAGATGAACAGTATTTTGATGGCTCTGTACGTATTTTCCACATGCCCCTAATGGTGTAACGTCACATTGAAACGGCACGATGCTGCATCATATTTAATACGAAATGCAAAATGTATAAACTCCGGGTGTTATTTTAAACACCTCATTTACATCAGAGGACAATTTGGAGATTTGGCTGTTTACTCCTGTGTAAATTAGTTCTGCATTATTAAGCCGGCCTAGAAATTAGTGTAATCACTGTTCCAATATGTAGCTTAATCTCAACTTCTTTGTGTCGTATCAATCATTCATCTCGTGGTATTGTTACGCTGTTTATTATATAACCAGCATCCAATTATCATGGCGCTAAATGCGAATGCGGCTGTTGGCTCGCACATTGTCGCGTAGATTGATGTTATTTTAAACCGAGGCTCGTGAACTTAAGGACTCGTGTTTCTACTCTAATGAAAGAAGAAGCCTCTAATATTGGATGTCGTTCAACTTTCGTAGCGCACCACGAAACTAATAAGTAATACATGTTTTGTGTTGCCTTGGGAGAGCCGAATGATTTACATACATACATGTCAAGAATATAGAACCACAAAACCAACCCCACATACATTAAAAAATAAAGCATGTCAAAGCAATATGCGGATAGCGGTTGATTCCGAGAAGAAGCATGGGTGGATTTTGTTTCGACTCACGACCACGGCGTTGTGGGGGGGCGAGGAAAGAGCAATTTCGTCATGAATCGGGGATTAGGTCTAAGATGGCGGCATGAGACGAAGTATTGCTACTCGTGGTGAATATCTTATTCCGTCTTAATGCATAGTTTAACATGATATTACGAAGGGCATTTTGGGTCGCTGGATGATTGGAAGTGGATCGAATGCAATTTATCATTATTAGAGAGATCTCATCGTTCCCAGGAACAGAGCTGTGTAATGAACATTTTCTTTAGAGAGTATCTAACTAGTGAATGGAACGCCTCAATGGCTTTTGAATCACATTCGCTGTTCACGCGACAAACAAACATCTTTGCGCCGATCTTTGTGTTGCCTCCTTCGCATCTGCCCAGAGGGACACTCGTCGCTACCTAATCAAATTGTATTGGATCATGAGAAGTCAGTATGTGGTCAAGAGAGATGAAATTGTCGGTCCCCGGTTCAATTCCCAGTCCACTCAATCTCCAATGACGCTCTCTGCGTGGCCGGAATCGGAGATCGGGAAGACCGGATATCTTTGAGCTGGTCTCGCCCAAATAAATACTGACTTCTGGAAACCAGTAACTACTCGCCAGTGGCCAGGAACCGCCGCCTGGAATGCTAAATAACCTGGAGTTGAAAGCTTCGCGGAACACGCACGCCCATGGGATCGACCGGAACCAGATCCGAAATAAAAACGACGTCTTATGCTAAACTCTAACAATGAAGAGATGCAGCTATTTACCGTGATAGCTCCTTCTGGAATCAAACTTGAAACCATTGTTGCTCTTTGTCATACATGGTTCTCTCATAAAGAGATGTAGAAAGACAGTGTCCACTCTGGAAGTATGTATAATGATCCAGTGAGCCATCACCCTCTTAATTAACTTTAGATTGTCAAATGCTAGCAAGTATTATTACTCGTTGCTTATACAACTTTTACTTTTAAATAAGTTTTACTTCTGGTGTAGGGTGGGATAGTTAGGCCCGGTTTTACAATATCATATTAGTAAGTTCAGCCAGCGCTCATAATGCTACTAGTGAGCATATGTTGAACTACGCTAAGTATAGGTGGTTACAAAGTAAGTAGTTAGAAATGTTGCCTAAATTGTGGGCTCAAGGTTAATTTGTACGTGATATTGTTGTTGAGTATCGGTACTATACACTGATTTCAGATTTGTCTATCTCAAATTTAATATACTTCTTATAAAATCTTACAAAGATAAAAGCTCATTACAACTTTGTAATGAGCTATCACACTACCCACTGCAGTGATGCGGCTGCACCACTCAATACAATACGCTTGGCAACACTGTGGTGTTCACAACAACTTTTACCGCAAGTTTTTTGACAGGATTTTCAATGGAATTTTGCGTCAACTGGAACTCAAATGGAAACTGACAATGTCTAAAATTTCTTAATTTGGTTCATTTCTCAAACACATAACAACTTGCCAACAATTGGCTATCAATTGGTTGTTATTCCGATTTAGAGCTACATTGCCGGCTAATATCGTGAATTTATACCACTTTATTTTTCAGATGATTCTAATAATGTATCGGTAAAAAAAAACTAGTGTCATTACCACAGCCTAAACGGATGAACCGACTGAGCAGAAGGTTTCACCTCATGGGAACTTTTGGCATCTTAGTTGCCCTCGCTCTTATGAATTATTTGTCCCGGCATTTTAAACCCGGAAGTGACGTAATATCTCGAAAATGGCTTAGCCTATTGGAAAGCAGCGCCAATGGATTCAGAAGATCATCTTTATAATATCAATAGTAGGTGTCAATAATGGAACCAATTCAAGTTGATTTAGTCCCATTTTGATACTACTTTTCAGCGCCATATTTTTTAATTTCGTTTCTTTTTTAAGAGAGGAAACTTGGCTGAGTTTTGTACACGGAGAGTTTTGCCTGAACCCCAATTCCACCGCCCTAACTAGGAAAACGCTCTGTGTAACGCGTTGATGAGCGAGCACAGATACGTGCAACATCCCCAGCCAAACATAATGCACGATACCACACAATACGATTTACTTTGCAACTTTCCGATCTCCATATTTACTAAAATATTATAATGGAAAAAAGTCTGTAAATACTTTACCAATTGTGTTGAAAACGTGTAAAATATGAGATAATGTTGTGGGATTTGAAACAATTTTGGATGCAATGACTTGGAAAAACTTCAAATTGATCGGACGTACCAATCGGAAGACAATTTTTATAAAAATTTAACCAATCAACGGATTTTTCAGCCTGCAAACAATCGAGGTGGTCTTTACATGTATGCAAAATTTCAGCTTAATCGGAGGAATGGTTTGACCTGTATATCGCCAACAATGTGAAAAAAACAGAGATCCGTGCCAAAAGAGCCGAAAAGGAGTCGCTCGCTCAATTAGAAAGATAGTCAATAATCACTATATAATCAATGATTGCAAAAGTTAACCAAGAACCAATGTAATTATTTAAAAGCAACAATTTGCGTATTAAGCTTCCAGCACATCTGACAAAACAATTGAATCAGACACTGTGTAACCTCCACAGGAAAGTGAACTACTTCTCGCAGCCCAATCACGTGTTATCATGACTATTTGTGGGAAATTTAATGTCATTTCAATAGTTGCGTGTTATTATGTTATATTTCAATGTTGGTACATAACTTAGCCATCATTTAATACAGTTTATTAAAATACATTTAATACATTTTTTTTATACATTTAATACACCAATTTCTAAATCGATTGATACAAGAAGAACACGGTGTACTACTATACTACAAATCGAATTTACAAACACAAACTCTTACGGAAAATATGGATTGTATACTTTCTATGAAGACAAGATAGAAAATTTTATTTATTTAATGAGAAAATAATGTATAATTAAATTTTGTAACTATTATAATGACAAAAATAAATGTTTTTTGATGTTATGATTTTATTTTAAATAAAATAGATATCTTTATAGAATTAACAGCTTGCATGTCTATAATTAATATATCCAACCATTACAGTTCTAAACCCTAATAATGTCCGAGAACCTGTTCTTCGACTCGAAATAGTGATCTAAGTCACTCCGCGAAATTTTCTCATTCAAAGAATTTAAAATTGCCAACTTATTTTTGGCGACGGTTTGAATTTGAAGAATAGTGCATAGCACAGAACCATACTTTTATGAAAACTTTTTTTCCATGTTTCTAGAACATCGGTTAAAAAGTTATAGTAAAAAGTACACAAACAATATTTTTGAGGTTAAACTACTCTCTTTCTTTTCCTAACATTTCACCGCATGTACGTTGAAACCACACGCGTCTCTGCACACATTCACCATCGTGATGATATGGTGGAATGTTTATAACTTCCTCGCAAGGAGAATTACTAAAACTATTTGTGGCCACTGACGAAGTGGGTGATTCAAATAACCCCAGATTACAGTCCTATAACATAACAAATCTAACAAATAATTTGAGTTTAGAGTTAAAGATTTCGGGATATTGTAAAACAAGGTCTTAGTTGAGCGAGCGACTTCTTTCGACGCTTTTGGCAAGGATGTCTGTGCTGTATGATATAATTATATACCTACAAGTCGAATATTTTCTCCGATCGAGCTGAAATTTTGCACACATGTAAAGACCTGCACTTCGGTGGTGTGCTGGCTGAAAATTGAACAGAATCCTTTGATTGGTTGAACATGGAACCGTTTGACCTACCAAATTCAAATTTTACTTGACCATAATTTAAGGAGTTTATGACAATTTTCAGACACATCTGTCAAAAATCTGGAAAACGGTTCACAAAAAATTGCTGATAATTTTGCCCTTCATTTCCATGCAAATTATACCAAAGACGGGGGTGACTTTATCAATCAATCTTCGCGGCATTCAGCGGGAGACCCGACGGGGATGTCGCTTGAGACGATTGACTTCAATTCCAGTGAGGTGGTGAGGCAGCTAAAGAGGATAAAACCGAATAGTGCTACTGGACCGGATCAGATACCGGCAAAAATTCTTCATGAGTGTGCAACTGAGCTGGCTCCATCGTTAAGTTCCTTGTTTCAAACGTCCCTAATGGTTGGGGCGATTCCAGAACAATGGAAACAGGCAAATGTTGTTCCCATATATAAAGCAGGAAATAAAAATAAAATATCTAATTACCGTCCCATTTCGCTAACCTCCATTGTGTGCAAAGTAATGGAAAAGGTTGTGTCTACACAACTACTAGACCACTTGAAAGAATTGAAGGTTATTAATAGCCAACAACATGGCTTTCTTCCGGGAAGGTCTTGTGTCACGATGCTTGCTGGGGCGGTCGATGAATGGCAACACATCCTGGATAAGGTGCCGGGCGCCCGGATCGATGTATTATCCTTAGACTGGGCGAAAGCCTTCGATCGCGTTCATCATGGCCGACTACTAGACAAACTGATGATGTACAACGTGTCGGGTAATTTGCTGCAATGGATGGCGAGTTTCCTTGTTGGTCGCAAGATGAGGGTACTATTCAATGGTATTTGTTCTGCTGAGCAGGATGTTATGTCAGGGGTACCTCAGGGCTCGGTCCTCGGCCCCCTGCTGTTTACGACTTTTATGCTGGATTTGCCCCAATGCGTGGAATCGACCATGTGTCAGTACGCGGACGACTGCACAATTTACAGACACATCAAATCTCCGGCAGATGAGCAAATCCTAAGATCGGATTTGATGAAGATTGAACAGTGGTGTAACATCAATGTTTTAGCACTAAACCAAAACAAGTGCCAATACATGCAGATATCCCGTGCCAAAACAACGGTTGAGTCGGTTTACCACATAAATGGCAATCGTATAGTTGGTGGTCAAACTATGTGTATCTTGGGGGTAACGGTCACTTCTCAAATGAAGTGGAATATTCAGACTGAGAGGGTTAGGGTGAAAGCAGCGAAGGCTCTTGGGTTCATTTCTAGGATTCTACAGAGCGCAAGACCTAATGTTAAGAGGACTGTGTACTTGGGTTTGGTTAGACCCATCTTAACATACGGTTGCCCTGCGTGGCACCCTTCCAGCTTGAATAATATTAAAAAACTTGAAGCTATACAAGATAGGGCAAGTAAGTTTATTACTGGAAGGCCAGACTTATCAAAGAAGGATAGGCGCATTATGTGTTGCATGTTATCTATTGACGACCTATTGAGGGAAATTGATGTTTTTTTTTTTAAGAAAATGTTGTTAAATATTATTGAAATTGATCCCTTTGTTCGTGTGACCATAAATGCATTATCCAGGTCGCGGCATAGTGTGAATGGGGGGTTCATTCCACCATTTGCCAGGACAACTGATTACCAGCAGGGGTTTTATTTTAGAACTGTGCAATATTTTAATTCTCTTCCTGCACATATTAGGCAGGAAGAGAGTTTTAAAACTTTTAAAACTAAAATTCGCAGTTACTTAGTTGATAGATATGTTAATGGTTAGGTATACAGTCAGTGCAATAATATGTTACTTTTAACTAGGGATGGAAATTGACCGGTCAAATACTTTTGGGGTCAATTGACCGGTCAATTGACGTCAATTGACGTCAAATGACCGGTCAAATACAAAAATCGCAAAAACTGTAATTTTTTTATACTCGGGAAGTATTTTATTGAGAACTTGCTTTTTCAATTTAATACACATTTTTGAGCAACTAGGTACTTTGTTTGATTAAGTATCCATATTATCATTGAAATATTATTGATTTCCTGTATCAAGTTGAGTGGCAAGTGCGATATCAGTATCATCCGATGAAGCCAAATCAAAAACTTCATCATTTTCTTCTTCCTATTCTTCTTCTTAACACAAGTTTGAGCCATGTTAGCCATTTTCAACATGTTTAAATTCAAATTTATACAATTTAGGGACGAAAAACATATTTATATTTTCGGTCAATTGACCGGTCAATTGACCCAATGTATTTGACCGGTCAATCGACCAGTCAATTGACCAGTCAATTGACCGGTCAATTGACCTAGTACATCCCTACTTTTAACCGATGGTTTTATTACTGTGTATAGTTTTATTTTTAATTGGACTAATTTATTGACTTTCACGTTTATAATACGTGGTATTTATTGTGTATATTGTGTTGTATATTGTTCTTGTTTTGACTATAAGCCGGTAGCGAGGCACATGTGTTACGGGGCTTGCCCTATACTCGCTACCGGTAAGTGTACCTCTGTATGTATGTACATTTTAAAATAAATAATAATAAAAAAATCTTTAAGAGTTATTGACATTGACAGACATTTTATACTTGTTTGAAATATTTGTCAAAATATTCAAAGAAATCTCAAAGAAATTATCACTGCTTCTTTGACGCATTTGATAATATTGTCTTCCTATCTATTTCAAGGTCTATTATAGAGCAGCAACTTTCACGCGCATTAATTCGCATGCAAAACGAAGCTCGCTTACCAACGCGTCACACAGAGCGTTTTACTAGTTTGGTCATAATTCCGTGGTCCCCTCGTCCACATTGTGAAATACTTTAATTGTCTCCTCTAAGCTTCCAGACTTGAGTGGGACTTGAGTGGAGCGTGAGTGGGGCTTGAGGGGGTGGTTAATGCCATTGCCCCAAGCATCCCAAAATTATTCTGAACAAAGCATATTTCCAGGCAAGAATGCAAAATGCAAGATCATCATATTGTTACATATTATATTGAGAACGCGTGCACAATGTAGGCGCGTGGATTTCGCCGGAAAATAATCTCGTTTTCCCGGAACGCAATTTTTTGAGTAGTCTTTTGGGACGTCAATGTGAGATCGCAACGTTTTGGCGCAGTCGCAAAAGACTCGGGGGGTAAAAACAAAGGAAACTTACTACATTGATGAGTTGGACAAAAGCCAAACCGAACCGGACGTCCACCTTTTGAGTCATATTCTGCACGGGGCGGATGAGCTTGTTGTATCCTCGGAAGAGATCCCGAACAAGTCGCTCCTCGTCTTCCGAACACCGCCCTGCAAATCAGAAACACCATCAATCAGCTGTAATACAATACAATCACACGTGGAGCTTGGTTAGATTGTCAAGTGTTCGGGTGATTTACGTCTGTGCAATACTGGGTGCGTGTTCGGCGTTGCTACGTGATCCCGATGATGCTCGATCAGCGCCGGAACTCTCCCCTTGATAGGCCTGGCCTTAATATTGGGGGCAGATTTCGTAAGGGTTGGAAAAGTCTCTCTTGCGTGGATAAGAAATTGACATTCTGAATTCACTCCATTTGGTTGGAATGACAAATGGAACAAAATATTAATTTAATCCTTATATCAAATAAAAATATGATGTCTTTCCTTCTTGTCCTTACACGAATGTTCAGTGTTTTGAAGATTGTAAACAAACGAAATTAGAAAATATTGAAAGCGAGACTGCGGAGATTGAAGAAAGATTTCATTTGAGAGAGACCGATAAAAAAAGTATGTGGGAGCAAATCCCAGCGGAGTGGCCGTGGCGCTGGGCCAGAATGAGCTATAGGATTGAGAAACAGAATTGGGAAGAGAAGGCGATGATAAAAAGAAAGGAACAATCGGCGTCCCCGAAGAAACATGCTCATATTCGAGTTGGCTGACATATTCGACATCTATCCTCGCCGGTGCGGCGTCATTTTTCTTCAAGCCCTCGAAAAACAAACGTTGTTTGTGATGTAAGCTCGTCGCGTCGACTTGGAGTCTTTGCCTCTTGGAACTAACGAGATCGCGGCAAAATAATTATTCCAAGAGTTTATTAAGAGGAAAAAGAGCACGACTTAGGGATTAGTCCAGTAAATTGTCAATGAGGAGGCCGCGCTATTCGTCACTCTGCTGAAATGGCACTGAAATTTACTGCCTCTAAAGGAAATTCAATGTAACGAGCTCTGCTTTCTATGACGTAGGGTGAAATGGCCGAATGGTGTTTAACGACACACTTAATTACAGCAAGGGTATTTTGATAGCTTCGCGACTGCCTTGTTAACCTATTCGTTCGCCAAGTTTCAAGAAAACAACGTTTCCCCTTCGCATTAAGCTCGTATAATTTTTTAATTTTCTTGTCCCGTTGAAGCAATTTGAATTAATTTTATAATATGATATTTCGGTGAGATGTTTGAAACTGGCGCGCCAAATGATTAAGGAGACGCCGGTAAAGTGAACGTGAACGTGGACGTGGACGTGGACGGCTTCACCTGTCATCAATTAGCCCGCGAACGACGGCATGAGCGAAAGCGCCACAAACAAGTCTACACATTTGTAATATAAGGAAGCAGTCTTCGAGCGATGAATGGTTTCAATGAAAGAGAAGGAAGAAAGTAGAAGATCGAGAAAAGAGATTGTCGCGAAGAAAGAATGAAAAGAGAGAGGAAGGAAATGGAAAAGCAACGGCCGCATTGCTGTGTGCTAGCTTTTCCGAAGATATAAATACATTTCGGGAGCAAAAGAGAGCGAGCGAGCGCGAGTCTGGGCGTGGTACGATCGATCAGCCCGCATACACATGGCTCGTCTTAGGCGGTACCGTCGCAGATTCAAAGCCAGGACCATCGGAGAAGTCGTCCTCAGACAAACTGGAACCAGGATGCAGCGTTCTTATTTCCATTCCTTCATTCAGACAACTTGGCCGAGAAAACAGACTCAACACACCAGTCAACTTTCTGACGCAATCTCGCTTTCTCTCCGAATATTCTCTTTGGATATTATTTTCAAGTTGGATTTTGAAATACAATGGCATTAAATTGTACAATAATAAATTGCAAGTTCAAGTAATTTGTAAGCTCACTCGTGGAATTTCCAGCAAGAAAAATTGAGTCCAATCCAGTTTGCTTTTCATGATTCTTGTTCGATCAAAGGTGGGTGATAGAAAGAGGATGAGCGGATTGGAGTGAGGACTCAGGGGCTGTGCCAAGTGCCGAAACAAAAGTTTCCTCAACTTCTTGGAACGTGACCAACGTAGAAACACGTCCTATTAGCGTAGCTTCCAGTTTTGAAACAAGTCAGTGGCACTTGTGCCATTCTGCAATCTTCGGCAATCGAAGAATAGCGCTTCCATAATCACTTTACCCCCCTCACGATCCAGCTCAGATGGCGCTAGCAGTTTAGAGCCGTCGGATATTGCATCATTCTTTTCCTGTGGCTCACTCGCTCAAACAGGGAAAGCTTTTATAACTTTCAGAAATATACAATAACAACATATTTATACCAACACAAATCTTTAATGAGGAGGAGAATAGTTTTTATTAAAAAGAACTTCAATTACATTAATATTTGTTTAAATAGATTGAACAAAGCAAACAAAGTAAACAAATTAACGTTTATATTAAACGTTCGTCCTGTTTTATCAAAACGCATGTTGTTTAGATTGATCAATATGACTTTGTTATTATTTACTTAATTACGTTGACGGTTATCAATGAAAATTTCAGTTATCATATTGTTTCACAACTCGATACAAATAGCTGTACAAATAAACAGGCCGATAACAACGTTCGACTAACAGATAAAGTCAACAAGAAATCCGATCTGGAAGTGTGCAGTGTGCATTGGAGTAGGTGTGTTGCAGTCAATAACGTGACAAAATAAATGACACGTCACAATCTGCTGTCACAATCATCTGTCATCTGTCTCGACAATAAACATCCACTGCGACGGCGACGACGTCTCGCGCCGATATTTGAGGCGTCGGTCCGGGGTGCCTGCCATGCGGTTAGTAGGTCACCCAGCCGTAGCTTCCAGACGTTGACCGGTCACTTAGGTCGCAATCTATCGTCAGCGTCGGCGTCGGCGTCGGCGTCGCGACGGCCATGCTATTATAAGAGGACCGCGATGACGGCAGAGGAAACGAGGAACAGAGTGACGGAAATATAGATTGGTAAATAATTGACACACGTCGGAAGAAACGTCCGGAGAGTGAAACTGAAACTTTTAGCAACAATGTGACATTCCCGGATGATTCTCGCGTAAAGAATACCTCTGCTTATCATAATGAGGGGTTTGTTGTTTTGCCATGGCTCTCAATATTTTGTCGTGAGTTCAGAAAATGTGGATTATAAAACATCGCAATCAAAACAAACATTAGAAGACTTTTCTACACGGATGATGGAAATTAAGAGTCACTTCATTTCATGGAATAATCGCGAGGCAGATTCCCACACGCTGGCTGAATATTTCAGGGAACTTCTCTTCCAGGAATGAATTCTGCGGGCGGGAATATTGACGATAACTTTCCAATCCCCACAAAGGCCCAGCAGCGTTTATTTGTTCTCAACTACAAGATCCCATGTTCCAGAACTAAGAGATCATTCCAGAGATATTGCTACTAAAGGTAACAAAGTACGTCTTTACTGTGGGCTATGTGAGCTGCATTAAAGAAGGCAATCGAGACGGCGTAGGGGTGACCAATCACGCTCTCAACATCTTTTTCACGAGAAGAGAGCGACATCTGTTCCGGGAGCGAAAACAAACTTTCCAAACTGATTATGGAAATGTTTTCTGCAAGTCTTCTGAAGAATTTACATTATTTCCGTGTTGGTTTTTGCAGATGTTTTGATGTATACAATCACTACTAAATACATTGTGATGGAATGAATGAATCTCACAAACTAATCAATTAGTCATCAGTTAGAATAAGTCAGGAACCCGCCGTGCAGTCACCCGACGGCGGAAACTGAAGTCCGCTCGTTGAAATAACTCTCGCGAAACAATAATTTTTCAATTCCCGTTGTAACTCCGACCGACATTGTTTTAAATGGTGCGATTATTTGGTCGTGAAACGATAGTCGAGCTCTAATATTCGTTGAAAGGCTGTTAGAAAGGACTAAGCTAAAACCTAATCCCCAAGGCTTGGTCATGTCATAGCCCAAGTGTCATTGTCCATTGTCACTCGTGATCCTATGCAGGGCTACAGGGACCTAGTCCCACCCACCTAGGGATACTATATACTCCCAGTATGTATCGATCCCTTTCTAGTCCAGTAGAGGCACTCGGCCAAACAAGGCACACGGGATCTCGCTCCCTCTTCCCACAGACTCCCGTAATCTCTCTTTTTCTCGCTAACACTATCTCCCAGTATAGCTATCGCTCTCACACGGAAGCTGCTGTTCCCTCTCGTATACTCTTTACAGGGATGTGCAAAGATGGTTCAGTTAATGAGAATAATGTGTAAACAGTTGAGGTTTGAATCCCGAGTGAATTCCTTCACTCTCGCAAATTACCAAATCCTCTTCAAAAACGAATTTTAATTGTCTAAGAAAAACCTATTTTCTTTAGCTTTTAGTCATGTCGCCAGAAAAATACAACGTCCCTGATATTCTAATTAACTTTATAATTTAATTTGTTCTCCAACTTATGTGTAATCAACATTTCAATTCCTCTGCGTTGAAGATTTCCTCAAGGAGAGTGTCCCATTGTCATACCTCAACGCGAATAAATACAAAGAGCGTCGATTCAGACATAAGCCTGCGGAGACATCGCGGGGACTGCAATATATCTCGCTCCCTCTCGCGTATCACAGGTTCTCATCTCGCTCCCTCTCGCGTATCACAGGTTCTCATCTCGCTCCCTCTCGCGTATCACAGGTTCTCATCTCGCTCCCTCTCGCGTATCACAGGTTCTCATCTCGCTCCCTCTCGCGTATACAGGTTCTCATCTCACTCCCTCTCGCGTATCACAGGTTCTCATCTCGCTCCCTCTCGCATATCACAGGTTCTCATCTCACTCCCTCTCGCGTATCACAGGTTCTCATCTCGCTCCCTCTCGCATATCACAGGTTCTCATCTCGCTCCCTCTCGCGTATACAGGTTCTCATCTCACTCCCTCTCGCGTATCACAGGTTCTCATCTCGCTCCCTCTCGCATATCACAGGTTCTCATCTCACTCCCTCTCGCGTATCACAGGTTCTCATCTCGCTCCCTCTCGCATATCACAGGTTCTCATCTCGCTCCCTCTCGCATATCACAGGTTCTCATCTCACTCCCTCTCGCGTATCACAGGTTCTCATCTCGCTCCCTCTCGCGTATCACAGGTTCTCATCTCGCTCCCTCTCGCGTATCACAGGTTCTCATCTCGCTCCCTCTCGCGTATCACAGGTTCTCATCTCGCTCCCTCTCGCGTATCACAGGTTCTCATCTCGCTCCCTCTCGCGTATCACAGGTTCTCATCTCGCTCCTTCTCGCGTATCACAGGTTCTCATCTCGCTCCCTCTCGCGTATCACCGGTTCTCATCTCGCTCCCTCTCGCGTATCACAGGTTCTCATCTCGCTCCCTCTCGCATATCACAGGTTCTCATCTCGCTCCCTCTCGCGTATCACAGGTTCTCATCTCGCTCCCTCTCGCGTATCACAGGTTCTCATCTCGCTCCCTCTCGCGTATCACAGGTTCTCATCTCGCTCCCTCTCGCGTATCACAGGTTCTCATCTCGCTCCCTCTCGCGTATCCATCTCGCTCCCTCTCGCGTATCACAGGTTCTCATCTCGCTCCCACCGACAGGGACAAAGTCACGTGATGTTAGCGCGTCGCGGTGGAGGCGCCACGTCGCGCGCACAGATCTAATGAAAATCTCATCGGGCGGAGGAGTTCGCTAAATCAACACAAAGTCAATCGAATGTCAAGAATCTAGTTAAAAACCTCTGAGAGTTTGATTATCTTTGTCAGGATTGTTTCTACCTCTACTTCGTCTTAATTATTCACTCAGTCGAAATTGAGGGGAAACGATTTTGAGTTATTTCTACAGAACACTCTCAACTAATTCAACTTCTGTTATTGGCATACTAAATTAAAATCTATTGGAGCGGTCTCTCCACACCAGTCAAGTCGTACGGCGCGCACACTAACACAACAAACCGTTAAAGCTGGGTTCCTATACTTCGCATCGAATTCGCTTCCGGTTCGCTTCGCTTTCGCAAAATGGCTACCTTTTAACAAAGGAAATCGTCCATGTTTACATTCCCATGTTCGCGTGTTTCGGTTTCGTTTCGGTTTCGTCAAAGTTAGAATTGGCTCAACTTTAACGAAACCGAAACACGCGAACATGCGAATGTAAACATGGACGATTTCCTATGTTAAAAGGTAGCCATTTTGCGAAAGCGAAGCGAACCGGAAGCGAATTCGATGCCAAGTATGGGAACCCAGCTTAACATGCCTAAAGTGGGTACTACACTATGCAATTTGAGTCGGGCAATTCAACTCTGCAGACTACAATTGGGACAATTTGGCTAAGTGTGATAGACAAGAAAAATCCAAATCTTGGCGATTCTTGGTTTAGAATCAGTTCTATTTTCCCAAGTGCAATTGGACAATTTGAGATGAATGGACACTAGAATTGAAGCAAATGTTCGAAAAAGAGAACACAACTTCGTTATATTTAATCACACCTTATATAAAGATCAAATATTAACAAAACAATAGAATGCTAATTGTTGTTTAGGGCGATTGTTATGAAAAAACATAAAACAAACCTAACCTTAAACCATGAATGTGACACATTGAAACAAGATTTCAATTGGGACAATTTGTATCTGGGAGATTTGAGTTGCCCAACTCAAATTGCATAGTGTAATACCCACTTAACTGTAATATAAAAAGGCTGCGGGCTACAAAATACTTTTACACCAAGCATCCAAATGGCATTTTTGACCTCCTGGATCTTAAAAATAGGAAATCTCACATTGTTGTGAAATATTTTAGTTTGGAGCTCTAAACGGGCAACAGCCTCAACGGCTGAACCGATTTACTTGGAATTGTTATCACCTGTGTACTTTTAGCGTCTGATGTGCCCTCACCATATGATTTTTTGTCGTATCTCAAAACAGATTAAACCGATTGAAACGAAACTAGCACCATACGATTAGACGGTCAACTATATGAATCATCGTTCGTAACATCTAAATTTTCTTATTACCAAAACCGAAAATGACATCACAAATTTAAAAAAATAACACAAATTCATATTTTGAAGCAAAAAAAACATCTTTATTCTTTATACAACTTATAATGAAATTATAGTAGTGTATAAAAAAATATTGGACTGTGGTTGGCTTACTATTGGGAGCTCGTTCAGCAATTCCGAAGTTTTTTATAGACTTTATCAAATCATATTCCATTTCATGTTCAATAGTTGATCAATTAGTTTTATCCATACTTAAAGATTCCAATAGCACACTTCATAATCATCTTTATAATAATTCGTATTAATTCTAAGATTTCTCTTCTCTCATATAAATTAACGGTAAAGTAGAAATTTTAAGGCAATTTGAAAAACCGGATGTGATGCCATATCTCGTAAACGGAACGAAACTTCAATTGGAACGAACTTGCACTATTCTATTTGCAATATTATTTCATTCAAGCAGTACGCATCAAACCATTTTTCTTAGTAACCATGCTGGAAATGGCGTAAATTTTTAAAGGAAATAACTGTCAACTTAGCATTTTGTGCTAAAACAAGCACTATAGGATTTCTAAATATAATAAAAAAGGAGTGATGTCCCCACAAAAATACTCTGTGTAAATATACCAGCCAGGTCTCTCAACTAAAAAAATAAAGGTAATCCCAAAATTCAGAACTGAAAAGTAGTAATATCAAGTCATTGGCTAAGTTCAACACATTCATTCAAAAATAATTTCTAAAACAAAACTATTTCTAGCCAATACACTTTTATACTACACTTACATTCCCGATACGGCAAGTATTTCTTGAATTTAAATTTTATTTTTGAATGAATGAGCTGACTTGGCGGATGTCTGAAATTTTTAATCAGTATGTACTTGGTATTGGTAAGTGCATTATTGAGATTGCAAAAAGACAAAAAAAGCTTTGTAGAATGTAATTTATTTACTTAAATGGTTCCGATAAGAAATTGAAACTTTTCAAAATCAAAGATGTATTAAAATGATAACTAATTAGGAAACATCTGTCCCTGGAGAAAATTGATTAAAGTACTCTCAACAGGAAATTTAGTTCTCACATTTATGGAACTGATTTTGAGCAAGACTACAACCATTGTTGTGCCGGCGTGGCGCACCGACTACTGCGATGACAGTGAATACTTTAGCGTTGTGTCGGCGTGGCGCACCGACTACTGCGATGACAGTGTGTACTGTCGCGTTGTGCCAGCGTGGCGCACCGACTACTGCGATGACAGTGTGTACTGTCGCGTTGTGCCAGGAAGGCGCACCGACTACTGCGATGACAGTGAATACTTAAGCGTTGTGCCGGCGTGGCGCACCGACTACTGCGATGAAAGGGTGTACTTTAGCGTTGTGCCAGCGTGGCGCACCGACTACTGCGATGACAGTGTGTACTGTCGCGTTGTGCCAGGGTGGCGCACCGACTACTGCGATGACAGTGTGTACTGTTGCGTTGTGCCAGCGTGGCACACCGACTACTGCGATGTCAGTGTGTACTGTCGCGTTGTGCCAGGGTGGCGCACCGACTACTGCGATGACAGTGTGTACTGTCGCGTTGTGCCAGCGTGGCGCACCGACTACTGCGAGGACAGTGTGTACTGTCGCGTTGTGCCTGCGTGGCGCACCGACTACTGCGATGACAGTGTGTACTGTCGCGTTGTGCCAGCGTGGCACACCGACTACTGCGATGTCAGTGTGTACTGTCGCGTTGTGCCAGGGTGGCGCACCGACTACTGCGATGACAGGGTGTACTTTAGCGTTGTGCCAGCGTGGCGCACCGACTACTGCGATGACAGTGTGTACTGTCGCGTTGTGCCGGCGTGGCGCACCGACTACTGCGATGACAGTGTGTACTGTCGCGTTGTGCCAGCGTGGCACACCGACTACTGCGATGACAGGGTGTACTTTAGCGTTGTGCCAGCGTGGCGCACCGACTACTGCGATGACAGGGTGTACTTTAGCGTTGTGCCGGCGTGGCGCACCGACTACTGCGATGACAGTGTGTACTGTCGCGTTGTGCCGGCGTGGCACACCGACTACTGCGATGACATGTGTACTTTAGCGTTGTGCCAGCGTGGCGCACCGACTACTGCGATGACAGTGTGTACTGTCGCGTTGTGCCCGCGTGGCGCACCGACTTCTGCGATGACAGTGTGTACTGTCGCGTTGTGCCAGCGTGGCGCACCGACTACTGCGATGACAGGGTGTACTTTAGCGTTGTGCCAGCGTGGCGCACCGACTACTGCGATGACAGGGTGTACTTTAGCGTTGTGCCGGCGTGGCGCACCGACTACTGCGATGACAGGGTGTACTTTAGCGTTGTGCCAGCGTGGCGCACCGACTACTGCGATGACAGTGTGTACTTTAGCGGTGTGCCAGCGTGGCGCACCGACTACTGCGATGACAGTGTGTACTGTCGCGTTGTGCCGGCGTGGCGCACCGACTACTGCAATGACAGTGTGTACTTTAGCGTTGTGCCGGCGTGGCGCACCGACTACTGCGATGACAGTGTGTACTGTCGCGTTGTGCCAGCGTGGCGCACCGACTACTGCGATGACATGTGTACTTTAGCGTATGGCCAGCGTGGCGACCGACTACTGCGATGACAGTGTGTACTGTCGCGTTGTGCCGGCGTGGCGCACCGACTACTGCGATGACAGTGTGTACTGTCGCGTTGTGCCGGCGTGGCGCACCGACTACTGCGATGACAGTGTGTACTGTCGCGTTGTGCCGGCGTGGCGCACCGACTACTGCGATGACAGTGTGTACTGTCGCGTTGTGCCGGCGTGGCGCACAGACTACTGCGATGACAGTGTGTACTTTAGCGTTGTGGCCGCGTGGCGCACCGACTACTGCGATGACAGTGTGTACTTTAGCGTTGTGCCGGCGTGGTGCACCGACTACTGCGATGACAGTGTGTACTGTCGCGTTGTGCCCGCGTGGCGCACCGACTACTGCGATGACAGTGTGTACTGTCGCGTTGTGCCAGGGTGGCTTACCGACTACTGCGATGACAGTGTGTACTTTAGCGTTGTGCCAGCGTGGCGCACTGACTACTGCGATGACAGTGTGTACTGTCGCGTTGTGCCAGCGTGGCGCACCGACTACTGCGATGACAGTGTGTACTGTCGCGTTGTGCCGGCGTGGCGCACCGACTACTGCGATGACTTGTGTACTTTTGCGTTGTGCCAGCGTGGCGCACCGACTACTGCGATGACAGTGTGTACTGTCGCGTTGTGCCAGCGTGGCGCACCGACTACTGCGATGACAGTGTGTACTGTCGCGTTGTGCCGGCGTGGCGCACAGACTACTGCGATGACAGTGTGTACCGTCGCGTTGTGCCAGCGTGGCGCACCGACTACTGCGATGACAGTGTGTACTGTCGCGTTGTGCCAGCGTGGCGCACCGACTACTGCGATGACAGTGTGTACTGTCGCGTTGTGCCGGCGTGGCGCACCGACTACTGCGATGACAGTGTGTACTGTCGCGTTGTGCCAGCGTGGCGCACCGACTACTGCGATGACAGTGTGTACTGTCGCGTTGTGCCGGCGTGGCGCACCGACTACTGCGATGACAGTGTGTACTTTAGCGTTGTGGCCGCGTGGCGCACCGACTACTGCGATGAGAGTGTGTACTGTCTCGTTGTGCCGGCGTGGCGCACCGACTACTGCGATGACAGTGTGTACTTTAGCATTGTGCCAGCGTGGCGCACCGACTACTGCGATGACAGTGAATACTTTAGCGTTGTGCCAGGGTGGCGCACCGACTACTGCGATGACAGGGTGTACTTTAGCGTTGTGCCGGCGTGGCGCACCGACTACTGCGATGACATGTATACTTTTGCGTTGTGCCCGCGTGGCGCACCGACTTCTGTCAAGAAAGTTTTTATGTGACTTCCCGATCTCCAGTAAATATTCTTCACCCTTTGATTGCACTACGTATAATCATATACGCGTATGTTATCATAATCGTCGCTCTGCGTAGAATCTATCGACCCGTCAGCTAAATCAAAACATCACTGCAAAGCTTTATAGCTATTGTTCGGGCCTAACAAAAGAAACTTAACTGCTTTTTCATTGATTGATCGCTAAGAAAGTTGTCTATCGCAACGATTTCTTGTTGTGAACGGAATGCGAACTATTGGCGAAATATCTTGGAAGACGAGACATCATAATTCCCACTCTCCCCGCTCTTCCTCCAGGAAGTCTGCTGATTCCCGAGATCCAGGAAATGAGCAGGAAACAGTTGGCCGTCTCGCAAGCCCAGGGCACGTTCACTACGTGATTGCCTCGGATTCGCATAATTACAGGCTTAATTACTATCAGTGTGCACGGACTTGCTAATCAACTTTATACATGATTTATCAAAGCCTAGTTTATTTACCGACACAAGAGCGAAATTAATTGTTGAAATATTATTGTATGTGTCACGTAGTTAAGTGTTCGAAATACAACGACTTTGAAATGAGTAGACAACGTCCAGTAGTTCGAGATACGTTGGAACATGTTTCGAGTACATAATTGACGAAAACTTATGGATGATAAAAATATCTGATTTCATTACAAACTTATTAAGTACGTTACGTATGTTTTAATATATTGAATATTGGTATTCAGAGTTGAACAACACTATGTTGATGGAAACACATTACTCTTTTGTAATTGATCTGGTTTGAGGATTGACTAATTTCGTATTTTAAGTATCCAGTAGAGAGTGAATTCTTTTAGCTAAGTGAGTAATCAGGTTTAATGGGTCATCGCCCAGAAGTTTTGGAACATTTTATATTGTTCTATCTTGTTGCTTAGCGAGTCTTATCGCATGTTTAAAGGCGTCTCCTGTCATTAAAACATGCCAATGGGCTGAACGCACATGAATTGAGTTCCAGCTCACATAGCTGTCCTACAACTCGACGACAAATGGCAGAGAATCGTCTTTCGGGCAAGTGGACGATCAGTAGGGCAATAATAGGGCAGAACATGAACTACAAGAAGTGTCAGATGATCTCTTCCCGAAGAACATTAACAGGGCGGGAACATGCAGGAAGAGGTCTTCCGGGTTAGTGGATCAAAAGGAAGGGCAATAACAGGGCGGGACAGGCACAAGTGTCAGAGGGTCGTGTTCCGGGTTAGTGGATCACAAGGAAGCGCAATAACAGGGCGGGACAGGCACAAGTGTCAGAGGGTCGTGTTCCGGGTTAGTGGATCACAAGGAAGGGCAATAACAGGGAGGAACAGGCACAAGTGTCAGAGGGTCGTGTTCCGGGTTAGTGGATCACAAGGAAGGGCAATAACAGGGCGGGTCAGGCACAAGTGTCAGAGGGTCGTGTTCCGGGTTAGTGGATCACAAGGAAGGGCAATAACAGGGAGGAACAGGCACAAGTGTCAGAGGGTCGTGTTCCGGGTTAGTGGATCACAAGGAAGGGCAATAACAGGGAGGAACAGGCACAAGTGTCAGAGGGTCATGTTCCAGGTTAGTAGATCACAAGGAAGGGCAATAACAGGGAGGAACAGGCACAAGTGTCAGAGGGTCGTGTTCCGGGTTAGTGGATCACAAGGAAGCGCAATAACAGGGCGGGACAGGCACAAGTGTCAGAGGGTCGTGTTCCGGGTTAGTGGATCACAAGGAAGGGCAATAACAGGGCGGGACAGGCACAAGTGTCAGAGAGTCGTGTTCCGGGTTAGTGGATCACAAGGAAGCGCAATAACAGGGCGGGACAGGCACAAGTGTCAGAGGGTCGTGTTCCGGGTTAGTGGATCACAAGGAAGCGCAATAACAGGGCGGGACAGCACAAGTGTCAGAGGGTCGTGTTCCGGGTTAGTGGATCACAAGGAAGCGCAAGACAACAACTAGACGAACTGTCAGATGTTCTACTTACCGGGCAACACGAGCAGCCAGAAGAGCATTAGCAGGGCGGGAACGAGGAGGCCTGCTCTCGGCAGTAGGGCGCGGTACATGATGGTATTGCGTGGGTGGTGACGGTTAGCTGCTTCTGCACGCGGCCGCCTCCACTGCCCGCCTTGACGGTGTCGTGTTGATGTGCCCGCCGGAGTCGGCCCTCATTGCCACTGTCGATCGTCGCCGTCGTCGTCGCCGTCGTTGGAAGACTGCGGGATGCGAGCTGCGGGCAACCCGTTACATAGTCCACATTGTCACGCCCACTCTGATACACGCCGTCAAGGAGGCTGCTTCAGTGGAAGTGCATAGTTACAGGAGTCAACCAAATTATAACCAATTAGATGTCAGTTTTAAATATATTGTTTTATAGTTTTGTTTATAACTTCTTCGCGCTTCACTGAATTAGTAAATAATTTAATTTGTCTGCAATGTTTAAGTGGTTCGTTATTGTTAAGTGTGGGGTGATCTGGTGCCCGTCGCACCCACCCCGAGAGCGCTCTGCTCACATGTGTGCCACCCGCTAGGTTGAGGTGTCGCCGACATGACGAGGTGTCGCACTATCCAAGCACTCGTATCTCACTGCACGTCTCTATCTATACACACTCTTTACCGTCTTTCACTCGTCGCTATTCTGATAATCGTCGGCCCCGTTGTTGCAATGTTCCACGAGTCGTGCCTCTTTGGATCCGGTATGCGACGTCAGATGAACTGACGGTGATCTCGAGCGGAGGCTGCGCGGAACGTCGTGGACCGAGCCGGGCTGCCAGTTAATAATGCACAAACGCGCAACAGCAACGCAAACCAGGGCGTCCAATAGGAGGGCGTGTTTCATCTCGTCTAGGCGACGATCCAACCCTCAGTCTCATGTATCGACCTCGCAAGGAGCAGCAGAATCCCGTCCTCGATTGCTCTTCACTCGAAAAAGTTAACGCGCCCAACCGTTGAATAAATACAAATTGCTAAAATGCTGACTCTAGCTAGAGTAAAAGCTTACATCGAGTAGCACTCAAAGGAGACTCTTACCGTCACATAAACACGTGTGTGATGGTGTTTATGATACAAAGTAGAGAGAGCGTCAACTTTCGGCGCTTCCTTTTTCTCGCCGCGAACGTGCTGAGAGAGGAAGGAAGGAAGGGAATGTAAGAAATGTCTGGGTTGCGAGAAACTCTAGACTGTCGTTATATGGGAAGTTGAACAGAGACCGGGTAATGTAGGGAACGATAGCAAGCAGGAAGCATGGACTAGATTTCCATGAAAAGATCGAGCCACCCCTTCTCGCCTGAAAAGTAGAGCACTTGTGAAATGGGGTGGGGGACTAAGTGGGATATTGACGAGGAAGCTGATGACTCAGTCTCGCCCAGGGCTCTGGATGAGGAGCAGGAGACGGATGAGAGGGTCACGGGGCTGCCGGACATCAGCCTGGAGACTTTATGAGGGACGACTAAAGAAAGATATACTTCTACTCCCTTGTGAGCCACTTAAACCAGTCACTCCTCTAAGAGCTCACTTATCTAAGCTATGACGGAGGCAACTTCAAGACAAACAGATCCATCAACAATACAAACAAGCTTGTCGTTGTCGGCCGTAATGTTGCAGACCTCGAGAGAAGCTCATTGACTACAAGAAGCAGGAGAGAGCTACGTGTATGTACTCGTGCACCTCGGTACTTAGTGGAGATATTTTATTGTTTAGATATGAATTAGGGAAGTGTTTAATCAGGGTTTAAGCGCAGAAGCAATGCTGGGACTAGTTGGCTTAGGGGTTGATTTAGGGATCTTGCAAGACTAAAATCTGAACTACAAGAAAAGAGTACGGATTGGAAGATTTCAGTTGCATCAATTCAACATCAATCAAATCTTTCATTTTCTAAATACTCAACATTTTACATTTTATGATATCAATTTAATATCTCAATTTAATGTTTTTGTTTAGATCCACCTCTTGTCTATTGTCAAATCTTCAGTCTTGCGCACGAAATTAAGAATTTGTTTATAATATGTAACCTCATTTTTAATACTGGCAATTTGCTTCAATTATTATTTTATAATATTTTCATATTATTATTATTTTACATTATAATAATACATTGCAGTACCTTTTATTATTATTATTAACAATCTTTTTTTCTCAAAAAACTTTCGACTTGGGGGCAACACTATGAGCGACTGGATGATGCGTTTGAATGAAATACAGAATCTTGCACAATGAATGAATGATAATAATAAGTAATAAATCACAATCATAAGAAGAATAATAAATTGCGTCGCAGTCGATCTAGTTGCTGGTTCATATCGGCGATAAGTCGGTATCAGCTGACAAGCGAAGACAAGATAGTTAGCTAAACATCTATAAGAGAAGTAGAAAGCCTAAGGAGAATTATGTAAAAGCTTTACAATTTGAGTGGTATAAGATAACTCTAGATAGTTTGTGATACTGATAGAACTTTTTACCGCCAATCTTTCAATGAATTATACAAACGTTCTCACTCGTCAGAAACAAGTATGATTGCTCAGCGCGCTGTACAGTTTTTATTTGCCTTTCTTTTGTTTAAACCACGATTTAATATTGCAACTGATATATAATATATATAAGTCTATCATCAGTTAATAAACCCTGGACTAGGTTGAGATAACAAGATGAAATCTGTTACATTGTTATTAAAATCTAGCCCGTAGATTTTACTAATGAACAATAATAAAGTATTTAGTATGATTTATAATTATAATATTATATAAGTGTACATTTTTAATCAAGGTCCATTTCCACATCGAAATACCTAGGTTTGCGCATTAAATTTTTAAAATGTCAACAATTTATATTTATAATAATATTATCTTCTAAGTGAGTAACAATGACAAACATTATTGATCAAACCGGCGACCTGTTCTTGTGTTTGATTACATGAATTATACAGACGACTGTTAGTGGTACAGTCGGCACCAAAAACTCACCAGCACCATCAGTGTTCAAAGTTTAAAAGGTTATGTAGCTATAGATTGTCACAGAGTAATTATATAGGTAAAGTGGAGACAGGGTTTTATAATATTATAATTCATTGGTTGAATTGTTAGGTTTTATTGATAACTGAAATAGGTACCAACAAAGACCCCTCTCTGCATGCAATGAATTTAATCCAATCAAACAGTAATTATTATTAATAATTAGTCCTAGAACTTGTGACGACTGTCAATCACTAATAACTGTTAGTACACAACGCATGGTCACTCATAAGTGTTAACTCTTATAAAACAATAGCTAGGTAGACTGTGTGAAGTGTCAAGCTACTAGTTCTATAGTTCATATTATATAATAACCTACTATACAACCACTATATTGATTAATAATATGATAATATATGTGTGTTTGTCTTCTTTAATGAATGCGAGCTTCTTATTGAGATCTGTATGGAAGCAAAGTTTGGTCACTGCCAGTGAGACGTTTTCGAGTTTCCATCAATCTGCAGGAAGGCCCAAAGGAAATCAAGAAAAATCTTCTCCGCTCTTCGACTCATCTTTCGCATTATACCGAATCGTTTGATTGCTTGTCTTACATGACATGACAGTACTCATGACACAGTACTCATGCGCATGACAGTACTCGATGGTAGTTAGAGGAGGTAAGAGATTCTCGATGTGAGCGACGTCGACGACTGTTTGAGAGAAATACGGAGCTAAAACACTCCTACCAATACTTGCAAGTATGTCCTGAAATCTACAAATGCAATTAATTACCAATCACTGGCTCTCAACAGTCGCCAAAGTCACGTGACACCAAGTGATGACGTCACTGAACGAGGGAAGCTACATCATGAGTAACAATATCTCGAATGAAAAGCTAATACTTTACAAAACACTGCTCACCGTAAAGAATGGCAACAATGGACAGGTCGTACTATGATATGTCAAAATGTATTGTTTTTTTTAATAATAATATAATAATAAGCTAATGATATGACCGAACGCATTTGTGGTAAATAACCAAATAATTACTTAATTAATGGAGTAAAGCCGAGTTAGAAATGTTTATTAGTACGAAACAACAGAGTTACAACTGATTTAGCTAAGAGACGAAGGTAGAACGACCTGATATTGTTTGAGTAAGAAGTTTCCTTTGGAACGCAACCCCAGCAATATCCGGAGTGGCTCGAGTAGTGAGAAGCTCAAGTGCATCACCAACAAATCGGGGACTTGAGTCAGCCAGATACTTTTCGAAAACAAGATAGTTTACAAATCTACGAAAAGAATGATCATGCATCCGTTTGCTCAATTTACAATGAATTCTAGCCCCTTGATAAATGTCACTCACACAGGCAACACTCCGTGGAATATGTGTGTTTTGAATCATATTATCTGAGTAATAATTAAATCTGTGTACCCGTACGTCCAAAAATATTATTCGGTTTAACGATCTTCAGCTTCCTTGCACTAATTATTAACAAAATTCCGAACAAACATTTTGTTCCATATTTCAACATCATTGGTAAAAAGTGAAACATTATTTATATCTTTGAAGGTAACCAAGTTTGCAAACACTTGACTGTTATCAAACAAACGTATAATTTTTAGTTAGTTTTAACTGCAACTGTCTAATGTTCTACTATATTATGCTGTTTGGAAGTGTTAATCGTGAATGCAATGCACCACCCAGCTTACGAGGGGTTGTTTTTAGGTAGGCACGATCAAAATGTAAAAGTCCGTAGCGGAGGAAGATCTCGTTCGACGATTGCTTCTTCGGGGCTCAACGCACAAAACTAAGCCCCTCAGTTTACGTAAGTGTCATTTGCTAGATAATTATTTAAAATGTTAGATTAATAGACTAATATCTGCAGCTAGACTGTCTGTAATTTCGTGTTGAAAAAGTGAACAACATTATTCAATTATTCTAGATAACAGGTCACTACAACGTAACTACAACTTGATGTTTGTGACAGTTTAACTTCAATTACTGTGAACGTTTGATGGCATCATTGAATCGTCATCAATAAAAAACGTACCTTTTAAAAAAGTCATCAAAAATGATGACTAGAATATCTTAAGCTTCACAAAAAGATATTAATAATTAAGAGTATTTCGATCGATCGCTGTAATTCGTTCTGCTCAGCAGAATCATCAGCTGTCACAACCAGCGTCTGTCAACTTGCGCAATCAACATCTGCGCAGCAATGAGGACTGAAAACAATCCACCAATCATGGCATTATCTTCCTCCTGAACCGGCAGAAAAAGTCAACACTTCCACGAGAACCAAACAGATACTGAGCGGCTACGACTGCTAAATTTAACCAATAGGCCTAAGAAACCATTACATCAAAACTTTCTGAGATTATCGCGATTAATCATTCCTATTTCATCATTGGTGTTCTTTTCAGATCTTCATTGTCACAGAGAGTGTTTTGCAAACTACCTACTTATCGATTCGTTTTACTTACCTCTAGTTTTGAAAGATGTACAATATTAAAGACCTAGTACTTGTAAGTGAGCTCCCTGTGTATATGACGTCACTAGTCGCGACTGCATCACGTGCTTGCTACTGATTTGGTGTGATGCCTCTTGAGTGCTGAGCGCTGTCAGACGCTATACACTTTCTTATTAATTACTAATTAAAAGAACGAGTAATTAGTAAAGATGATAACAAATCGTGTCGAATAATAGAGCAATAATTACGAAACGATAATGTGCGGCGCGGAGAAAAGCACTGCGACGGTGGCTATCACAGTGAATAACGTGAAGATTATGAGGCACAGTCTGTCTACCACCATAGCGGCAAACTTCCAGTCATTCGTCACTTCCGCCGCTTCATCCTCTTTTCTTAATTTGTCTGTGATTACGCGCAATTCTTTGAGGATGAGCGCTAGTTCTCTGTGAGGTCCAAGACACGTGGAACTGCCCCCACTAGCATGTAGGAGAGTCCCACCCCCACCACCCCCACCACCCCCGCCGTCGTCGTGATGCGTGTGGGCGCCGCGGAGGTAACTGGCGGCGGCGGCGACGGCTGACGACGCTTGCAAGGTGCCGCCGTGATGTCGGAAGTCGTCGTCGATGTCGAGCACGTTGGCGAGGAGGCTCTTCGACGAGCGCTCCTTCAGTTCAAGGTCACGTAGCTGGATGTTCTTCCGGGAGAGATCGGGCTCCGGGACCGGTCGACTCATGCGCAGAAGACACGGCAGCCAACTTAGGAATATCGTCTTGATCTGTGGCAGACGAACGAGAAAACAACAAGATAAGGACAGTGTAATAATCAGACAAAGCAAGTCTCGAAACTGTCTTCATTTCCAAGCGAACTTTCACGATGTCATTCAAGTTTCATTTATTAGTAATGTTACATAGCAAATAAGCTCCAACAATATAAGTAGTTTCTTAAATGAACTCGTTCGTCGAGCGAGCTTTTAGCTTGTTAGCTTATTGTTCCAGATAAGACGAACGAGAGCAAGATTTTGGCAGTCAAGTAAAGAGGAGTGAATCAATACCATGTCTTCAGAAGACGACCATATGGGCGGGGCGTGGCCCGTGAGACGATACGACTCATACACTTAGAAAGTACTTTTACACGTTTTAGGGGATGTTTGCATGACAAATGACAAGACAAGTTACTTTATTAATAATTCCCAAATCATCAGTTCTACGCTACCGAATTTTTATTCTACTCAATTCTACTAAATACATATTTCCAAACTAATTTAATGACTGGTTACTTCTTAACAGATACATAAACAGCTCTGATGAGTCTGAAACTTGTGACAGATTCACTGCATGAATGCAACTTACGAATGGCGTCATCTCGTGTGTTTCCGCATTTCGATGATGATAATTTAATATCAGGATCGTGGATACCACTGACGAAGCCACCATGAACATGATGCAGTTGAAGTAGGTACCTGCAAGCAGAGAGCTCAGCTTCACACATTGCCTTAGAGGGAGAAGCCACTCATTGATGCAAGGACTCGAGACAGAAATCAAGCTTCTTTCTTTAGACTTATTCTTAATCTCACATGCGCTTTCAACACACTACTTAGATTTGGTTTCATACATAGTTGGTTTTGATTAATGACGTGCAAGTTATTTATTAACTACGATATCGGTTTTGTACCGGAAGAATAGAAGAGGCGGTTCATTCAATTGTGACGGACTGTGATTTTATTCAGATGCATGCATGCAGATTAATTCACATTCGTTTCTTGTAATGCAAATTAGCAGGTGAAACTGTTCAATAGAATTGATTTTGTAATATGTTATCAAAGTGAACAAATGAACCATCTTCATGAAACTTCTCATTGTACTTGTACGAAAGCAAAGCTGTTTTTCGAAGAGTATTGAAAAGGTGTGCACCGCAAAGGCATGTAATTAGCTTGTTTCTGTAATCTGAGATTTTGGTAGTGAGTAATTGCTGAACATGTAACAACAACAACATCAACACCAAAAGTTAACAATAATTCTACACCTCAATGTATGTCTTTGAGACAATCTTAAACTCATTTCTTAGGGAAACTGAGTATAGATAGAAAGCATTGTTTGTAGAAGCTCTGTGATGTAACTTGAAAGCCAAGAATACAATGAGTACCTACAGCTTTAACATTTATTTAAGACCTAATTTGCTCATCTAAGAGTCTACGTATGTAGTTTATTTATTTCTCTTTATTTACCTTTCTTCTTTACCTGAAGCTCTTCATAACATATTGAGCTGCCAGCGATGGATGCGATTTATTCTATGTCATGCCACGTTAATAATAAGTTTAATAGTGATTTCTTAGTTACTGTAATACAAAACTATGTCTAGTTTATTTATTTTATTTGTAAGATTCGATTGTTACTTGGAGGCAGAGGGGTCGCCATTGAGTGATTTGTTTGGTAGACATGCGGTTTACAGCGTTAGATCTGGGTGATTTAGTTATAGTCTTTCAGGTGAAGCGGGGCGAAGATAGGAGCGAGAGAGAAGGAGACATTTGATTGGAAAACGAATAAAAGAGAGCTGAAACCAAAGTAGAACAATATACACGTCCATCTCATCAGGTATCTGTAAAGCAATAGTTTATCAAACACAGATTAGTTAGTATTCATGTTCAGCCAGTAAGATTAGTTAGGTTTCTTTTTAATGGTTTCCAGACGATCTCGGTAGAGCAGGTTAGCACTTTCAGTTAGACATTGTTATTAACACATCCGTGAAATATTTAGAAACAGTTTGATTAGAACATAAAACAAGTGATTGGTGAAGTGGGTCAGATGTAGAGAGCATGCGAAGAGAATAATTACAATACAGTACAATTCAATACAATATAATTCATACAATACAATGCAATACAAAGTCCATTCGGAAACAATGAACTTAGCATTCTGCGCTTAGTTAAATAAAATACCACACAGACACAACGACTAAGAAGAAAGCATTGTGGTAAACAATCGGATTTCATTTCAAGAAAGTCCAATGCTACAAACTTTTGCTATTCAAATTCCATTGTGAAGTTGCTTGAGTTTGCTTAGCAAGCGTGATCAAATTGTCATTCCGTTTGAACAAGTTCCGCTCAAAGTCTAATGATATGTCTTCACCACAATGTCCGAACCAAACCAAGCAGGGAGGAAAAGTACAACACTAGGAAGAGTGAGAAAACAAACAATGTCGACATTTCGTCTCATTCCAAGAAGAAGGGGCTGACCTAGTAAAGGAATAGCTTCTGAAGTCTGTGGTAAAGCGTCAGCAATCATGAGAGAAAAGACAGACAGAGAGAGTAGGATTGTGACTCCTGCAACGAAAAAAGGCTTTTGAAAATCTTGGATTTGTTTTTCTATGTGTTCCCGTAATGTCTCCAACATATGACAAATCAAATTCACCCCTTAAAGTGCTCAAAATACGAATACAGTAAATGATTAATTACAGCGTAAGTGTAGATGTTTGCGTTTGTAAGCGTGTATGCAAAACACAGATATTTATCACTTCACATCTCCTGTTAGACAACTATTTATTGACCAACTGCATTCACTGCTCTTGGTCTAGAGGCAAGCCAAGCGATCGCGTGATCTCAGTGAGTGCGACAAGGAGAGAGCGTCGAGACGAAGAGCTGTGAGTAGCAGGTGGGTCACTATGGCACTGGGGGACAACACCAACGAGTGCACAGGGAGGGCAACAAGCACAGCCAATGACTAATCAATGAATGGGCGCCTTCAAGCCCTGGGCTAGGTTAATACCTAACACTGGCATTGCATCTGACACCTGAGGCAACGTCTCGGCAACCAGATTATGGAACACCGTTAAGGAAAGGAGAATGGTTACTCCTAGAACACACAAAACATCGATTAGCCTAGTTTTCACCCTCAGCAATCGCAGCAACATCCGTCGATCCATGTTGCCAACATCCAACTAAGTGATATTTCAAACTAGAGACATCCACAGCAAGACACTACTGTGTGCACTCAATGAATTTGTAAATAAATTTTAATTACACAAATGAAAATTGGTAACTACAGTTGTCGCTGGTGCAATACTCAAGAGATTTTACATTGGGGTTTGATGTGATTGGTCATGCACTTGATACTGCAGGTAATGTTTGTGGTGCGAATACGTGTGATCATGCGACTAGAGCGCTCTGGTGGCGGTCAGAGGCGACGTCAAGCGAACACCAACTGAGAGGCTCTGGAAAATAGAGATCCAATCAGTCAAGTTTGACATGAGCTATTAGAACGAGAACGAAAGTTTGTTAATACTTCAGAATAATTTGGTGCAAGTTGTCCGAGAAAGTCTGGAGCCTAAAACAGATGAAAGTGGTTAATATGTTCGTGAGTCTGCGTAATGAGAATAAAAAGGAAGCCAAACGTAAAGGTAGAGCAGGAGGAGAGGAAGTGAGATGGAGTTAGTGCATTATGCAGTTTACAGATTTACTAGAATTAAGGCTGACAACAACGCACATAATGGAGGACGTTTTTCTGGGCCATGACGAAACAAAGTAAAAACTAACAGTCAAGAAGGAGACTTACTAGAGGATAGGATCTTTGGGCAATGAATCTCAAATTACTTCATTCGACCGGAGAAGACCGTTTTGAAACACCCAATTCGTTTTCGATTGATTGACTGAGATTCATCACGCAAATCACTGTACTGGTTGTAGCCACCGAACAGAGGAGTAATGCACGCACAGAAATAAAAGTCTACTTTTACACCAAAGTTAAGCTGAGACAAAGGAAGTAACACAAAGCTTCAATGGTGAAGGAGTACAAATGGCGAGAAATTAAGTGTGAATGAAGAAATGATAATGCTCCTCGAAAGATTCGTTGGAACTTGAAATCGACCACTGGCTTAATGAGTCAACTGTCTGTAAAGGAAAGCGAACAAGCCTCTAAGTTACACTCCAAGGGTGGGGATGGTTCAAATGGTGGTTTTATTTTTTATTTTATTGTCACTTTTTTATGAATGCCTACATGTTGAATGACCTAATCGACCTTCATAGTTTAGAAGTTTCGTATTTAATGAGAATATTATGTTTAATTGCGATCGCTGTCCCTCTGCTGTCCAAGTAGCAAACCGTCGCAACTTCTAGTGGCATTCAGGAGACTGTAATATCATATTGTCGTTACCTATGAGAGGCCTTTCAGATGTCGGAGGCATAGTCTCTGCCACCATGTTTAGGAAAAACGTTAATGATAGCAGAACGGTGACATCTGTTGGTGAAACAAAACTACTCAGAAACACGGACACCTTTTTCCACACACGATTAGAATCTAACATTTGACTCCGCGTCGATTACCTCATTACAGATTATTCCTGACTGACAACAATTCATTGATTATGCTGCAAAAAACATACGGGATGCTTCATAACAATGTGTTATAATTGTTAAACATACCCCTCAAGGGTAACCAAGGCAGGTGAGGGTACGTCTACAAGAAACATAATTCCATCGAATGCAGGAGCTACGTGAATGTGGTCTTGCCTTCGTAAGGTGGGTAGAACCAAGAGGTCGGGAGGTAGAAACATGCCTCAAACAGGGGTGGCATGCACTACAAGTACTTTGCTACGTTACCAACATAATTGCTAAGTTATGTTTTGGTTTAGGTCCAAACAAAGTTTGAAGAAGCGTAGGAAAAATGAAAACAATAATAATTATGACTATTTGATGCGTGTTGTTGGTCCTCGTTTTTATGAACAACGGAACTGTTTGTGGCATTTTCATCTCGCATTCCTGAAATGTGTCTATTCTACTTTCCAACAGTGAAACTGATATCGTCATTCACCTAAATAAACAAACTAAAAAATTCTCTGACTTTTATACGAAGGTGTAAAAGGGAACCTCCTGAAAAGCAGTTTGAAAGTTAAAATAAAAATGGCGCACGTCTAGAAACAAAAGGTTTTCTTTCTCTCACTCAGCCACACACACACGGAGAACAGAGCAAGAAAAGAAAAGCAACGAAACAAATCCCAAGTAAAGAACACCACATAGTAGAAGACAGCTTGTTGTAGTGATGACATCCAACATCTATGGGCAAGTGAAGAGGAAGAAGGTGAGGAAAGACAATAGAGAGAGAAGGGAATAGATTGTGTGTTGAGTTCTACGGCTTTCGGTAGCGCACTCGGAAAACATCCGTGTTCTATTACTGCCCATGGGGAACCCCCTCTGTCTCGCAAGCTCGAACTAACATGGCGGTCGGTCGAAGCACGAGTTACCTAATAAAGGGACAGCATCGGAGGTAGCTGGCATCGTCTCAGCAACCATGTTTAGGAAAACAGTCAAAGAGAGGAGGATTGTTACACCTGGAAGGAAAAATAAACGTCACATTAAGGGACAGGCACAGAAACGAAGACGCACACTCTGCGTTCGTTCGGTCATTATTGGTGGTGTTTTAACCCAGGCAACTAGAACTGATTATTACTGTTTTAGAAAACACTGGTAAAGTTCACACTCTTGCTCTCAAGCGGAGTGAAGAAGTCAAATCAGTGGACGATTTGTGTAACATCGCGTTGTTATTTTTAAGCAAAGCGAAGAGGAACTCCGTAGAAACATCTGCAACAATTCCAGTGAGTTAGAGCGTGGGTGATTCCCAGACTTATGCAATTGATTTATAGATATTGTTTATCGGGATGTTATTCATGGGTGTTTTTAGACTTTATTTAGGCAATGTATTGACTGGAAAATATTTGTGTCTTACCACTGCTGATTTTATACGATTTCAGATAGAACTGAGTACCAAAAATTCTTCTTGACGCCTTTAATTAACACTGTAAATGCTTATCGTATTTTTATAGTTCACAGATTTATTTTTAGTGTAGTGATTTATTTTTTTAAGATTATTATTGGAATGCCATTTTTTACCATCGAGATGAGTCTTGTCTCCTTTCTAGACATATAAGAACAGTTTTACACAAGGAAAGGTGAAGTGTGGATTAGCTCATCTTGTGGAACCTGTTCTGCTGAAAAGAATAACATAATGTGAATATCATCCAACCGAGATTATAAGAATAACTACTACCGAACCTATAAAATAACGACATCATTTTCACTCATAAACAGTATGTAAAAGTAGTTAATAAGTAGAGGAAGGCATCAAGTTGTTCAACCAACAGTGTAACACGCGTGGCAACTGCCTACAATACAACGACAACCAGGGATCGAGTCATGCAGCAAGCCAAGAAGGGGCAAATCAATGGGGTAAACCAAACAAAAGCAAAGGAATCGATGATAGTAATAGTAATAATAATAATAATTAATTAAATTAATAAGTGCCGTCCTATGTCCAGGCATTGCAAGTCAACAAAAACCATAGCTGCACTATAGTTTATATCAGTGCGCATGAGCAGGAACTTCCGTTACGTCATCACTGAAAACCTACTCCAGGACATTTAATATGTACAATTTTACAATAACTATTGTTATATCCTTGTCATTTGCTTTAATTTACATAATACTAATTTCAAATTGCAGTGGATTTCCTATAATCATTACGGATATGCCTTTAATCTATTGAAAACTATACTATAGTACATTATGTGTTACATTGTTATTTTCATTCTGCAACAAATATTTGATGATATTTTAAAATGGATTTATGATTGTGAATATTCAACTCTCTCTAATGATTCCACTGCACTGTCACTTTTAGTTGAGACGAAAGGAAGTTCCTGAGAGAACAGTCTTTACTGTACCTAATGTAAGTTTCTCCCCACACTCATGGGGTAGTGTGAACCCCAGAAGTGTCATTGATGATATCATTACACAAGGAACGATCAAATTCACTGTGTAAAACAGCGTGCGCCGTCGAATATGTACGACGAAAGTAATATCAACGTAGGGCTCAGGACAGCAAACATATTCTCTAACGTTCTTTCCCCCTGGCATGCCTGAAATGTATCACAAAACAAGGGAATGGGGGGGCATAGAATATACAAAACCTTGATAAATCATAATATGTAAGAACAAAAGGAAGCCAACCTCTGAAAAGAGAATTAAAATAGAAATAGTTAAAAACGTAATAAGCTGTCGATATTTTTATCATCATGTCAAACGTATGCATCATGTCAATTAGTAACTGTCTGTTGTATGTAGTAACTAGATAATTGTTTAGTGTCGTCGTTGTTTTAGTCCGTAACGATTATGTGTTTCTGTCAATTACAGTTTCAGTTATAGTCTCTGTTAGTCTATTTCGTGTTGTTGTGTACAAATGTAATAGTAGTGTGTTGCATTATGCTCGTGTCAACAGTCATTCATGAGGGTCGAACAATAATATTTATCGTCAATTACTTAACAGCTTATAGATACAGTAAGTGAAGGTTTAGTATGATTGTTTGTCTGAGTTCAAATGCCAGTTGTAGGATCGAAAGTTCTTACCTCAGAAGTACTCCTTAATAGTTCCAACCGAACTTTCCCTTGACATCATTTCCAGAAATCTAACTTTATGTAAAGAGACCGTTTTCAATAGTCTTCACACATTCTTGACTTAATCAAAGTTTAATATGTACCCCCCCCCCCCCCCCCCTACCTAATAGGTAAGGAAGAGTACGAAACATTATGCAATTAAAATCTATTAATATTTGAAGTCTACTGACGACATAATTCGGGAAAGCGTGAGCTATTGATAAGCATGATCTTAGTGTCTTCATTAATTTCAAAGAATAAAATAATTTTAAAGAGGAGTAGCAATTTGTCAAGTACAATGTGTAACGTCAGTGAAGTAGACTGTGTGTTGTTCAGTTGCTGTAAAGTAGAAGTAGATGAAGATATGATGAAAAGAAGTAGAGTAAAAGAAGAAGTAGAAGAATAAAAAGAAGAAGAAGAAATAGAAGGATAAAATACGTAACAGAATAATTAGTGAATACCTGAGCGAGAAATATTACCTAAAGATAGTTTTTCGCCCGAGTCCGGAGGCAGAGTAAAGCCAAGAACAGCCATGGAGGCGATGAGAACGCATGGCACAATTAGGTTGAAAAAGTAGTAGAGGGTCCGTCGCCGTATGTTAATGTAAAAAGTTATGTCTATATAAGGTTCGGGGCAGCAATTGTAGAAAATTTCGTTCCTTTTCCCGGGTACACCTGGAATGAAGAAATAAAGAAAGAGAGGACAGGACAAAAGATGGAATCTAACAAGGATGAAAAGCAAATGCCTCACAGAAACTAAAATAAAACAAAATGTTAATTTATCGTATAACTTCATATATTAGCCATTCCAATTCCAATCAGAGTTTGATTTAAGATGTGCATTTTTATTCTGCTTCTTAGTTAGTTGCGTTGGTTTAACGAGATGAGTAGAGTTATTATCCATATTTTGTTTAGATATTTATTATTATTATTTTTGCCCTGGATTTTGATTATTATTTAAATGTGTGGTTTTAAGGAAGTAATTGAGAGATGTTGTTGAGCTGTTATTAATGCTAATTAGAGAAACAACAGAGAAGGAGCTAAGAAGGGTGTTTATGTTTATATCCTGGATAGAGTGAAGGTTGTGTGGGCTGGAGAGAAAAGCGGGAATTTCAATTTTCTTATCCAGGAGTTGGAAAAGCTCGCGCGACGCGACCGTGGCGAGCTCTGGGACTGAATCGCGAACCTCTGAGAGCACGTGTATTGATTTAGTTCCGTAGAATTGCCATCCACGGCCTCTGTCGCCTCCCAAACTAAGCCGCCCGCGCACGCGCTTCACACGATATGCCATTAGATTCTGCCTGCCGTCAAATGAACCTACCCCGTGGTAGGCAGAGTGCCGCGATATCATGATTGAACATTTTGACCGGGCGATCTACTCATTGAAAACGGCTAGTCTCATCCTCGGTTTTAAGAAGAGTATAACGTAATATTCCTCAGGTGTTGATTAAGAATCAGATTGAGCAAGATATGTAGTCATAAAATAAACACACATTATAACGTACAGTATCATACACTAGAACAATATTAACTTTTAGCAATGCCTTGAAGAATATCTTGTTTCGAAAACATATGTTTTAGAGTTTGTAACGGAGACAATGATGACGTATGCATATTCACCTGCATCTTTGCTGAATTCGAGATGAGAAAACATCAAAGAGCGCAGTGTCTTATATATATAAAGCTCGGTTAAATTCATGTTCATTCTCTAGGGCCGTTCTAGATGAATAAATTTGAATCACAAAGGACAGTGGCATGCAAAATTGAAAAGCAATTTAAAGATTTCGGAATAAAATGAATTTCTTTGCCTGAATTATTACCATAAAATATTTCTTCACGAAGGCAGTGCTAATAGTTATTGTTGATTCAATCAATATTTCAAATACAAAGAGAGCTTAGCTGAAGGCAAAACATTATCTAAATTAGCTCTCGTATATTTAACAATTTCAAATATATTCTCTACAACTTTGATTCTTATGTAAAGATAACTGAGTTTTGTGACTCTGACTTGAATATACAATGATTTCAAATATTTAAATTTATGTTCTTATTGAAACTTTCCACAATTGCAAGGTCTTTTCTCTAAGACGTTTGTCTTCAGAATCAATATTGAAATGACAGAAGACGATCACTCCTTGACAGAGTTACGCTCACTTAATCAGAATTTCTGCTTAATGAACTTCATCAATTAATATTCATTGTGTTCTTAATGAAAATAAGTCTATTTATCGACGAATTCGTTTTCATTTCGACAGCGAGCTTTCAGAAACATTTTGATTGGCGATAGTAACGTCTTTGTTGAAGACTCGAAGAAAAGAGGTTGCAATGGCAGGTATAACAAACACCAATCATAGCGAATCATTTCACTCGTTCTTGTGTTAATTCTACCAGCTTACCTAACAGATCCCATTCACCATTCGTTATGAAGCTACTGACATCTCCTCCCGTGTCGTCTTGGAGTTGTAGGTCCAACTGAAAGGCAATCAGAAGGCCGTTTAGTCCATTGCACTGGCCTCGGCAAACGATACCTGAGACTGAGTATCTTGCATACACAGACTCGACGATATCTCTTAAGACTATGAAGTAAAACTTAATTCTAGTGAGAAATTATTATAATAATTCAAGTGAGAAGAGCGCGGTTCTGAGTGAGCGTCCCGAATAAGTAATAAGAATAAAAGAGTGTAAAATAGCTGTTAGAGCTGTGCAAATCGGATACCTGAAAGCCGTCATAGGTCCAGCTACCGAATTTCATCTCACAGCGTTGGTCGTCAAAGGGGAACCACGTAATGTCTATCTTGCATGTGCTCTTGAAGATGCCCGGTGGAACGTACAAGCAGCTACCGTTATTTCTGACCACAACGTTCGTCGGGTAGGTCCCGTCGAAGCCCTCATCGGCACTTGCGATAAAGAGAGTAGCTTATTACAACATCAACTCGTGCACATGATATTATCTACTCTGTATTATTAGTAAAAGATGACAAAAACACCAAACAGAAGGACAGCAAAAATTGTTTCTTGTATTCATGAAATGCAGTCATGTAAGTTGATATTAGTTATAAAAATGTTGAAAGGAAAAATAATTTTGGAAATTTAAATGTAAAATGTTTGATACTTTAGTTGTATTTATTTATTTTTAGTTGAGTTATTTTATAGACATGCTGGATCGGCCGGCGTCTGGTGGTAGATACATTGGGCAATGGAAGTCAATGTGTCTGCCGCCAGGGCGGGTAGTAGTTACACAGTGAGCCAACAACAACGATATCTGGCAGATCGTACTTAGCACCGGGCAGATTAAATATTTGCTCAGAAACACACAGATTTAGGATTCCCCTTTTGTCTTAGTTATTTAGTTATTTTCTAATTTTTTATATTGGCTCATTTTGTTAATTTAATATGAAGGTATCTTAATTTATCATCTTAATCTCTATGTCTGATTATAACACTATGTTTAGTATAACTATGATGCTGCGATGTTTGATTGATCGATGAGAATTATGAGCGAGTTTATCTGGAAGATGATGCGCTTATATTTAGTAAAACAAAAATATACGTTAAACTTAAATTAAGTTTGAGGAGTTGGTTAATGCGGGTGTCATGTGTAAGAAGCGAGGCTTTAGGAGACAATTATTTAGATTTGTGTTTATCAATCGGTTTGTTACTGTCCCAGGATCCCACGGTGCGGAAAGAAATGCTTGCAGAGAAGCACCGCTTCCCCATTAATTGGTTGAAACTTGACCGCAACCCCTGGAAATATTTACACGGCTCATCTTTAACAGATAGCCAGATTAGTTAATATGTGATATTACAAACAAAAATATAAAAAAAAATAATACCAATGATTATTTAAAGTGTTTTTATTACGCTCGTCGAGGAAGTCTGAAAGCCAGGTGGAAAGCACATGGAAATGCCGCCCGCGCCGCTCGTCGCATCCGTAGTAAACGTTTAACACACAAGATTAGTCCATTGTTTGGTTAGTTTAGAGAAGATTATTTATACGCAGATTTATTAGTTGGTGTGGTTAGTGATACGATTTGCTCACTCCAAATGTTGAACATGAGAAATCTGCCATCACTGTTAGTGTATTGTGTTTCCCAAACTTGGTGGGAGAAAACTAAAGGTGTGGGTGCTAATGACTGGCATATGCAAATACACCGACTACATACCGGGCGGTGAGTTTGTCTAAACGATCAACTACTTTTGTACGTGTGTCCAGATGTCCATTGTTGCTGAGCTCGTTTGTGTAGTGTTTCTACAAGCTACGTGACGTCATGGGTACGATCAGCTCGCACATACCTGTTGTACATGAGAACGTCCGGCTTCCAGATGCGATGAGGCGGAATACGCAAGTCCTTGACTCCGCCAAACTCTGACGAGTTCCATCGGAGGTTCACGTCGTTCCATTCCTGCGGGCGAATAAAACAACAAGGTGAAATTACACCGGCGCGGGTTGATCTCACACTAATTGACCCTGATCGAGATTGATACCAGGAATGTATTATTGATGGCTATTCCAGAAGCAAATTGCTAGATTGTAACTAAAATAAAAGTTGGATTCATTTCTATCAATTTTTTTCATCTATGTCAGTAATTTGATAGCTAATTGACAAGTTTAGGTCTCACAGCTACATGCACTAGTTTGAAAGTTTTAGTGGATCGTGATTTCATGCGCGTTTTGATACATAACTGAATTCTAACTCTAAATGATGCAACCTGAATCCATGCAACTCAAATGGCAATCAGTGGAAGTCGCTATAATTATGCTCTACTGCTAGTTGAGGTAGATCGAAAACAATAAGTGACAATCAAACTTAATTTGTCTTCAGTTATCTATTCTAACACCAATCACTTCATGTTGGTTTAGGCTTTAGATTATTATGCAAGTGATTATTATGTGAATTTCTTTAATATGGTAAGTTTAGATTAGTTTTATCCTGTTTAAACTGTATTTTATTAGCATCGTCAAGAGAAGCGGCAGCTGGATATTGATCCACGCGACCTCTGGTTTAGGTGGGTTGAGAGATGTGATTGTAATACAACCTTCCAATAACGATTAACCGAGGTTTTAAAATTCCATTTATATAACTGACAGTTTATTTAAAAATATGATGAATTGAATATTTACTCCTGCTACTCCGGGACTGAAAGAATGATGACTTGAACGTACATTTGAATTTTTCTATTTCCACTCGAGAAAGAAAAAAAGATTATTTTCCGATTGATTTACTACGGAGAAAATGTAATTCGCAAACAGAATAAAGATAAAGTGCATCTACGCTCTACAATAAAATACAATATCGCCAAGTATCAGAGCCTCGATATCTTATAGAATGGTTCAAACTACATAGAAAGGGGCCAAAATACTGAAGTAGCTTACTCTAAAATACTCAGTACCATGCTACTCAACCGTCCAAAAGAATGGACTTGTTTAAAGAGTTCAGGTCATCAGAAGAAAGCCCTAAGTAATTACTTAATCAACATTTTAGAAAAAGCGGAGTAGAAGTTTTCTTATTGCAGCTTAAATGTCGTCATGCGCTACGTCAACGGGTTTGATGTAAAAGATATCTACTTTACCTACACTCTGATATTGTATATTAGAAGCGAATTCAAACTATTTTATTCTCTTAGGTTTAATAGTATTGTTTTTATCTTGACTTACCAGTTTTAACCATATGTTTGTTATTAGAAGCTGATTCTTCTCATCCTATTTACATGCAATGAGAAGAGAATGTGCTTTTGTTAGTTTAATGTCCGTAACAGAATGCATACGTCACACAACACGGAAAAGGCAGTAAGGAAGGTGCAACATCTGCACTGCCTTCCCTACTGCCGGAACATTGAAGCAAGAAGCAAAATCCCGGAGTGTACACGACCACCGGGACTCTAGGTTTAACTGACCCATCTTCAAAATGTCTGGATTTTGAGTGAAATTGATTTTTTTGATAGCCATCCCGGTGGCTCACCCGATGATGTTAGTTGTAGACTCAGCGCAACGTGACTTCAGTGGAGTTGCCAAGGCAAACAGAAAAGCAATAGAACAAAGCACACAAAATATGAATGATTAATTTTGTGTTTCTCTTCTACAATAGTCGGTTTGTCTAATAAATCATGTTTGAAGACGAGTCGGTGTACTTTGTGGACCAGAACGCAAAGCCTGTACAACTTGGTTTACACAGGAGCTGTTCGAGTTAGTAGCCGAGTGTAAATCAAGAATAATACAAACTATACTGATCTAGTCGCCAAACTTACCACATTTAACCAGGCGTTTGTGATTAGGATTTGATTCTTTTCGTCCTGCAGAGAAAATGCATTATTCAACAAATTGACATGAATGTTGCGGTGATCAGTGCCTTCGATAGTCTAGAATCTTGATAATTTCAAACATGCTTTGTTTTGTTAATGAATAGAAGAGTCTCTGAAACAGTACCACAGGTACACAGAGTGAGCGATCGTTCACGATTCGAATCGGAAATATGAAAACCAGCTCTCGAGTGTGAAAGAAAAGAACGAAGAGAAATGGCTTTCTATCAACTTGTTATTTCATGGCAGAGCATCTTTCTCAGCATTCAGTGCGGTCTGTAGTAGCATTGAGACTTCTTAAGCTTCCTCAAGCAATGTATTGACTCTGTAATCATTGGTCAAAGTTTTCTTACTTACTAAATTGGACTTTGCTTAATGAGACGATAGTCTTGAAAATTAGAACTTCAGACAGAAGAATTAAACGAGCTTTTATGGAATTTGAATTAACTAAAAACCACTAGGGGTTTCTACGAATGATTGAAATCTTGAAAGTTCTTAAATTAATTATTCAGCCAATTATTAACCGAGTTGACTCTTGGAAGGAGGGGGTCGTGTAACTGCACATAACTCTGATTCAGCTGCCGGCTTCACTGAGCATCTCGAGGAGAAAATATTGAATCTCAGATTGGTTTTCTCGGCTGTTGAGATACTGTTCGACTAAATAGTGAATTCACACGTCTGCATTTCTAATCTTGTGTAATATGGAACATAGAACCCTAGGAGCCGATATTTTACTGTTAGCGTAATATTGCATTTCCGTTCAGTCAATATTATATGGCATCTAGATTTCCGAACACGAAAACCCAGTTTGTTACAACAGACGGCTCTGATCACCACTTATAAAAGTAGATTGCCAGAAAATTCAGAAATCAAATGAAATTCGAAAAGATGCCGACTAAGTAGTATTCTTTAGTTGTTCCTATTTTGAAAGAACATAATTAATGTCTACATAAGAAGTTATCTTAGCTGTACGAAGGCAGAAACCCTCAGGCAATTAGTGTTCTTGGATTCATGAATATAATACTTGGTTCGTGGTCTTGCTTTTCCCAAGACAGAAATCCTTGAAAATGAAAAATGACGTAGATTCTGTTGGCTGTAGGAATAAAATCTCTGTTCCTTAACAGGAAAGGCCTGAAGGTCCACTAAAACCGTGGCACAATTATTAAAAGATACTATTCAATCACAGTACACTCGCGTACGTTGAATGAGTGCCAATTGGAATACTTGTCACCTGAAGAGTTTCTGAAGTTCGTGCGACTTGGAGAACTTTTGAAATATGACATTGTTTGGAATGCATTGCCATGTAGCTCACCACATCAATAATTTGCATGAGGGTTAGTCCGAAGCTGAGTTGCAGGGGGTCCGACTCGTTGGCGACCGGCCGTTCTAAGACGTTGTAGTGATCGAGGAGGGTGTGGAGGAGCCGTTTCTCGTGGGGGCCTTGCAGAGACTCTGGAAACAAACACAATGTTTACATCACTTTCATCATCGTGCTTTACAGTCACTATTTACCTGCTCATATAATTATTATTGGTATGACTTCATAAACAAACATTGAAGATAACAGTGGCGCCAGTAAATGTATGACGTGTATTAAATTGCATGTTTTGTTTGACTAGCTTTATTTACATACGCACAATTAAAATGAATTGTACAATTTCTATTATTTAGAACTGCATAATAATACATTACATTTCAAAAGTGCATCTAATGCACTTTTGCACTTTTGTTTGTAAGTAAGTTTGTGTATCATGAAATAGTTTAAGATAGGGCTACGAGTTGAGGTGAGGGCAGTAGGTTGGTGTTACTCTTCTTAATTATCGTTATTTGTCCGATGTTTATACAAATTGTTCTAACTTTAGCCAATCGCTCAGCCACATTATGGACATTATAAAACAAAAGTTAAAACAAATATCCATAAACAGCTGATAAATGACGACATATTGAAGAAGTATCTCTACCCTCGGAACCCTGTTAATTTCCTGTGGTTTTAGAATAATTGTGTTGCAACGAAGCAAATACAAATAAGTTCACTTAGGACCAGTTTTTCAATGCTCTATTAAATTTAAACGGTTGGTTACGACTTGATAGTCATGGCAATAACCAATGGCATTCAATAATTGTTAAACGTAACTACTACAGAGCATTGAAAAACCAGCACGAAGAAATCAATAATCGGCTAAAAACCTGTTGATATTCAAACTGTGTTCGGATCAGTTTCTTTCTAACGTATTGCCGAAAAAAGGGAAAACCTTGCGTGTTGTTTGAAATATACAACATATTTGAAACAATGGAAGTTTGGTCGCTTGCAGGTCTTCTTTGGAAGTGTGGGTTTTTTTATTTTTCTAGTTCGGTGTGTTCATTTATATTTCATGTTAGGGTTTACATTTTTCATCTACTGACTCGGATAAATGAGGAAAGCTTAGGAAGGCCTCAAAGGAGAAGAGTACCACTGGGAATAGCAATAATTCAACCTCCCTGTTCCACAATACGGAATTGTTACTGCCTCACGTTCAGCCCCTTCATCTCATAGGATTAAATAATTTAAATAAAATTGCGTTTGGTATTTTACGTGACAAACTCTATTTAAATAAATAATACTTTAATGCCCCTTTCTTGAAATACATTTCAAGTTTTTGAGTTCGTACATTTTTGGTAATAAGTATGTGTAAATTTTAAACATGTCATTGACATAAGAGTTAATATACACACACACACCTTTAATATCCTACATCAATATAATATGACAACTCTGTTTTCTACCTATGATAAATAATATAGCGGATGGAAAACTGTTTTGTGCCTCCTCAGTTTTATATTGATAAAGTAGGATGATTTGTCTGAAAGCGGTTGAAATGAATCTAGAATATCGGACAATGTCTATTCTTGTGAAAATGTGTACCATCGCAGCATGTTTGTCAGATGTCACTGGCATCATATTACATAAAGTCTAGTTCTCCATGATGAACCGGCTCTCTCAATTAAACTTCTTCCTAGATTCATTACTCTTCAGAAGAGTGAAAAATGAGTATTGAATCCGCCTTGACAAGGATTTATTTACGCCAGTGGCTTGGAGGGTATTCATTTCATTCATCCAATAGCCACGGTGGATGGCGATGTTATGGTAGCGCATTCTGTATCATAATATATATGTAAACGTTTTAGTGTTTAATGATGTGTTTATATTTCTGTGATATAGAAGAAGAAGGGCGGAAGTGTATTTTAATTATTATTATTATTTATTCTTTATTCACAACGGAACCAAGGTTCCACTAGTGCAATATAATACATTGCAATATAATAATAATACACTTCAACGTTTGAGGTTTAAGTCTATTTTCAATTGATAGAGCTTAGATTTTCTGATACTAATGAGAAAATGGACCTGCTCCATTGTACAAAATACAATCATGTATCCTGGTACATGATATTTATATTTAGTTAGTTTGTAATCTTCAGCTGTTTATCTTGAATTCAAATTGCATTTTACTTTTTATTTCTATGCCTTCTCACATCATTCCCCACGAGGGATATTTCTTTATTATTTATTGGATTTAATATTCCTCTTTTTGTACAATATCAAGGATAAAGACATGGGAAAAATGTGATAACTAAGGCGAGCTTTATTGAGCATTATTCTAACAATACATTATAAAGCAGAGTATATTGAGCAAACTTGATTAGCTGTCATGAATGATGCAAGATATGAAGCAAAGAAAACTCTGCACAAGTTCTATTCAGTTTTAATGCTATCCAAAGATTTGATTGAAGCAGACATTCTGCAGGGTTCAGATCTGGGAGGAGGTGAAGTTAGGTAAGTCAATAATAAAGCTGTAAGTGAATTCGCCAGCTAGCAGAACCGGGGCTTGATGTCATAATATGCAAACTCATAACTTACATTCTGATTGACGTCACCAATTTGGTCTAATTGAAACACAATGAAGGCGAGGCGAGGCGAGGCGGGGCGGGGCGCGGCGGGGCGGAGCAAGTCAAGACATAGGTACTGATACCGGCGCGATGATTAAGCTCATTGAAAATGATAATCAAGCTCGGGAAGTTTATAAATAATTGAGTATTCATTCAGATTACAGAGGATCGATTTATAGCGTCGCGTTATGACGTCATTTATTTATTCATGGTTTATCTGGGCGTAGGTCGCGTAGGTAGAGGCGTTGGATTGCGCATGACCAGCTTAATGGTGACCAAATTATGGACAATTCCAATCCCGTATAAAAAGACTTGGCTCCGCTTTTATCTCATTAATTTTGGGATTGACTGACGTCAGTATTTGATCCCATATCGCGGATGTCAGTGAGGCATGACTAAAAGAAACTACCTCGAACATTATTATAAAGCAGGGCATGATATTCTGCGGAATGGAATTCTGTAAATACTTGAAAAACATCGTATTGGAACGCTTCTCGAGACCCCCCCCCCTTCTTGTCCCTGGGGAAAACTCAGCGCAGATAGTATATTATTATTTTTACTGCCGTGTCTCTTGATTTTGGATGATATCCAAAATTCTCTGCGTGTTTGTTTGCTGCTCTATGTTTTATTCCACAAAATCTAGGCGCCTTTTAGTAGATAGTAAGTTATTTGTTGGAGTCGAAAAGAGCTTTTTCAGTTGCACAGATAAGCTCGCTGTTATATGCATTGGTTCTGCGCATGCGCTGTAATTTCATAAACTGTGGCTATGAGAGAAAAAAATACAGGCAACTTTGCCCTTTGGTTGAAATTATATTTTGGCAAAGTTTGCAAAACTGTCATTGAAGTTTTCAATAGAAAATTTGTTTTGTTCAACACGATATTACATTAATATTTTATGTTCGGCCAATTTTTATTACAAAATTAATGTGAAATTACTCCTCTGACCGTAAGAAAATGTATCTTATGAAAAACTTTGTCGCGAAGTGCCGCGCTGCCTCACATTCTACTTCAAGTTCGCTTTGCGTGCCGCGCTGCCTCACATTCTACTTCAAGTCCGCTTTGCGTGCCGCGCTGCCTCACATTCTACTTCAAGTCCGCTTTGCGTGCCGCGCTGCCTCACATTCTACTTCAAGTCCGCTTTGCGTGCCGCGCTGCCTCACATTCTACTTCAAGTCCGCTTTGCGTGCCGCGCTGCCTCACATTCTACTTCAAGTTCGCTTTGCGTGCCGCGCTGCCTCACATTCTACTTCAAGTCCGCTTTGCGTGCCGCGCTGCCTCACATTCTACTTCAAGTCCGCTTTGCGTGCCGCGCTGCCTCACATTCTACTTCAAGTTCGCTTTGCGTGCCGCGCTGCCTCACATTCTACTTCAAGTCCGCTTTGAGTGCCGCGCTGCCTCACATTCTACTTCAAGTCCGCTTTGCGTGCCGCGCTGCCTCACATTCTACTTCAAGTCCGCTTTGAGTGCCGCGCTGCCTCACATTCTACTTCAAGTCCGCTTTGCGTGCCGCGCTGCCTCACATTCTACTTCAAGTCCGCTTTGCGTGCCGCGCTGCCTCACATTCTACTTCAAGTCCGCTTTGCGTGCCGCGCTGCCTCACATTCTACTTCAAGTCCGCTCTGAGTGCCTCGCTGCCTCACATTCTACTACAAGTCCGCTTTGCGTGCCGCGCTGCCTCACATTCTACTTTAAGTCCGCTTTGCGTGCCGCGCTGCCTCACATTCTACTTCAAGTCCGCTCTGAGTGCCGCGCTGCCTCACATTCTACTTCAAGTCCGCTTTGCGTGCCGCGCTGCCTCACATTCTACTTCAAGTCCGCTTTGCGTGCCGCGCTGCCTCACATTCTACTTCAAGTCCGCTTTGCGTGCCGCGCTGCCTCACATTCTACTTCAAGTTCGCTTTGCGTGCCGCGCTGCCTCACATTCTACTTCAAGTCCGCTTTGCGTGCCGCGCTGCCTCACATTCTACTTCAAGTCCGCTTTGCGTGCCGCGCTGCCTCACATTCTACTTCAAGTCCGCTTTGAGTGCCGCGCTGCCTCACATTCTACTTCAAGTCCGCTTTGCGTGCCGCGCTGCCTCACATTCTACTTCAAGTCCGCTTTGAGTGCCGCGCTGCCTCACATTCTACTTCAAGTCCGCTTTGCGTGCCGCGCTGCCTCACATTCTACTTCATGTCCGCTTTGCGTGCCGCGCTGCCTCACATTCTAATTCAAGTCCGCTTTGCGTGCCGCGCTGCCTCACATTCTACTTCAAGTCCTCTTTGAGTGCCGCGCTGCCTCACATTCTACTTCAAGTCCGCTTTGCGTGCCGCGCTGCCTCACATTCTACTTCAAGTCCGCTTTGCGTGCCGCGCTGCCTCACATTCTACTTCAAGTCCGCTCTGAGTGCCGCGCTGCCTCACATTCTACTTCAAGTCCGCTCTGAGTGCCGCGCTGCCTCACATTCTACTTCAAGTCCGCTTTGCGTGCCACGCTGCCTCACATTCTACTTCAAGTCCTCTTTGAGTGCCGCGCTGCCTCACATTCTACTTCAAGTCCGCTTTGCGTGCCGCGCTGCCTCACATTCTACTTCAAGTCCGCTTTGCGTGCCGCGCTGCCTCACATTCTACTTCAAGTCCTCTTTGAGTGCCGCGCTGCCTCACATTCTACTTCAAGTCCGCTTTGCGTGCCGCGCTGCCTCACATTCTACTTCAAGTCCGCTTTGCGTACCGCGCTGCCTCACATTCTACTTCAAGTTCGCTTTGCGTGCCGCGCTGCCTCACATTCTACTTCAAGTCCGCTTTGCGTGCCGCGCTGCCTCACATTCTACTTCAAGTCCGCTTTGCGTGCCGCGCTGCCTCACATTCTACTTCAAGTCCGCTTTGCGTGCCGCGCTGCCTCACATTCTACTTCAAGTCCGCTTTGCGTGCCGCGCTGCCTCACATTCTACTTCAATCTCTCTAGTCAAGAAAACTAATACTTTTGATGGATTGTCTCTCAGTCTAGCCAATAACTTCGTACGTGTGAGGTGATTAGTCAGGTTGCAGTTGTTTTGGCACTGCCATTTTTGGCGCACACACTTTTCATCGCTGTGTAATTTGTTTGAGTTTTCCGGTAATGGCGTCTATTCGCCACCTCGCTGGCTCGTATATCACTCGAAGCCCGCCAGAGCGCGTTGGTGTCTGGGTTATCTCTGTGTGTCAGCAGAGGAGCAAATCCCTGTGGAAATTTCTTCATCCCTTTATATTCAATACACACGAATTTTCCACTCTTTTTTTCTAACCGTATTCTGTCAGAGGATATTATAAATGACTTGAATTGAAAATAAAAGAATATTGTCGATTAAACCGACGCTCGTGGATGTCACGTGATCACAGGTTGCTGCCAAGGTGTGTATATTCCACGCTATTATTATCTCAACAAAATTAAGCGTTTTTATCAATTTCAATACTGTGCAGTTGCTCCGCAAAGTTATTCAATTTTCTATCGCTTATGTTAATTTGAACAACCCAACTTTTGCCGAAGTTGGCTTAACTAGGGGCTCTATATACCTACCCGACACCACCCTATAGGGGCCTGAGAATATGTAGATCTACCCCTCTAACAACCCAGTCGACAGACAGGAAGTTTACTCACACGGTCTACAAAACAAGGAAAATGAACCGATAAAAATGCTTCACGTGTGTGTCGAATTAATCACGGATGGAAGAGCAATTCATACCTCAACAATGTATGACACACCGCGGTCAAAGCGCCCCACGAGCGAATGCACCTTGCGATGAAACGCCTCGATTACCACGCCAATTACCACGCCGAGCTGCTCAATAAAAGTTGCGCCCACGGTTCATGTAATCGACTAATTAGATTGGCGTCTAGTCAGACCAATTTTGTGCGGATTTCGAAGTCAAAATTGGCCCTTGAAGGCTTGCCGAGCCTTGGAAGAGATAATGAGTAATTATTGATTGAGGTCGCTCGCTGGTGGAGAGAGCTCTAGAGCGCTCAGCCACTCACTGTGTTTACTCTCTCTTCTTTTCGATCAAAACTACAAGGATTGCTTTGATAAAAGATACTTTCTATTGTCTTGCATCTTGCATCAAGGATGGTTTTGTTTTCAGTATTTTTTATCTGCGATATTATTGATATTATTAGCAGAAAGCTGCTAGTTTGATGGTTTTGTTACTACGCTAGAGCCATGGTATTGAGTATTTGCATTTTATTAAGTATCAATGTAGGTATGCGAACGCATTGCATCTTGCTATACGTTAGTTTTAACTTATATATTACTTGACTGATAGTTAAGAAGTTTTTACTGGACAAATCTACCCTAACTACGTGGTTATGCCTCAGACATGGCTATAATTTTTTTTCCATAAAAATATGCAACTCTTAGGCCCCGGTTGTAACATGTCCCGATAAGTAAGATAAAGTTTATTTTAGCCTAAAATGAACTTTAGCGCTCTAGATGGCTGTGTTTCATTGGCTGTTGCCATGGTTTCATCCGATAAATTCTACCGCTAACTTTATCGGGACATTGTACAACCGGGCCTTAATGAATTTTAAATTCCATCTTAGAGATTAGTGAATATTTTTTAGTTTTTAAAATCTACACTTTTTTCGATCATATACTTTCAAATCAAGGCTCAAGGTAAAAAATAGTAAAATAGTATCTCTCTATTGGCGTCATTTTGAAACGCATTTTATTTGTAAAGAAATCATATAAAAAGCTCCACGGAGAAGGATTCTATTTGGCTTCAGGCTACCATTCACCAGAACACACAAATGATATTACTGGCAGAGTCAGCTGCGAACATACGTTACTAAAAGCAGAGATGTGTTATCCACATACCTACAGCAAATTAAATCACAGAAGAGCAGCAAATTAAATGAGTGTCTTTTGAATTCGAAATAGTATTCCATTTTATTTCACCAAATGAAAGTAGGCATCCTCGGAAACCTCACGTGGAAGTAACTTATAACTGACGGAAGCTGACATTAGTTATTCAACACACACACTTGCGCTCTTCTTCGCAGGAAAAAATAGCAGAATCTGGCAGTTAAAACCATAATCAAGGCTTTCCTTCATTAGCGCAGCTTTTCATTAACGTAGTGTATTCAGTTAGCTCTTCCTTGTCTGACCACCTTGCTGGAGGGATATGATGTAGGGCATATTCCTCAGGGACGCATATATATCCGTGTTAATGACGCCGTGTAGCGCAAACCCGCGAGTGGGCGTCTAATCGCTAAATCCTCTCGTTGCTCGGTTTTATCTCTGCAAGGAGACATCGAAGAGAAAATCTACAGCCCATTTAGGAGCGGTAATTTGGTTCCTAGTGGCGTACCTGTTTAGTATTACGAACCGAGACCAATAAATCGTCATAGTTGGTCGGCACAGTTGGTAGCACTGTTGTTAGAATTGCCGAGTGAAGTTCTCTCAAAATGCATTCGGTCTCGTGAGAAACCGAGGCCTTGGAGTGATCCAGGGCACCCCAAGGGTTATACAATGTTCAAAATAAAGGCTTTTTATTTGCAGTCTAAATCTGGGGAGTCATTCCAGTACGTTTTCTGTCTCTCAAGGTACGTTCACCAAGAAAGGATTTACGTTTTGCAGAAAAAAAGTTGTTTGTACCAACCAATCAAAACCAGTACTATGGTTTGGTCCAGAGAGAAAACCCTCGATGAGATCTTCTGATTGGTTGGTACAAAAACGCATTTCAGCAAAACGCAAATCAGCTCAATATTATAAGCTAGAAATCGTATCACAACCATTCCTCAATCGGTTACTACGTTATTAGAAATCAAAATAAGAGAGTGAAAATGCTTACAGGGATCACCCACCAAATCACGTTTTAGTTTTATTTAGTTCGTTGTGCACCCCGGGTTTTATGCTAATATTCCATGAAAACTGCAGATCTAAGTGCATTTGTATGCTGCGTCTACTTTATCCTTTGGTTCAAGTGCAGTTCATCAATGAGAGTGCACACATACGGATATTTCGGTTTTGTGAATTGCAAGAGAAAGAAAGCGCAGATAACAACACGGTAAACGAATGAGATAAAAAGTCCATCTGAACCGAAGTTTTCAATCTGGCTAATGCGACTTTTCAAAAATACATGTTCTATATGGAAATGCGGATTTTGCAAATGAGCTGTCAATACTTTTCTGCATCTATACCTCCAAATTAAGTAAAAAGTATACGCTGTTCTCACACAGTCTTCCAGTCTACTAGTATACTCTTTTCCCGATTAGGTAATAATACAGTTTTATGGAGAGAGATCCTTGAGCCTTGCAGAAAACCTTTCCAAAGCATCTAAAAATCCTCTAAAAGATCCCTTGAAACATGTCGATTCTCATGCTACCAATCAGTCAGTTCGTAAGAAAATGCTGCTAAAACATTTTCATGTATTATTTATGATGGTTCTCGTCTTTGCGGAGAAACCATATTTCCACCAAACAAACACAAGATCCAGGCACCGAATCCAATCAGCTGAGTCTTTGGCAAAATGTGGAAAAGTAATGTTCGAATTTCTGTCTTTTCAAGTCCGCTCATTTAATTAAAGTCTCGTAAGATGAACCGAAGCAGCAAATGTACTGTCGTGTTCGGCCCAGCTGCCCGACATCTTCATCAACTCTCCGGGATTAAGCTCTGGTTTCTTTGGTCGAGCAGATTCGAGAGGCAACAATTCATTCTGGTTGCAGTTCATGACCGAGATACAAGACGACCTGAGTTATGTCCTATCAGACGTAATTTCACAGAGAACGATGAGTCTGCGCGGTCCGTCTTCATGAGACATTCGCCCCCTTAGAATAATACTTGGTCCCGTGAGAACACGACCACCCTCTGCAATGCGGATCGGGAAGATGAGAAATGGAGAGTTGGAAGTTTTATAGAGTCGTTATGACTTATGATAACATCAAGCTTGCGGGGACCGGAATCAAGGCTATCAATTTGTGATGGCAGATACCAACCCTCCGCAATCAAATGCTATGTTTATGTTTGTAGCAGGAAATGATAAGTTTCGCCCACCTCGTTTCTCATGGTATGATATATGAGTTATGTAAATGATAAAGATAAATATTCTCCTCTTTGCTTGCGCTCGGTTACGAATGTACACAATGAAGTAGAGAGGATATTTAAGGTACTAATTGATGAGTGTATCGTTTTATTGGATGTTTTGAAGATGGTCCAACATTATTAAGAGATGTTGAGAGAGATGTCTTTGAAAATTGACTAAAAACGCCGTAAGCCGGACGGAAATTCGAAAACATTTTCAAAATGGCCGGCGAGTTTCGCCACGTCAAGGAAGATCCAAGATGTTTCGCATCGTGTTTTCAGTTTAGAGATTATCGCCGAGTCCGCCGTCAAACTTTTATTTTAATCCTGGCTTGCCAAGGAAGTTGGCATGCCTGACTTTCTGCTAATCATGTCATCCGCCCACCGCCCACCACTTGTCAGAACCACGATCCGCGACAAAGCAATTTGCAAGTGTGGCGATACAAGACGAGAAGGCGGCGATGGGGTTGCTGTTTTTCATTAACCTAATGTATTCATCAAGTGTGAGGAGAAGAACGAACACACTTTAACAGGGCGTCGTCAAAAGAAGCAATTTTTCCTCGACACTGGCGACGAGAGGGAGCTCGTTAGGATCTGAGCAGCCATCGAGACGCATCTAAACGCGCGCTCAAATTGAACTCGCGTTCTATAAGTTACCTACTAATTGAGCCTGGGAAACCGATAGCTCGGATCAGGTGGTCGATTATAGAGACACAGGCTTCATATTGACGGAGCACACAAGGTATTTGAACCAATCACCGGTGAGAACACGTCAAGTACAGCATCAATCACTGGAATTCACCTACGGCTTTATCAATCTACATTTGATTAATTAAAACCTATTTCAATTCCCTTTAGTGTGAAAGTAAAAAAGACTGATGCATTCAATTTGCGAGGACTTGACAGCTTGCTGTCCAGAATATAATTTCCATGAAAACAAAAGCACTGTCGTCTGAAAGCGATTCCAGCAATTTCCATGAAATCCAATAGCCGATCGATTTGATGGAACAACTTTGTGAACTTCCGATTTGGAACTAGGAAAGAAGTAGGATATGAAACGAAAAAATATCTACTCCTGAAGTTTCCTTTAAGTGTTATTTGCAATAGCTAGAAAGTTTTGTAGGGCCCTTCTTTTCAGTTGAACCGCTCTAGTCGAGCTTTCACCGAGAGGAGATGAACTTGCCAGACATTTGCAACATAACATCAAAGCTCTGCACTCGACGCGACTGCTCAAAGTTTAATTAAAATCAACCACTACAAGACAAAGTAGCTGGCTGTTGCGAGTTTCGCTGTTTTATTACACTCCGTAAATATTTGCTCGGAAACAAGTCTTCACAATATTGTTTCCGAGCAACTGTTCTGTTGTCATTGACAAAAATACATCCGTTCTTTAGTTTAGCTGTAAATTGTCATCTGTAATTAAACGAAGTATTTAATATGTGATATAAGTAATTTAGATATATTGTCAAAGCTATTTTGTTCAAACATTCAAGTATTGTATAGTTTTTTTTATTATTTTAGTGGTGTTTAACGTCGCACTGTTCTGCAACTATGTTAATGGCGCCGGTTGAATGAGTGTGATTATGAGGAGATGAAGTTAGATGGTGGGAAGGATGAGATCGTGGTCACGAATGACTGTTAGTGGATTCGAACCCTGGACCTCCGGAGTGCCCAGGGCGTTGCCGTCTGAGCCAACTTTCTCCGTTAGATGCGCCATCCTGACCCAACTGGAATATTTAGATATGGGTACGGAAAACTTCCAGTTGAATGAGTAAGGGATGAAGGGTGTAAGAGTGAATAATTTACAGAACCTGGGTTCAAACACGGAACTTCTCATATCAAGAAAGCCCTGATTCAGTATGATATTTTTCACATATTACATCCTTTCCTTCCATCGCGAAAATATATGAAATTGTGGTTAAGGCGCATGACATCGAGGTGTGAGTATTTTGGGTGGGGCAGTCACTTTACCGTCTAAGCCGCTCGGTCGGCTTAACGTTATCAACGTGATTCCTGACACAAATATCTTGACACATTATCATTGCGGTCTCCCAGTGTCAAGCTAATGGGAGATTTATTCTGTGTGCAGGAGAAGAGGGTCGGTTTATGTTCTCGGTGGTGAGTTTGCTCTTCCTAATGTGTAGAGTTGACAATACGTGCGTTCACGGTTCATATAGCAGCAGATGATGATTAAATAGAAGATAGCTTTGAACGGAGCTGGAGACAGACTTATATACAGAGAGATTAAAGCCATTTGTCGCCATTGTGGAACATAAACCATTGTTAGATCTGACAATAGGGCGGCTGAACACGTCTTATTCAATTCCCAAAAACATAAAGTGATTAAAACCTGTTGAATACAGGAGACAGCACATTGAATATTCTTATGTTCTTTAAGCCAGATTTCCATGAGGTGGAATGATAACTTTTTGAAATAAAATTACGTAGTTTCTCTTCTTTAATTGGATTATGAAGAGGCCTGCAAAAGGTAACGGGACGCTCACGGTTCTTTAAATTGATTTTTTAGTTTTATCTTCACGTAACAGAATTAAAAATAAGATTTAAACGACCGTTTCAGCTTAGTAAACTAAATATACCACACACTGGATTAGACTATGAGCTCTTATGTGACCTCAACACAATCGTACCTTGGTCGTCCCAGAGGTCATTGTACTTTATTGTGTGTCATTATTTAGTGTATTAAGCTTGACATGGTGGCTATTATCTGATTATTTTAACAATTCTGTTAGTGTGAAGACAAATCTAAAAAAAACACTTTGAAGAACCGTGGCGCGTCGCTCGTACTGATTTCTCTTAACGCCCTCGAAATTCAATGCTCTACGTTCCAAGGACAGTTCAGATTTACCACATTTCTAACACAAAGCTGCAAAGTAGGTATACATTTGATCGGAAATCTCGAATTGTTGAAATGTCATTTTTGCCTTTGTACGGATTTAAAATTATGTAATTAATAATTAGATTATTTGATTGCAACTTAATCAGGTTGATTACAACCTAAAGTAATATTTCGAGCAATTCATTGCGTTTCGACGAATTAATTTTGTGGCAGCTATTATTATTCTGTAATGGATTGGTTTATTATGGAAGTGATTGT